>JARLTB010000113.1:7972500-8572500 GCA_030141615.1 Unio pictorum
TAGTCAATCTTCTGGCTGTGCTGGTAATGGCAGAATGGACAAGAGAAAAAACTGTTTTTGGAGTGGAAACCTTTGTTGTCTTTTGTGGGCACACTTTCTTTTTGGTGAGTATGTCAATCATAAATTTCTTATATGCTTAGAAATTGAGCATCACTAGACCAGCTATTCATTTCCAACAGAATTTTCACGTTCCAGTATTATAAATTACAAACATTCAAGGAAAAAATGAATTTCTATCAATACATAATTTTATAAATGGAATAAGCATAGTGCATTTTTATTAACTGTTGTTCCCAGATTTTCACCTATTTCTGGATTTTGTGATTTCCTTGAAAACATCCCTGATTTTAATTTCAATCAATATAATCAAGCTTAAGTTGATGTTATTTAAAATAATTATGAATGATTATCAAATGTTGTGCAAAACTGTTAGAAAAATCTTGACAGTAAAATCAGGGTGTGATCATGGCTGTAATTATTGGTATGATATTTCTAGTAAACATTATTAGAATTTATCCAATAGCATCTGCTTGTGGGTTTTGACTATACTTTTGTCTTCAGTAGTGAATGAACCAGTTTTGCAGCCAGCCATTGTTGTAACCTTACAACTATCATTCTCCATCCATTCCATTTTTCCCCACTGTTGCAGAACATACACAGCTGATGATTTTTATTTCAATGTTTTTAATGTCAGATTTCACATCAATAATCTCCCTTTTTTTGAGGAGCCATTGTGGCCCAGTGCTTACCATGCTGGTCTCTTAAAAAAATGGACTGGTTTGAATGCTATCATTGGACCAGTCTGGGTCAACTACAATTGTGTGACTTTGGGCAACACATTTAATCCAATTGCCTCTGCACTAAATAACCTGTTTGTGTTGCTATGCTGTAATGCAATAAACCAAACCATGCCCTCTTTTCATTTAGCCTTGGGGTTCACAACCCTAAGGTTGTGACACAAATCAGGATCACAAGGATGTTCTTGAGGGTCACCAGGATTTTTTCTTTAGGGTGGCAAAACTTATTAAAGTGTGGAAACATTGTCATGAGGCAATGGCTGATTTTTTACTTACCATGTTGACTTGATCTGATCAATAATCCTGTGCTAATCTTAATAATTTTTTCTGGTATTAATAATGACAAATCCTGACATTAAGGAATGCATTGCATTTTAATAGCATTTCTTTACCTAGGAATTCAAGGCACTTACCATTGGATTAAAGATAATTACTTTATCAACATGTGTCAAGATGTTGAATTTAGAATATATATTCATGAGATTCGCATCTGTAATCCACAAATATGTCTATTTATGAGGGGTAAATTTGACCCTTTTTGCATGAATATTCTGACCGCGTTAGAAGGGTGGCCATCCTAGAGTGACACAAGCTAATGAATACCAACAGATTATGAGCCTAAAATGTGAGTGGACTCTAATGATAGTACAGGATGAATGAATTGTACTATTTTTGAGTTGGGCAAGATGGCCTTATAAATTAGTCGGATAGGGTGACCACTGTATCTTTTCCTGTTCATTTATTGTACAAAATGAAGTATATTATTATCCATGTTTAATGCTGTTAATTCATGTTTTTCTTCAGATTCTAACAAGGCCATCAGCAGCAAATAAGAACTTTCCATACCATGTTCGAACTACACAGGTATATAGAAATATTGTTTAAGTAATGTCTACTTCATGCTATAATCTTAGTGATAGTTTTGATCTGTGAAAACTTCACACCCTTGCAGTGTGTTTACATCAGGCAGATATGTTTTGATTCCTTACCTTGAGCTAGTGTTGACATCATCACATTTAGTATGTCATAATGTACTTGATGACAAAAGAATGTTTCATGTGTCCAAAAATTAAGATATTCATATGTTTATGGGCATTTTGGTATATGTGTATGTGTATCTTACATTTTAGACGCATGACAATTCCAACAGCCAAATCCTCAGTATAAAAAGAGTATCAATCACAAAGTAAACAGATTCTAAAACAGTCTATGTGATTTGATGAAGTTGCATGGGACATATCTTAATAAATAAGGAGATTAAGGCACCTGTTAATGGTTGTCAGTGCCTTTTCATTTGGATCAAAAGTCTAATTACGCACACGTATGTATCTTACATTGATAGGCATCATTCAGCATAATTTTTATCCATCATTCTTTAAGTGCTACTGGTTTCATCTATAACAAAAGTGATTTGTGAGAAAGGTTTCTCGCCACATAAACATTTCTAGACCAAGGACCACCATTGATGTTGAAAACAAGAAACAGGAATGAAATTGATGAGGGTGATGGAAGAAGTCCCTGGACATAAGGCCTTCGATCCTAAACCTGTTGTGGAGAAGTTTGATAAAGTCTGCTTAAGAAAAAAGTGAATGTGATATGCAATTGTTTAAAGTTGAAATGAAAAAAAAGGGAATAAAATATGGTTACTGGTTTCTTTCTCCAATATACATGTGATTCTGCTAGACTACTGTTTTAAAGTCTGTCTACCACATATCTTTCGTATTGTTTGTTTAAAATTTATTTTAAAAAACTGAATTTTTATGAGTTCTGTCCCCACTTAACAGAAACCAATGAGAACCAGTCTCCTGTATTCCAGCAAATTTATACCACTGCAATGATATGCAGCTGTGTAAAAGATGCAACAAGTCTAACAATGTATAGAAAACAATTAAGTTGTCAACTGATTACCTCATTGTTGTAATCAGGAGAGTTTAAGGCCAAATAATGAATGTTTTATGAGGTGTTATAAAAAAAGGGATCCATGTTGATCCATGAAAGCTTTTGAGTCTTTTAATTAAGATCAGCTGATCTGTGGTGGAAGTGACTTATAAAAAAAGAGACCAACCCCAATTTTTTATAGCAGAGAAACACTTTAAACATTCTCTATTCTTCATAAAATACAGTGATTTAAGAGTACATTTTCCATTCTTCATAAAATACAGTGATTTAAGAGTACATTTTCCATTCTTCATAAATTACAGTGATTTAAGAGTACATTCTCCATTCATGAAATACAGTGATTTAAGAATACATTCCCCATTCTTAATAAAATACAGTGATTTAAGAATACATTCCCCATTCATGAATTACAGTGATTTAAGAGTACATTCTCCATTCATGAATTACAGTGATTTAAGAATACATTCCCCATTCATGAAATACAGTGATTTAAGAATACATTCCCCATTCTTAATAAAATACAGTGATTTCAGAGTACATTTTCCATTCTTCATAAATTACAGTGATTTAAGAATACATTCCCCATTCTTAATAAAATACAGTGATTTAAGAGTACATTTTCCATTCTTCATAAATTACAGTGATTTAAGAATACATTCCCCATTCTTAATAAAATACAGTGATTTAAGAGTACATTTTCCATTCTTCATAAATTACAGTGATTTAAGAATACATTCCCCATTCTTAATAAAATACAGTGATTTAAGAGTACATTTTCCATTCTTCATAAATTACAGTAATTTAAGAATACATTCCCCATTCTTAATAAAATACAGTGATTTAAGAGTACATTTTCCATTCTTCATAAATTACAGTGATTTAAGAATACATTCCCCATTCTTAATAAAATACAGTGATTTAAGAGTACATTTTCCATTCTTCATAAATTACAGTGATTTAAGAGTACATTTCCCTTTCATAATATACAGTGATTTAAGAGTATGTTCTCCATGTATAAAATACAATAATTTAAGAGTACATTTTCCATTCTTCATAAATTACAGTGATTTAAGAGTACATTTCCCTTTCATAATATACAGTGATTTAAGAGTACATTTTCCATTCTTCATAAATTACAGTGATTTAAGAGTACATTTTCCATTCTTCATAAATTACAGTGATTTAAGAGTACATTTCCCTTTCATAATATACAGTGATTTAAGAGTATGTTCTCCATGTATAAAATACAATAATTTAAGAGTACATTTTCCATTCTTCATAAATTACAGTGATTTAAGAGAGATATAGAGCAGATAATTTTTGAGAGCCTGTTAAGTGTGAAATGTAATAATAACAATGAATGTCATTAGTGATGACAAGTCAGTGATCTTGTTAAGGTAACTAGAAATGCTTGTGGATTTTATAAAAAAAATCTTTGTAGTAAACTGAGATATACAACTCTTCATTGACAGTGTGCTGACTAGTATTCATTCATTTATTTTTGTATTTTCCATTAGAATATGTTTCATGTTGAAAATTTTGTATTATTATAGAATAACGAGACTGCATATTTAACATCAAAAATCCACTTTTTCTTTTCAGTTTCTTTAAAACATGTAAAAGTTATGTCAATAAAAAATTGACCAGTTTAGAAATCATTCTACTGGTCAAGATTTTGTAAATCTACTAGTTTGACATAGAAATTAACATATTATCTCTTCATTTAATTCCTTCTTGCTGCACTCAGAATTAAAGAATGGCAAGAAAATGCCATTGAAACTTGTAGCATCACAAACAGTCATAATTATTACTGTAGTCAGTTGCCTTAGATTCTTAGATTTGTGTAAGTTATAATATTGAATGTTTCACAATGATTGAGAAATAGCAGTATGATGACATTTATCTAGGTAATGCTGTTTTGAATTATTGGAAACAAGAAAATTGTCTTTTTATTGGACCCTTATTTTTAGAAATCAGACTCCAACTTTTTTCATTGAAGGAGTCATGGTCTGCAACTTTATAAATCCTATGGAGAACCTTGGTGTATACATCCTAATTATTCTTACAGTAATCTTCCCGACTGATATAAATTGTGTTTATCTTTACCTCAAGGTGTGAATATTCATGGTTTCTTTCATTATTAATTGTATTTAGTCTTAGTCAACATTCACTGTCAACACTCAGCAGTCTTAGTCAACATTCACTGTCAACACTCAGCAGTCTTAGTCAACACTCACTGTCAACACTCGGCTCCCATTGCATAGCAATTAAAGCATAATTGGACAATTGATCCAGACTTAATTAGTCAGTAATCTACATTGACTGCATAGCAATGAAAGTATAATTGGACCATTGATCCAGACTTAATTAGTCAGTACTCTACATTGACTGCATAGCAATGAAAGCATAATTGGACAAATGATCCAGGTTTGATTAGTCAATACTCTACATTGACTGCATATCAATGAAAGCATAATTAGACCATTGATCCAGACTTAATTAGTCAATACTCTACATTGACTGCATAGCAATGAAAGCATAATTGGACCATTGATCCAGACTTAATTAGTCAATACTCTATATTGACTGCATAGCACTGAAAGCATAATTGGACCATTGATCCAGACTTAATTAGTCAATACTCTACATTGACTGCATATCAATCAAAGCATAATTAGACCATTGATCCAGACTTAATTAGTCAATACTCTACATTGACTGCATATCAATCAAAGCATAATTAGACCATTGATCCAGACTTAATTAGTCAATACTCTACATTGACTGCATAGCAATGAAAGCATAATTGGACCATTGACCCATTCTCTTATTTAGTCAGTGACCTAGGGTGAATATAACATATTTGACCAGATGAAAAATATTTAAAACAATTGATTATTATTTTCTGTCTCTGACAACTGTTGCAGGTATCTCTTAAAAAGCAGTGTGATAACTCAGTGAAAAAGAAAATTATCCTCCTCAAAATGATACCTTGATTACCAAATAGTTATGCTGTAAATGTGAATAAGAAACAGAGGACTAGGTGTGAAAAGACAGTTTCTCAAATTATTATCCAAATCTTGTTGCATATTGTGCATATTATATGTCTATGTAAGATACCATGGATTAAACAGGTTTAATGCTCTTCTTAAAAACTCACACAAAATTAATCAGTAATTGCCACATGCAATATGTTTAGCAGTGTTGAACTTTAGCATTTGTTGAAGATTGAATATGGATACAGATTTATTCTGAACGGTGAATCTTAATCTTGTTGGTCCAGGGACGAGTAAGTAATAAAGTTTTCCTTGACACAATTTTTACCTGGTCAAGACAAGATGATAATGAAAGTTCATGCCAAAAAACACAGTCCTCATTGCCTCTCTGGTGCAAAGTTAAAAAATGCCTGGAGCTTCAGATTGAGGTTTCATTGCTTTTTAAAAAAATGTAAAGATGCAAAATTGACTATTTTTATTCAGATTTTAAAAATGAACATGTACAAAATACTGTATTTTGTGTATTGTAATTTCAGGCTTGCATTACATTAGGTTTGCATATTTCATTATCTCTATATGCCCAAAATGTTGTATTCCATTTATGTGTATTGCAAATAAGAGTTCTGTCTCAGTATTGTTTGAAGATTATATAAATTGTAATGTAAAGTAAATCTGTACATAATGGCTTTGGTTTCCCATCATTTATCATGGTTTTTTGTAAGGCAGTAAAGTAAATCTGCAGATAATGGCTTTGGTCTCCATCATTTATCAGGGTTGGAACCATTATACATGAAGTAGCAGGTCTTACATGTTTGCTGCTTTTAACCAATTGATGACCAGGTTGTATAAACATTTGTACTTTACACAAGTGGTCAAAAGGTTGGGGAAAATGTCTGACCTTCTATGGCCTTCCTGCATATTGTTCTGATAACCATAATGTTACTGTTGTCACTCATAATGGAGCATGTTGTGTGCTATTACCTTTGGGCAGAGAGAACAACGAATCCATGGTCCAAACTAATCTGTATTTTATGGGCATCTTTTCAGTTTTGTGATAAGAAAAGTTTCTATCAAGTTTATTACAATTTAAAAAGCCTGTATCAAAGCCATAAAACACGCCTTAGAAAAAATTTCAGCTTGCTATAATGGATTTTAAACTCTTTTTCTTGGAGACAAGAGTTTATAAAGTTTCTAGTTTTTTTTAGCACCTTTGATAATAAATAGAAGAGATTATTTGAGCAGTTTTACTTTTATGGTTCCCTTGTTTTTCAGATTGGCTTTATTGAACAGAGCACTGAAGGATCCGACCTGGGAGAATTTGCAGACAACCCATATGCCGCCAGCTCAGATAGTATAAGTAACTCAAGTGGTGGCCAAGATTTATCATATTTTCTAGTGTCAAAAGAGAGGTCCAGTCAGCCAAGTTCTTAAAAAAAGATACCACACCAAGAGGTCAGTAGCCAGTATGCAAATGATTTAACATGGTGGCATGTCAGGCTATAATACAAAATTCTAAGGTGACCTAAACTTGGACTGGGAAGCAATACAAGTAATGAGTCAGCACATATGACAAGCATTCTGTATACATGTAATGAGTCAGCACATATGACAAGCATGCTGTATACATGTAATGAGTCAGCACATATGACAAGCATGCTGTGCACATGTAATGAGTCAGCGCATATGACAAGCATGCTGTATACATGTAATGAGTCAGCACATATGACAAGCATGCTGTATACGTGTAATGAGTCAGCACATATGACAAGCATGCTATATACATGTAATGAGTCACACATATGACAAGCATGCTGTATACATGTAATGAGTCAGTACTATATGACATGCATGCTGTATACATGTAATGAGTCAGCACATATGACAAGCATGCAGTATACATGTAATGAGTCAGTACTAATGACATGCATGATATATACATGTAATGAGTCAGTACTATATGACATGCATGCTGTATACATGTAATGAGTCAGTACTATATGACATGCATGCTGTATACATGTAATGAGTCAGCACATATGACAAGCATGCTGTATACATGTAATGAGTCAGTACTAATGACATGCATGATGTATACATGTAATGAGTCAGTACTAATGACATGCATGATGTATACATGTAATGAGTCAGTACTATATGACATGCATGATGTAGTCAGTACTATATGACATGCATGCTGTAGTCAGTACTATATGACATGCATGCTGTACTCAGTACTATGACATGTATGCTGTATAATGTAATGAGTCAGCACTTATGTCATGCATGTTGTATACATGTAGTGAGTCAGTACTATATGACATGCATGCTGTATACATGTAATGAGTCAGTACTATATGACATGCATGCTGTATACATGTAATGAGTCAGTACTATATGACATGCATGCTGTATACATGTAATGAGTCAGTACTATATGACATGCATGCTGTATACATGTAATGAGTCAGTACTATATGACATGCATGCTGTATACATGTAATGAGTCAGTACTATATGACATGCATGCTGTATACATGTAATGAGTCAGTACTATATGACATGCATGCTGTATACATGTAATGAGTCAGTACTATATGACATGCATGCTGTATACATGTAATGAGTCAGTACTATATGACATGCATGCTGTATACATGTAATGAGTCAGTACTATATGACATGCATGCTGTATACATGTAATGAGTCAGTACTATATGACATGCATGCTGTATACATGTAATGAGTCAGCACATATGATGAGCATGCTGTATACATGTAATGAGTCAGTACTAATGACATGCTTGCTGTATACATGTAATGAGTCAGTACTATATGACATGCATGCTGTATACATGTAATGAGTCAGCACATATGACAAGCATGCTGTATACATGTAATGTGTCAGTACTAATGACATGCATGATGTATACATGTAATGAGTCAGTACTAATGACATGCATGATGTATACATGTAATGAGTCAGTACTATATGACATGCATGATGTAGTCAGTACTATATGACATGCATGCTGTAGTCAGTACTATATGACATGCATGCTGTAGTCAGTACTATGACATGCATGCTGTATAATGTAATGAGTCAGCACTTATGTCATGCATGTTGTATACATGTAGTGAGTCAGTACTATATGACATGCATGCTGTATACATATAATGAGTCAGTACTATATGACATGCATGCTGTATACATGTAATGAGTCAGTACTATATGACATGCATGCTGTATACATGTAATGAGTCAGTACTATATGACATGCATGCTGTATACATGTAATGAGTCAGTACTATATGACATGCATGCTGTATACATGTAATGAGTCAGTACTAATGACATGCATGCTGTATACATGTAGTGAGTCAGCACTAATGGCATGCATGCAGTATACACATAATGAGTCAGTACTATATGATACACATGCTACATACCTGTAATGACATGCATTTTGTATACATGTAACAAGTAAGCACTAATGACATGCATGCTGTATGCATGTAACAAGTAAGCACTAATGACATGCATGCTGTATACATGTAACAAGTAAGCACTAATGACATGCATGCTGTATACACATAATGAGTCAGTTCTAATGACATGCATGCTGTATACATGTAACAAGTAAGCACTAATGACATGCATGCTGTATACATGTAATGAGTCAGTACTATATGACATGCATGCTGTATACATATAATGAGTCAGTACTATATGACATGCATGCTGTATACATATAATGAGTCAGTACTATATGACATGCATGCTGTATACATGTAATGAGTCAGTACTATATGACATGCATGCTGTATACATATAATGAGTCAGTACTATATGACATGCATGCTGTATACATGTAATGAGTCAGTACTATATGACATGCATGCTGTATACATATAATGAGTCAGTACTATATGACATGCATGCTGTTTACATGTAATGAGTCAGTACTATATGACATGCATGCTGTATACATGTAATGAGTCAGTACTATATGACATGCATGATGTAGTCAGTACTATATGACATGCATGCTGTAGTCAGTACTATATAACATGCATGCTGTAGTCAGTACTATGACATGCATGCTGTATAATGTAATGAGTCAGCACTTATGTCATGCATGTTGTATACATGTAGTGAGTCAGTACTATATGACATGCATGCTGTATACATATAATGAGTCAGTACTATATGACATGCATGCTGTATACATGTAATGAGTCAGTACTATATGACATGCATGCTGTATACATGTAATGAGTCAGTACTATATGACATGCATGCTGTATACATGTAATGAGTCAGTACTATATGACATGCATGCTGTATACATGTAATGAGTCAGTACTATATGAAATGCATGCTGTATACATGTAATGAGTCAGTACTATATGACATGCATGCTGTATACATGTAATGAGTCAGTACTATATGACATGCATGCTGTATACATGTAATGAGTCAGTACTATATGACATGCATGCTGTATACATGTAATGAGTCAGTACTAATGACATGCATGCTGTATACATGTAGTGAGTCAGCACTAATGGCATGCATGCAGTATACACATAATGAGTCAGTACTATATGATACACATGCTACATACCTGTAATGACATGCATTTTGTATACATGTAACAAGTAAGCACTAATGACATGCATGCTGTTTGCATGTAACAAGTAAGCACTAATGACATGCATGCTGTATACATGTAACAAGTAAGCACTAATGACATGCATGCTGTATACACATAATGAGTCAGTTCTAATGACATGCATGCTGTATACATGTAACAAGTAAGCACTAATGACATGCATGCTGTATACATGTAATGAGTCAGTACTATATGACATGCATGCTGTATACATATAATTAGTCAGTACTATATGACATGCATGCTGTATACATATAATGAGTCACTACTATATGACATGCATGCTGTATACATGTAATGAGTCAGTACTATATGACATGCATGCTGTATACATATAATGAGTCAGTACTATATGACATGCATGCTGTATACATATAATGAGTCAGTACTATATGACATGCTTGCTGTATACATGTAATGAGTCAGTACTATATGACATGCATGCTGTATACATGTAATGAGTCAGTACTATATGACATGCATGATGTATACATGTAATGAGTCAGTACTATATGACATGCATGCTGTATACATGTAATGAGTCAGTACTATATGACATGCATGATGTAGTCAGTACTATATGACATGCATGCTGTAGTCAGTACTATATAACATGCATGCTGTAGTCAGTACTATGACATGCATGCTGTATAATGTAATGAGTCAGCACTTATGTCATGCATGTTGTATACATGTAGTGAGTCAGTACTATATGACATGCATGCTGTATACATGTAACAAGTAAGCACTAATGACATGCATGCTGTATACATGTAACAAGTAAGCACTAATGACATGCATGCTATATACACATAATGAGTCAGTACTAATGACATGCATGCTGTATACATGTAGTGAGTCAGCACTAATGGCATGCATGCGATATACACATAATGAGTCAGTACTATATGATACACATGCTACATACCTGTAATGACATGCATTTTATATACATGTAACAAGTAGGCACTAATGACATGCATGCTGTATACATGTAATGAGTCAGTATTATATGACATGCATGCTGTATACATGTAATGAGTCAGTACTATATGACATGCATGCTGTATACATATAATGAGTCAGTACTATATGACATGCATGCTGTATACATGTAATGAGTCAGTACTATATGACATGCATGCTGTATACATGTAATGAGTCAGTACTATATGACATGCATGCTGTATACATGTAATGAGTCAGTACTATATGATATGCATGCTGTATACATGTAATGAGTCAGTACTATATGACATGCATGCTGTATACATGTAATGAGTCAGTACTAATGACATGCATGCTGTATACATGTAGTGAGTCAGCACTAATGGCATGCATGCGGTATACACATAATGAGTCAGTACTATATGATACACATGCTACATACCTGTAATGACATGCATTTTGTATACATGTAACAAGTAAGCACTAATGACATGCATGCTGTATGCATGTAACAAGTAAGCACTAATGACATGCATACTGTATACATGTAACAAGTAAGCACTAATGACATGCATGCTGTATACACATAATGAGTCAGTTCTAATGACATGCATGCTGTATACATGTAACAAGTAAGCACTAATGACATGCATGCTGTATACATGTAATGAGTCAGTACTATATGACATGCATGCTGTATACATATAATGAGTCAGTACTATATGACATGCATGCTGTATACATGTAATGAGTCAGTACTATATGACATGCATGCTGTATACATGTAATGAGTCAGTACTATATGCATGCATGCTGTATACATGTAATGAGTCAGTACTATATGACATGCATGCTGTATACATGTAATGAGTCATTACTGACATGCATGCTGTATACATGTAGTGAGTCAGCACTAATGGCATGCATGCGATATACACATAATGAGTCAGTACTATATGATACACATGCTACATACCTGTAATGACATGCATTTTGTATACATGTAACAAGTAAGCACTAATGACATGCATGCTGTATACACATAATGAGTCAGTTCTAATGACATGCATGCTGTATACATGTAACAAGTAAGCACTAATGACATGCATGCTGTATACATGTAATGAGTCAGTACTATATGACATGCATGCTGTATACATATAATGAGTCAGTACTATATGACATGCATGCTGTATACATGTAATGAGTCAGTACTATATGACATGCATGCTGTATACATGTAATGAGTCAGTACTATATGACATGCATGCTGTATACATGTAATGAGTCAGTACTATATGACATGCATGCTGTATACATGTAATGAGTCAGTACTATATGACATGCATGCTGTATACATGTAATGAGTCAGTACTATATGACATGCATGCTGTATACATGTAGTGAGTCAGCACTAATGGCATGCATGCAGTATACACATAATGAGTCAGTACTATATGATACACATGCTACATACCTGTAATGACATGCATTTTGTATACATGTAACAAGTAAGCACTAATGACATGCATGCTGTATACACATAATGAGTCAGTTCTAATGACATGCATGCTGTATACATGTAACAAGTAAGCACTAATGACATGCATGCTGTATACATGTAATGAGTCAGTACTAATGACATGCATGCTGTATACATATAATGAGTCAGTACTATATGACATGCATGCTGTATACATGTAACAAGTCAGTACTAATGACATGTATTCTATATACATTTAACAAGCCAGTACTATATGACATGCATGCTGTATACATTTAACAAGTCAGTACTAATGGCATGCATGCTGTATACATTTAACAAGTCAGTATTAATGACATGCATGCTATATACATTTAACAAGTCAGTACTGATGACATGCATGCTGTATACATTTAACAAGTCAGTACTAATGATATGCATTCTGTATACACATGAATATTTTTAAATTAATTCATTTTCTATTTCAGCCCAATGCATCACCCATGGAGACTAATTGCCAAGAATAACACCAATTTGACAATCAGCATAATGTGAATCTCCAATTATTTATACCATACAGGAACAAGAATCTCACAAGTCTGAAGGAAGATATTAAATTTTACAAAGTATATTCATATTTTGGTGTCATATAAAAATTGACATCACCCATGATTGTTAGTATCATATAGAAAGAAGAGTGACAATATTTTGACATTTGAAATCTGTAGTACGGCAATCTTGGTCAGAGAGTAAATAACCACTTTCATGGCATTTTAACCAGCCCATTTAAATGGTGTAACTTAAGGGCTAGAAAGTAGAGTAAAACAAGAATTCAGGGTCTGACCTACCAGTATTTAAAAAAAAATAATTGTCATTATTATTATTTGCAATACATTTATCCATTTAACTTATTAGATGTTCAATGTGTATAATTCTGTTGTTGGATGGACATTGTATAATAATACCTCAACTGAATGAGCAGCTGCTTTGGTCCATGAGTTTGCAAGTCATCTAAGCTATAACAAGTAGTCCATCTGAGACATCAGACACTTAACAAATGCAATAACCTGTTTATTATAAATACTTATTTATAAGTAATTGAAGTAAATTTGATGATAAGGACACATATTACTAATATTGTAATAAATATGCACTTCTTGTTCTTTTGTCAGCTGCATTCAGAATTAATTTCATGATTCAAATTAATACATGTACACTATATCAAGAAGTGGATGATACAAGTGAATCCACATATTGAAAAACTGGATAATTATATAAGGTAGAGATTTGGATGAGATAATTTTTTGTAATATGTGATCCTTATCAGTGACAGCTTGACCGTGTATACCTGAAAAAATTGTTTACTTGATTAATTTGTTCAATTATTAGATAACAATCAAAGTATATAATAACTGTAAATAAACAGGTGTAATACTATTTATCATCAAAATCTGACAGCTTTAATGAGTAAAAAAATTCACTCTATGCCAAAACAATTTTGACACTGTTATATTTAGAATTGACTAACACAGCCAAGTAAATAAGCAATGTTGTTTGTGTAATGCTGAGTATCTCGGGTGATTGCAATGTTTTGCCATGTGACTGAACAGTCTGTAAGTCAGCTATGCAAAAGCAATATGTCCTTCTGAGATTTCAGGCAGTTCACATGCAGTAATAATAATAATAATAATAATAATAATAATAATAATAATAATAATAATAATAATAATAACTTTATTTAATAACTTTATTTAAAGAGGGTGACACAACTTGTTGAAAGGAACTAACTGTAACCTATTATATGCAAATTTAATCTCAAAGCACACACACACACACACACACACACACACACACACACACACACACACACACACACACACACACACACACACACACACATTGATAATAAGCTGTATTTATATATGGGCATAATTATAAAAAAATATAAATGAACATGCTCCAACTAGGCACATGATATATATATATATATATATATATATATATATATATATATATATATATATATATATATATATATATATATATATATATATATAGTGAGACAACAAATTGGAAGGTTAGTGAATGTATTCTTTTAGTTGTAATGTATTTGTGAAATTTAACAGGTTCCACTTTTCATCCATTGAATTAGATTATAACTAAATTCATTTACATTTATTATTTCACTAATTTTCTTTGGGATTCTGTTGCAAATTAGTGATCTTGAATATTGAAATGTTTTCATAAAGACCTCTTTGCAATGCGACAATAATTAGGAACGTAGAACCAACAGTTAATATTTTTTACATTCCTTAATGTTGTATTATTGTAAATATTGACTTATGATTTTTATATCTATGTTGTATTATTGTAAATATTGACTTATGATTTTTATATCTATTAGTTAAAAGAAAGGAAAACTGTATATTTTCTTATTTGCAATACTTTTTCTTTTGTTGTAGTGTGAATCATTTTCTTGATGAGTAATACTGTTTTTTTAATGATTTTTACAGATTTAAGAGCCGTCCATGATATTTAGCAATTTGTTACAGTCCTGTTGCATAATAATTTGTTAAATACTCATATGACACAGTCTTTGTCAGTGTAAATATTTCTCTGATAGTAGATCAACCATTTGCATAGTTGTGGAACTTTTAATTCCGAATATATGGATGTGATTTTCTTTTTCTTCATTTTTATGTCAGAAAACAATGTAAGATAATCAATATAGATCTAACCATAACAATAATAATCATTTTCACAAGTCACAAACTAAACTCATTGTTGACATGCTAGTAAAATAATAATAATACCAGTAGAAACACAGCACAAATAAAACATTTTGCAAAGAAGGCGATGGAGTCTATTCACAAGGTGTAAGGACATTATATATCCCACCTGGTATAGGGACATGAAATATCACACAGCATAAGGATATAATATATCACATACAGTATTGGCATAGCATATCCCGCAAGGTATAAGAATATATTCCATAGGGTATATGGATATTATATATACTACAGGCTATAGGAATAAAATATGTCCCACAGGGTATAGGAATATATATCCAATAGGGTATAAGGATCAAATATATCCCATAAGGTATATGGATATGATATATCCTGCAATGTATAAGTATATAATATATCCCATATGGATATAATCTATCCCATTGGTATAGGGATATAATGTATCCCATTGGTATAGGGATATAATGTATCCCATTGGGTATATGGATATAACATATCCCATTAGTATCGGGATATAATCTATCCCATTGGTATAGGGATATAATCTATCCCATTGGTATAGGGATATAATCTATCCCATTATAGAACATATCCTATTGGTATAGGGATATAATCTATCCCATTGGGTGTATGGATAGAACATATCCTATTGGGTATATGGATATAATGTATCCCATGATGTATAGGGATATAATATATCCTACCTTGTCTAGTTATATCATATATTCCATAAGAGCAGTATGTTTAACCCATGTAGGAATTCGAAAATAATATTGATGGGTGTCGGAACAATCTCAAATGAGACTGACCAGTCAGAGGCTGGACAAATTTGTCAAATGGTAGTGCACCTGTGCCATTGACATGAAAATTTGTCATTTTCCATAGATCTAGATGATTTTGGCAGCCTCAATCACTTCTGTAGTTAACATGTGGAAGATCCATGTAGGTCACAGTTTTGCCTAGCCCATCTTGTGATAGTGATGACTTTGGCATTCATGTGCATGTTTATACATCTTTCCATTCATACCCAGATTAGTATCAGTGTTAATGTGTTAAGATCAGTGACTACTTTCTTGCTAAATACGAAGCACATTTCACAAAAAGGGAGCTCTTGTACAATTATAAATATGTACCGGTACTTATGTGGCACAACAGCCTTTATATAATATATTTTGTTCCTGCACAAAATCCTAACCACAGGGCTCCAAAAATTCACTTGCCCAAGTTCTGGGACAAGCTCAAGTTATGCTTTGGGAAGCTCATGTTTGAAATATACATGTATTTGCCTGTCTTTGATCTTTTATGTCTGAATTCCAACCCATTCTCATCTCTGTTTTGATAACTATAATTATCAGCATATGATTTTATAGAGCAAAAAAAGTATTAAAAGAAAGCAAAGGTTTTTTGTATAAAAAAAATACAGCTTGGCCTCCTTATAAATATCCAGTATTTTATTTTACCTTTTTTATACTGAATTTGGGATATTATATTTGATACAAGCTCATATCTTTCAAGGGCAAGTTAAATTTTCCAGACAACTTTTCCTGGGCAAACTGAATATGTAAGGCCCATCTAATCCATACGTTGGTGCTGATTTTTTAAACCTGTACATGTACATAATTAAATTCTCAGTAGTACAGGTATGTGTACCAGTAATATGCATTTGACATACATTATTTTTTCCACTTGGAAATGTTTGCAGGGTTAATTTATCTGAAATATGATTTGTTATGTCATAATCTATAAATTACTGATAGATTACATGCCAGTACACTGTCAGGTAGTTCCTTTGTTATGTCCACACCGTTTGCTGTTGACATGTCTTGATTTGATCTTGTTCATCAATCCATGTCAAGAAGCCAATCAGTATGATTGTGCAAACACTGCTTGAAGTAGGCAAGTTAAATATGGCAGTCATATTTGTTTTTATCTATAATAACGGACTGATTAGATTTCAGGCAGCAATTTCAATTTGTGTACACAATATTTCACTTTTTAAACTTTTTTGATGAATGCCTTGTTAGCATGATTAAGCAAAAACCAATTAAGGTTCTTCAAACATTTTTAGTTGAAATCTGTGTGTGTATATATAGATCATCTTTCTCCTTTTTATGCAAATGTAGCAATTTTTTTAATTTTTAATTTTTATTAATATTTTTGATCCTGTTTTTTTGGTCTGTAATGTAAGTATATGAATTTTACAGTCACAAATCTAGTTTCTTACACAGAAATTTTAACATTATGTACTGTAGACCCCCAATTTGTTGCTTATGGAAAATGTTACAATATGCCACATACCATATTGGTTATCAAAGATGTTACAATATGCCACATACAATATTGGTTATCAAAGATGTTACAATATGCCACATACAATATTGGTTATCAAAGATGTTACAGTATGCCACATACAATATTGGTTATCAAAGATGTTACAGTATGCCACATACAATATTGGTTATCAAAGATGTTACAGTATGCCACATACAGTATTGGTTATCAAAGATGTTACAGTATTCCACATACAATATTGGTTATCAAAGATGTTACAATATGCCACATACCATATTGGTTATCAAAGATGTTACAGTATGCCACATACAATATTGGTTATCAAAGATGTTTAGTATGCCACATACAATATTGGTTATCAAAGATGTTACAGTATGCCACATACAGTATTGGTTATCAAAGATGTTACAGTATTCCACATACAATATTGGTTATCAAAGATGTTACAGTATGCCACATACCATATTGGTTATGGAAAGCCTTACATTGTACCACATACCATATTGGTTATGGAAAGCTTTTTTTTGTACCACATACCATATCGGTTATTGTAAATGGTAAAGTATACCATATGCAGTATAGTTATGGAAAATGATACAGTATGCCACATAGGGTATGGGTAGGAAAAATTGTACAGTATGCAAAATACTACATTTGTTATGGAAAATGGTGTAGTATGCCACATACTATATTAGTTATGGAAAATTGTACAGTGTACCACATACAATAGTTTCTGGAAAATAGTTAGGTATGCCACATACCATATTTGTTATGGAAAATAGAAACATATGCCACATACCATATTGGTCATTTAAAATGGTACAGTACATCACATACCATATTGGTCATTTAAAATGGTACAGTACGTCACATACCATATTGTTTATGTAAAATGGTACACAGTATGTCACATACCATATTAGTTATTGAAAATGTTACAGTATGCCATATACCATTTTGGTTATCAAAAATGATGCAATATGCCACATACCATATCGGTTATGGAAAATGGTATAGTATGCCACATACCATATTGGTAATTTAAAATGATGCAATATGCCACATACCATATCGGTTATGGAAAATGGTATAGTATGCCACATACCATATTGGTAATTTAAAATGATACAATATGCCACATACCATATCGGTTATGGAAAATGGTACAGTATGCCACATACCATATTTGTTAGGGAAAATAGAAAAGTAAGCCACATACCATATTGGTAATTTAAAATGGTACAGTATGCCACATCTCAAATTGATTATGGAAAATGGTACAGTATGTAACATATATTGGTTATTGAAAATGGTACAGTATGTAACATATATTGGTTATTGAAAATGGTACAGTATGTCCCATATATTGGTTGTGGAAAATGGTACAGTATGCAACATAAATTATTGGTTATAGAAAAAGTTGCAGTATGCCATACTGTGTAATTTTGCATGGCACTTACTGAATCGGAACATTTTTTTTTTGTACAATGAAGTTTGTCCATAAAGGACAGTCAGTCAAATTGCTGTTTTGTTCTTTATGATAAAGTGTTCGTTGGTGTTGGGGCCTCACAAAAGCCTTCCTTATTTTTATCTGCAGATTAACCTTTAAGTTTCTTACTCTTACAACAATCCTTGGACTTTTAAATGAAGACCATTGATTCCAATGGCTTTCTTTTGCTAGATCTGTTCACAATGCATATATTCATTTGCAAGCACACATGCTGACACATACACACATGCCGACACATACACACATGCCGACACATACACACATGCTCAACAAAGCAGGCGTTAACATCCTATTTTTGTATGGGTTTATTTAGGAATCGAAATCAGTCATAAATGCATCTTAAATTTTTTGCATCTTTGTCTTCCTCAAATATTTGATATTTAATTTTACTTTGTTGTTTTTCATGATAGGCTTTTATTTTTATGTATATTTGTGTAATTATCTATCATATAACACATAATTTTCATTTTTGGCCAACCCTTTTATGTGAGTTATATTTGGAAATTTTTCTTTTTCTAGTACACTTCATTGAGGATAGCTACCGGTACTCTTCTGGTTGAAAAACAATTTTAATGTACTCAAGTACAGAATTCATGTCACATTTGCATATAAATGTAATGTAAAGTTTAATATTTGCAAACATTTAGGAGTAATTTACTGTTAGAGTTGATAACAAATTTCATATTAGAAGTCATATATTGAAAATTTTTATGTTTCTGTACATCATTAATACTGACTACAGAGTTGCTTAGAAATAGAAAATGAGTAAAAGTCACACATTTCATGAAATGGTGAACCTCCAATTTACCCAAATTTTGTTTAGTGCAGTTATAGTTTATACCAAAACTGTTGTCATTGTTGTAGGGTTTGATGCCATTTTTCAGCACATGATAGGCTATTCATGGTGGCCAGTATTATCGGTGGAGGAAGAACCTGGGAAAATCCACAGAAAGAACCACCAACCCATGAGAAGCTACTGGCAAGCTTTCTCACATACTCACATTTGCCAAATCTGAGACTTGAACCCATGCAGACAGAGGTGAGATGGCAGTGATCCGTAATAGAGAATGTTTTAGACCACTCTGCCATTCGGGGGCCCGTGCCAAAAATGTAAAAATCGATTAGTTTAATCCCTGCACACACCTGGCAGATTGGCTTAACTTTTCATGGTTAATCATGGTAGTCATTAGGATCTGGACATTCATTTATGAGGAATTACTTGTAATTTATATTTGTTTTCTTCCAAAATCACAAAATTTCATATATTTGAGTCATTAAGTAGAATTGAGTCATTAAGTAGAATTGTCAGAAACCTTTTATGCTTTCAGTATTTGTTTCTTTGATGGAATACACAATAACTCCATTTCAGAAATATCTTTATCAAAAGAAGTAAAGAAGTCAAAGAAAATAATATTGTTTTGTTTTTGTTGAAGGACTGAACATTGTTTAAAAGAACAGAATTGTTCATTTCAGGCTACCAGGTATAAGTATATATCCTAAATGCCAATACTGAAATTTTTGAATATTTTGTTAAGTTTTGCAAACTATTAAAAATGACATTAGATCGTTTTACAAATGTGTGATACTGTTTGTGCAAATATATATTTTCTGTTTGAATATGCACATTTTTTGTACAATAAAATTCTTGTAAATTGTAAAGTTGCTCATTTTCTTTTATCCCAATTATACCACTTCTTTTAAAAAGTAGGCTGGTTCGATTTATAAATATTTGCATTTCTGTGCAGCATTACTGACACTTGAATGCGGGTAAAACATGTGAATCTCTAATTGCACATGGTGTATACACTTGCAAAGTTTACAGCTATGTAGCCCTGGTGTTGTATTGACAAATCAACATGGAGTATATACTGTTATTGATTACAGTTATGTACTAGTATATTGATAAGCCAACATGGAATATACACTTGTGGTGATTACAGCTATGTACTCTTGGTGTTATATTGACAAGTCAACATGCAATATACATTTGTGGCAATTACAGCTATGTACTCTTGGTGTTATATTGACAAGTCAACATGGAATATACACTTGTGGTGATTACAGCTATGTACTCTTGGTGTTATATTGACAAGTCAACATGGAATATACATTTGTGGCAATTACAGCTATGTACTATTGGTGTTATATTGACAAGTCAACATGGAATATACACTTGTGGTGATTACAGCTATGTACTCTTGGTGTTATATTGACAAGTCAACATGGAATATACATTTGTGGCAATTACAGCTATGTACTCTTGGTGTTATATTGACAAGTCAACATGGAATATACACTTGTGGTTGATTACAGCTATGTACTCTTGGTGTTATAATTACAAGTCAACAAGTTATCACTTACTCATTACCTTAGTAGTTGAAGTCACTCTTTAGCTCACCTCGGTGAGAGTTACAGAGAGGTATTGCTCTATACATGGCATATGTAATGGAAGAGTGACTGTGTCATTATTCATACATGCTACATCATATAGTATGTACAGCCTGAGTACACGTCAACCTCTCAACAATTCCTTATATCACACACACACACACAATTTAGGACAGACACCAAAAATCGGTTACTGTTAGTGTCTCTATCCTTTATCTATAGGCTGTGTCTTCTATACTGCAACACCTACTGACATTGACCTACTCTTTCAGGAAATGGATTTCCCATTCCCAAAACAATGTAAATAAAGTGTTATCAAATTCCTTCATGTACTTTTAGTGTCATGTATTTGCACAAGAACTTCATACATGAGTTGATTAATATTAACGCTTTGATTAAATGACATAAACATCTCTATTCCTTCTTGCATTATTATTTTTTTTAATGAAAAGGTGATCATAGAATGCATATTATGAAATTATGTCACCATAGCAACCAAAATTAAATGTCCACTAATGCAATTATTCATGTAACAAAATACATATAGCAGAGAAATGTGCAAAACAAATATAGCAATAAACATTTATTTTTAAAACTGAGTTTGATGTAACAAGTCAACATGTAAAATTTTCATTTGGTTACCATGACAACCATCACCTTGGAGCTAAGGATTTGAAATTGTTTGCAGGTAGGTAAGATTACATTTTGATGAAAGTTTAAATACTTGCAGTTTTCATACTTCCCAAATTTGTTGATTCTCAATGATTTAATTTAGCATTTCAGATCTTGCATGTTGGAGGGTGTGGGTTTGAACACTGGCCTATTCATGATAAAAACTAATAAAATGGTATTAATAGCTGCCTCACTAGGTGCTCAGCATTAAGAGGTCATTGTTAGGACTGGTCAGCCTGGTGTCAGGATAATGTGTCTGGATGGGAAATCATGCTTTATGTCTGCACCCTGATGCCCCAGTGTTAGACATCACTATAAAATGCCACACTGCAAACATTGTAGTGATCTGTCTGCAAAATTGTTAAAGCTACATTAAAAATCCAAATCTCTCTCTCTCTCTCTCTCTCTCTCTCTCTCTCTCTCTCTCTCTCTCTCTCTCTCTCTCTCTCTCTCTCTCTCTCTCTCTCTCTCTCTCTCTCTCTCTCTCTCTCTCTCTCTCTCTCTCTCTCTCTCTCTCTCTCTCTCTCTCTCTCTCTCTCTCTCTCTCAGTGATTAGTTTCATATCCCCATTAAACTTTCTATTCCAAATGTTATATTAAGTTTTGTTCAGTTTAAAGCAGTATGTAAATTGGCTGTTTTATGGGTCACATAATTATCGTGGTAAAATGGGCATGTGTTAAGTTAATTCTAGAGTAAACAGGTAAATATTTATGACTTCACAGAAAGAAAACATGTATATGGGGTGCAACAAACAAATGTGTGATACACTTCAACCTCTTTGCTTTGAAAATGGGTGGACCCTAGTGTGTACATAAATTATGGAAGATTTGTGATGATATACATTTCATATGTTAGACTTTAATCGTTGTCAAAAATTCATATTAATTTGAGAATCATTGAACCGATAATTTGGTAATTTAATTTAAAACTGTTTTAGACACCTGTGTTGCAATTAATTAATTAATTATTAATTAATTAATTAGTTAAGTAGTTTGTGTTTATTAATTAATTAAGTAGTTTGTGTTAATTAATGTTTATTTTTACCATTTTACCATTAATAAATGTCTTATATCTGAATGCAATGACTGTAAAAAATATATTCAGTAAACCTGACCCTGTTTTAGGCAGAGATCTTTGAAATGTGAAAGGTGGAGGGAGCAGATGAAACAGTATACAAATTCTTTAACTGAGGTTAATTTATTGTTCTTTTTTAAACTAATATAATGAATTAAATTAGTTATTTTTCTACAAACCAGAGGAAAATATTTTCAAGTAATTTGGACAAAAGAAATTTTTAAACAAAATCCCACCTTCCCTTGCTTGCCCCTACACCTGGAAAATGAAATATAGTCCTTATGCATTTTATGTTTTACAAAATCATGAACTTTTTTCCCAAAGCACAAAATAAAAAATAAATAAATAAATAACAAACAAAGCTATGATTGTTTGATCACAATTGTGCTTAACTAAATTTAGCATGATGGTAAAAGAACCCAAGTTAAGAAAATGTGAAAGTTCTATTCTGATTTAATTACGTAAAAGCATTTTGAATTTAAAATTAAAATTTAAAATTCTTAAAACTAATTTTGTCCTGAAAAAAAAAACAGAATTACTGGCCCTTTTCTTCATGACCATTAAAGTTTTATCACAAAGATTATCTGTTACTTTGGAAGTATGTTAAATAGTGAGAATTCAGAATATCAATGTTGGAGTAATGAAAGTGAGTAGTACATTGACTCATATATATGCAGGAAGCAAAGAGTACAGCTTTATTTTCAGTTATCATCATGATCTTCTGTTTTCATAATCATTGCCATCAATAGCATCATCATTATCATCCTCTCCTTTAATTCATCTATAGAGAAAATGAGAAAATTACATAGCCAGTATGATTTATTGTTTGTATCATATTAATTTTCTCGAAATCACATTTACATTCAAAGGTTGAAATTTTGGTTAGACTCACTGAGCATATTTTTTAATTTAGCAGACGTTTAGAAAAGGACAAATACTTTACCTGAAAGATCTATTTCAAAATAGTTAATTGCCATAGCAAATGTTTGTGGTCATTTACCCACCCCCCAACCAAGAATGTTAATGTTGGTGTTGCTGATATTTATTGTTTGAGGTAATGGTGTGAATGAAAAAGTCTTTGTGTTGTGATCAGAATGGCCTCAGTTTTATCATCATTCATCTGCAGCTTGTTACATGTCATCCATGATTTCACATCAGAAATGCACCTCTCAACTCCTTGGATGGTAGCATCAACTTCAGTTTGGTGGCTATATTTATAAATGTGTGTGTCATCAGCTTACAATTGGTGAGACACTGGAAGATGATCTATGACACTTGACAGCAGCTGAGTGTATAGAATGAAGAGAACAGCTCCCCCTGTGGAACACAACATAGATCAACTGGGCTGGAGTGTATTCCATTTGCAGATACATTTTGTGTCCTGTTGACTAAGCAGGACTTGAACCATAGTAAGGCTGTATTGTGAATGACAAATACATGTTGGAGACAGCGAATTAATATATCATGGTCTATTGTGTTAAATGCTGCAGACAAATCAAGGAGGGTGAGGACTTAATCTTTCCGCTATCCAAAGCAAAGAGAATGTCATTAACTACTTTCAGAAGAGTAATTTCACTACTGTGGCAAGGGCGATATGCAGACTGTACATTGCTAAAGAGACTGCTTTAATTTAGACAAGATACAAATTGGGTCAGAACAACTTTTTCTAAGATTTTTTTATATGAACTTGAGATTAGAAACTGGGCAGTAGTTCTTTAAATCGTTATTATGTTGAGTGTTGGTTTCTTCAGCAGAGGCTTTACAATGGCAGTTTTGAAAAATGATGGGAACTCCCTGGATGAGAGAGAGGTATTTATAACATCAGTTACTGAAGGCAATCTTAGGTCTAAGCAATCAGCACAGCAGTGATGATGAAATTGGATCAAGTTCACAAGACTTTGGTGCACTCTTCACCATTATTGTCCATACTAAATCCATACAGACAGGTTCAAATGATGCTAATGGTTGTCACTGTATCGCAACTGTATGGTGATGACGAGTCAATTGAAATTGTGTTGTAAAGCTTACCTCTAATGGTTTGTACCTTGTCATGGAAGAAATTTGCAAACAGGTCCAGAAGGTCTACTGGAGAGAAGGTAGTTAGAAGTGGTGTACATTTATTTGTTCCTTGACAATTAGTTTGTTAGTAATCTCAAAGAGCTTGTTGCAGCTGGAACTCTCCATGATCTTAGTACTGTAGCGGGATAATTTGGCTAAATGGACTGTGTTTGTAACCTTCTTCTTAGCAGCTTTATAGACTTGTTTATGAATAGTGAGTCTGCTGGAAAGCCAAAGCTTCTCTGCTTTATGGCAGTCTCTTTTTAGCAGTGTGAAGCTGGTCCCTAACACTGCTATACCATGGATAACACTTTGGAATTAATACTCTGCACTTTGTGGCTGGGGCATGTTTTTCAGGCAATGAATGCGGGCAGTTATCAAGTTGCTCTGCTGTAGGAGGTAAGCAAGTTATTACGTTTGCTTGGATTTCATGCATTAGTTTGGTTCTATTTATCATACAGAGGTTTCTCTTAGTAGCAAATAAAGGTGGAGGGTTAGTAACTGATATGTCCAGATGGCATATAAAATGCAGAGGTGATCTGATCCAAGTTCGTGGGATATAAGGGTCAATCATAGAATATTATCATCAGGTCTATGAAGATTCCAGTCTAAAATATCACATGTTAAAACAAGACTGATGCTATTTAAATTAAAATCCCAAGACATATATATATATATATATATATATATATATATATATATATATATATATATATATATATATATATATATATTTATACCACATACATTAAAAATAACATGGCATTTAAAGTGTTGGTATAAAGCAAATCTATATACCAATACTATTGGTATATCAAATAGTGATCCGCCCATAGCGCAATAATACGAATATATAAACATTCTTTCTACCGTAGGCCTATAGCTCTATGAAGAATTTCTACTCATTCATTATTCATAAATGACATGAAATTAACGACACAAATATTAATAGTCCCTGTTTTCTAAATATTAAAATGGTACACAATTTCATCGGAATCCTGTCTTTTTCCTCTCCCCCTCTCATGCAAAATAAGCACAAATCTGGAGTGAGAGAGAAATATATTGCCCTGGACGAAAACATTAAAGCTGAACTCGTACCAAGTAACCCACAGTACTCTGTTTCCTCGTAAACCTATGCTTACGCTTTCCTTAGGATTTATCTATAGTATTCTTAATATCAATGATACATAGTTGCAATCGTCAGACGACACACAAGGCCTACATGTTAATTTGTCGGTTACGATGCGCACATACTGTATTGTGTTTTAAGCCTTTGTTGTTGTTTCTGAAACCCGTTTTAATTGAGTATTAATAATTAAACATAAAACTGTCCAAATGGTCGCCAGCAAGCCCCCCTTCTCTCTGGAGCAAAAATACACGAAAATACAAGCGTTGTAGATTTTTGCTTGTGTCATACGACGATGTCTCTGGACCTATGAATGATGGCAATGTTAGTCAAGATGTACAGAGAGAGAGAGAGAGAGAGAGAGAGAGAGAGAGAGAGAGAGAGAGATGTTTAGTCTGTAGAATCGCTAATTAAATTAAAATGATGACTTAGTTGAACTGTCAATATATTAAAATATTTTAATTACCTCTTGTTGGTTCGTGATTCCAATTCGTTTATATTCCACGCGAATTTCTATACGCAAGTAGGTCAATGCCTAACAGTACATGCATAGTCTATATTAAGATCACCGTGTTTGCAGTGCACTACTTTCTTCATTAAAAAAACAACACAACAACATATTTTATGTTTAAATAATGCGTGTGTCTTATATTGATTTAATAAATGTGAACAAAAAAAGAAAATGAAAAAGAAAACAATCAACTTATCAATTTGAATATGTGATTGTGAATAACAAGAAAAATCGTAGAACTAGATTTTGTAGCAGACAGCCACTTGGTTGTGAGGAGGTCATTTACTCTGGCAATATATCAGGAGCACATCGTAACTCCAACTTGCAAATATTTGTATTTGTATGTGATATAAATAAAATATATGTATAGTATGTACGCTGTATCATTGATATACCACTCGTTGTATAAATTTTTCATTAAAAGGAAACTCGGGCAAGCCTCGTTTCCTTTTAATGAAAAATTTATACATCTCGTGGTATATCATTGATACAGCGTACATACTATACATATATTCTATATATATATATATATATATATATATATATATATATATATATATATATATATATATGTGTGTGTGTGTGTGTGTGTGTGTGTGTGTGTGTATTTGTAATTATATATTTATGTGTGCATGTATGTATTCTGGTTTAGTTTTAATTTTTTAAAATATAAATATATGTGTGTGTGTGTGTGTGTGTGTGTGTGTGTGATGACCAAGCATTGTGAACAATTCTGGTTTAGTTTAATTTTTTTTAAAATTGAAATTCACTACATGTCAGACTTTTCTGAAAAAGCTCTTAACACTGTATCTACTGCAATCAATATGTAATTTAAATTAAATACTTTTAATGCTCACTATTCACTTGGGATAATGGAGAAATCCTGCCTTCATTAAATATGCAAATATGCAAATGACTTTGTTGAAACGATGGTTTTCATTGGACATTGTGGTTTATAGAAAATAACATTGACGTGGAGACTTGTGCTGCTGGAAATTTAGTATTATGTTATCAGACCGGTAGTATATATACTTGAACCGTTACTAATAATGCATTGTACGTTTCATTTCAACGCTGGTAATTACATGTTATTTTGTTTATTATCACAAATTTTTAAAGTTCTATTTGAAATTAGACCGCCATTGGTGGCGTTATCAATTTTCGTGGATTGGTTGAATTGCAAGGTTATTTCGCTAGTACTTTTATTATTATTATTATTATTATTATTATTATTATTATTATTATAACCGTATCTATGAATTCTTTGTACGTTTATACTTTTTAATAGACCCGTTTTGAAATTAGAACTGAAATTATATAAACAGTACGCCTCAAACCCATTTATGACCGTTATCAGTTTTCGTGTTTTAGTAGATCGCATTATTTTGTCTACACGGCAGTACTCGTATTAGTATGTATACTGACAGCGTTACTAAGAAATAATTTACATTTTATTTGGGTACTGGCAATTACATTTATTTCCGATTAAAACACTTCTACGTTTTTTACCGTTATTAATTTTCGAGGACGTAAAAAAAAAATTTTGAAAAACCCACAGGGGCTCGTATCGTTGTTTACAATGGACCTGTCATGCATGTGCTATATTGTAGTTATTATATAGTACATTAGTCCGAGTTTCCTCTGACCCTTGCCTCCCCATTTTAGATATTTTTACAACATAAATATCGTATTATAGTATATGTATGACAGGTCAATTGTAAGTAACGATACGAGTTTCCTCAGACCCTAGTCCTACAATGTAAGCCCCGACGCTGATATTTATGTTTGTAGCACTAAAATCAAGATCAACATGTGATACGTCTTACGGGTAGGACTACTCAGACCCTTGCCTCCCCATTTTAGATATTTCTACAACATAAATATCGTATTATAGTATATGTATGACAGGTCAATTGTAAGTAACGATACGAGCCCCTGTGGAAAAACCAATATGGTGTGGTCTAGCTTCCGACGATACTGGTTCTGTGGTATCTCGATATTTTTTAATATTTCGGTATTTATTTTATCTATTGCACCACATATTGTGTACTTATATGTACCACATGACCATAGGTTACTAGTTCTAAATCACCAGTTTATTTTGGGAAAATGTCAGTATTGCTGACACGTACACTATTTGATAAATAAACCCATGAATACTACTGTTTAAAAATAATATCCTTAACCTATGTTCTCAGGTAGAATCAATATCTTCTTAAAATTTCTATCACTTTAACAAAATGTTTAGCCAGTTTGTTGTCTGATAATGCTATACAAGAGTTAGATCATATGATTACTGTGATGGTCATTGACTAGGAAATCTAATCTTTGTTAGCAAATAAGAATCAAAATGTGAAGCATGTTAATGTCATATTTTTTTGGTGGCTTTTGCATTTAACAGGTGTTGACTTGAAAGCTGCATTATACAGAATTTATTACTTTTCATTGAAACACCAGTTGTTGTTCAAACAGTCTTAGGTTGATATGTACTTTCATCCTCATATTGATTGTTCATTCTCAGCAACAATCACAGAGCAACTCCAGTCATTGTGGTTGGTTATTTACAAATGCATTTCTTTAATTCTTTCTTATAAGTTTATGTTGCTGTAGGGCACAGGTGGCATAATGAGTGCCATAGAAGTAGCATCCATTTTTCAAGTTCATTACACTTTGTGCAACACAATGATACATTAAATTTCCAACATTAATACAAGTATATGCCATTATCAGATTATTTTTTTTGTTGCTGGTCTTACTGCAATATCAGAGTAACTCCCCTTTCACAACACAGACTTTACATAACATCAGTTTATTGCTTGTTTCCCACAGCCATCTGATTTATAGTGGAAAATAAATTCATTTTAATACAAATGACAACAACAGACTTAAATTATATATTGAGGGTCATTGTTTTTATTAACTTACTTGCTGATTACAGACTTTATGACCAGAAATATCAAAGCACTCGTGTATAGTAGACAACAGAAAATCTAAACAAAAGGAAACAAATAATTCAAATTTTAATCATTTTAAATCAAAAACTGAATTGACTGAGTCTCACAAATTTTGTGACATAACGACACAAGTTTTAAGACCCTTTTTGGTCCACTTAAATGATAAATATACATGATACAGCTTCATCACATACCAAATACCTACATACCAAAATCCATCCAAAAATCTCCTAAAACAGACATTTTACAACCTTGATGGTAATCTTATTGATATTTTACAGTCAGCTGATCATTAACATCAGAAGTCTGTTCAGCAGATGCATTAAGTTGAATGATAACTTTGTCAGTGCAAATCCATATCTGGTGACAATAACAATCGGTACTATTCAAGTTTTACGCATAGCATGTCCATATAAACGTACATTTGCCTGTATATTACAGTGTGTGTTTTAGATTTTTAACATAGCTTTAAAACAATTTAAGTCATGTCACTATAATGTCTGCAGTGGCAGCTTATAGTGATGTCTAGCACTGGCTTATCAGTTTTCGTGAATTGGTAATACGATCGCATTGTTTTATTACTATTTAGTACTATTATATATAATTAAACTGTTAGTAAGAATTCATTTACTTTTAGTTTGGTTCTTGCAGTTACATTTCTTCCTACGATATCGCGGGTTTAATATCTTGAAAATTTAAGGGTTTTTTTTGCATAGCGCCACCTATCATGTACATATTTTATATGCACTACATGACCGTAAGATACTAGTTCTTCTTTGCCAGTGGATTTCTGGAAAACGAGTTTGTGCGTGTGTGTGTGTTTAACGTAGCTGTAGTAATTATTCAGTCCTATCACTATGATGTCTGCAGTGTGGCAGTTTATAGTGATGTCTAGCACTGGGGCATCGTGCTGCAGACATGTAGCATCATCTTCCCCCCACCGCTCCGGTGGCCTAGTGTTTAGAGAGTCCATCTCGGATGCGGTCGGTTGTGGGTTCGATCCCCGGTCGAGTCATACCAAAGACTTACAAAAATGGTACTAACAGCTGCCTCGCTTGGCAGTCAGTATTAAGAGGTTAGTGTTAGGAATGGTGAGCCTGGTGTCATGTCAGGATAATGTGACTGCGTAGGACATCATGTTACATGTCTGCGGCATGATGCACCAGTGCAAGACATCACTATAAACTGTCGCACTTTAGACATCATAGTGATAGGACTGAACAATTATTAAAGCTACGTTAAACACACACACACACACATTTTATCAGTCCAAAGAATGTCTTATTCCAAGCACTTTCATACATTTAGATACTGTGTCATCCGAACTATCAGTTTTAGACTAGTAACTTGAGTACTCTTCTGAATATCTTTAGTCTTTGTCAGTTTGCTGTTTAATCCCAAAAAACTTATCCAAATTTGCGAATGGTATTTTGTTTAAGTCTCAGCATGTATTGATTCCGAGGTCACATTCACTGCTTATTCTACTTTGCTCAGAAATTAAGACAATAATAAAATATAAATTTATTTATTTGATATACTCTTATAAATGACCACATTTACATCTCTGGTTCTTTCTGCCTCTGAATTTATTCACAGTAAATATCAATACATTGTCCCACCCAGCCACCAGTTACAGCCTTTGAACCTGCCACCCAGTTATTGCATTGTGTTCTTTTTTAATGTACTCTTATAATGGCAACCTGTATATCAATGGGTCTTTCAGCCACTAAATTATGTCAATGTAAATGTCAACACAGCTAATGAATCAACACATTTACCCACTAAGCAGGTGGCTGAAGCATGACAGGTAAGTCTTTGATTGTTGCCGCCCACCTATTACATCCAAGATAAAACATTGGCCTCCAAATACGCATGATTAAGCATTTCCGAGACCTCTGAAATAACATGTCCATATATATTTACATTTACCATTATTATATAATGATTTATATAAAGTTTGTGATACTGACCTGTCTAATTCATTCTGTCATATATGTTTTTTCTCCTAAACTAATGGGTCATCCATAAAGTATGTATACATGGTGTGAGGGTGAAGTGTTTTAAAAAGGAATTAGCAGCAGGGTGACTGTTAATGAGCATTTTCTGCAGCTGCAGTTGTCAAAATCCCTTGATAACTGATGTTTATTTAGAGATGTTGAGCCAGTCAAGTCAGAATCATAACCAGCAGATGAGTTAGATGCAAAGTGGCCCTTATGCCAAGTCAAGCAGAGCCAGTTACTACTTAAAGTTATGAAGTGTGATTACCTTTTAGTGTTCTTGCCCATGGTGCACATTGTGGAAGACATATTTATTCTTCATTTTCTGACAGGACTGGTTGGGATATCTCATGATCTGACATATTATGCAATCCAGACCCTGAATCCTCATGAGAATTTGTAAAGCCGTACCATTTACAGTTCAGCATGAAATGTCACATGATTATACACAGCTTACAATAGTTGTCATTCAGGAAAAGAACTGTTAATGTTCATGATTTCGATGATGTCAAAGCTGGTGATAAAAATTGAAATCGGTCATTTTGTCATTCCAAGTGATGACAAGCCTGAAAATATTCCAGTAATCCAGTTCGATTGGTTGAAATCATAAATTTAGTCACTTTCTGATTTTTTACTATTACACTTTTTAACCTGATAAAATCTACTAAATATTAGTTGCTGTTTAACACTTTCTTATTTTCATTTGTAAAGTTTCATTACTTAGTATTAATTTAAACCTCTGCTTATATTTAATGAATATCCTAATAACTTCATCATTCAAAATTCAATTGTCCCAGCTATTCTTGGAAAAGGGATGGTGACTCACCAATATGTTTACACAGTGGGTGTACAAAAATATATTCTGTGCAGTCTGTAAGGGGAAAGGTGGTAAAAAATCACAGTTGTTTCATACATACTTTATTGAGAACCCGTAACATTATCACCAAATTACCGGTATACTCACCAAACTTACTATTCTTAAGTTAAATTATTTTATCAATTAAGCATTATTTTTAACATGTTTTTTCTTTAGACCATAGTGACTTTACTGTTCCTTTGCGCATAAAATATCATTGTAATTTATGATTATTTCCTTCTGTATTTCAGCTGATAATTATATGGCTCTTTACAGAAGGGCTTTGTCACCTTATAGTCAAAAAGATGTTCACGTGACATCTTCAGTGTGTTGAAACATTATAGATGAGTCCTATGCTAAAGACAAGCTAACAAGAACATTTCAATTTGTCATAAAAAAATGGTACGTTTCTCTTACCTTAAGCTTTGTATGGTCATTTTTTAATTGTCTATTATTTATTAATATAAACTTAAAATCTTTGTCACAATTGTGTGTTCAATTGCTCCATTTTACAATAAAGTAAATATTTTACCCCGTATCAGCCACAATTATTAATTTTTCCTACAAGCACTAAAAGCAACAAGTGCCATGTATCTGTATTAAAAGCAATAGTTCCATTAAGTCTTATATATTTCACTTTCAATTCATCATGTGTAAGTTATTTCACATTATTATTATTAAGTGCATTATTCAAATATTCTATGTTTGTTTGTTCACATTGATGATTTCATATCATTTAATTTTCAGATTTACATGCTGGTTATGCAAATGAATTTGAATGTTCATGATCTGCTCTTTCATTTACTTTAGCTGCTGTGGTACACATATTGATACAACAGATGGGGAATCAATACAAACGATACATCTTGCAAGTTATTTTAGACTTCATCAGTCATGAACCACTCTGGTGGCCTATTGGTTAGAGAGTCCACCTCAGATGCTGGAGGTCATGGGTTTAATCCTGTGGCCAAGTCATACCAAAGACTTACAACAAAAATGGTACTAACAGTTGCTTCGCTTGGCGCTCATCATTAAGAGGTTAGTGTTAGGACTGGTCCGACTGGTGTCAAGTTAATGTGATTGGGTGGGACATCATGCTACATGTCTGTTGCATGATGCCCCAGTGCTAGACATCACTATAAACAATCACACTGCAGATATCATAGCAATATGAGGGATTTTTAAAAAAAAATTCATTCAAAAATCTATACCACACAGAAACTCATTAGTTATGAATAATTATTATTAGTTTGCTTTGTTATTCTTTACACTTTAATTCATCTTAAATAGTATTTACAGTCACAGGCACTTGTTTTTTTTTAGTAATGATAAAGACTATTGAGAGGGTTATAGCTCTACAGTGCTTTGTTTGACCGGTTTTCAAATATCAGACGAAAAAATATAGGAAAAATGAAAAAAGAAAGATAAAATAAAAACTGTTTTGAAAAGTTGGCAATGCCTGTTTTTATTTCTTATTCCACAATTCATCGATTGTCAAGAGATCATTCTGAAAGAAGGAACAAAATAACCAGCGTAATTTGCAGTATTTCTCTTTATGCTTGTTTTCCAGAAGTATTTCAATATAGAATTCAAATAAACTTTCCTACCATTTTGTTTTTTTTTACTCAATATCTCTGCTTCTATTAAAATTTTATGGTTCAGTATGTAATTGAAAACATCATGAAATGAACATAAATTTTTGTTTTAAGGGCTGCATAAGGTTTCACATTCATACCCATTATCCATAATACTGATACATCAAATGAGCTTAAAACATGAAGCTCACAATTTTGTGAAGACAATACAGAACTGGATATATACTGTGTGTATGTGTGTGTGTCACTGTCATTGACACAGTTATTTTGGTATATTTACATAAACACTGTGAAAATATAAGCAAACTTAATTCGAAAATCAATGAAAACAGTGAAATGTAGAGCCACGTTTAAAGTTAAAAAGTTCATGCAGGGGAAAATTATGAAACAATGCTGTCTGCATCAGTTTTTAAGTTCTTAGTCAGAATATAAAAGCTGACCTTTTTCTTTTCTTTTTCATGTTAAAGTGGACTCTGATGTAAATAATATGATCTGATATGTTTCATAAACAATTTTATGTATTATGTGTATGTTGTTATTCCTTTTTGTTTTGACGAATAGTATGCAAGATTTATTGACATCTAATGCAATATATTCTTTTTCTTTCATTTGTTCATTTGAACAGTAATGGCATTGGGCAAATCCAGAATGACTGCATCATCAAAGGCAAAGAGAAATCTACCAGACTAAAGTCTATTTTTTAGGGTATGTTAATCAGAAAGATGAAGGTTCATTCTCATGTTAAGTTTTTGTGTTTCCTTATACTTACTACTGTACATTTTGCATGAGATAAGGTGAACCATGTTTTCTTATTTGCAAGTGTTTTTATATTTTGTTAATGTTGAATTCTTCAGTGTATCTGCTGAAGAATGTTCTTTTGTTTTGCATACATCGGCCTGTTTTATGTGAATTACTATCAAGATTTATGGTGGGAGCATTTATTCAGTAGCACGCTTTGATGATAAAAATGATGAAAGTGATGTCATGGCCATTCATTACATACACTGATGTTACTATTGGTGCCACAATGAAGCATCATTCTTCAATTTTATTTATTATAGGACTTATTCCCACGATAGTTTTTAATTTTAAATTTGCCAGTGTCTAGTGGGGAAAAAAGCTGGTCCATAATTTCTTGTCTTGCTCACTAATGTTAGTTTCAGTACCATTAATAAGTTGACAATAGTTGGAATTACAACGGTTATTGAATTTTTGGTAGTTGATCTTTTAATTCCTATGTGTTATTTTTTTTAATAACAGTTTATTTGATTTCACAGGTAACATACTAAGTTTAGTCTTGCACCAGCTTCTTTGGTGCCGTCCAATTAGTATGTATGCAAAAGTCTGGCAAAGCTGCACCCCTACACCCCTCCCTGTACACATGCATACTTTTTTACACACACCCCAACCTGTGTATGTATGCTTGACCACCCAATTATGTATAACGGCCTATATTTAATTCACGTATGAACAATCAAGGCTTAATAGTATGTTTTTTTTTATAAAATAGATAGTCCACCGCCACTGAATGTCTGTCTGCATCCAAGAAATAACTGTGTAACTTTAAAAAGTTTTTCTCATGTCCGCTAAAATTCAAATGCCAACTGAACCCAGTCGAATAGGTTATGTGTACGTACGTTATCATTATACCACTCCATACGCAAGTGTATGCATTACGGTTAATTCCAGCTCCCCTCCATGCGTATGTACTAAATGGACAGCCCCTTTCCAAATCTCCAATTTTTTTAACTACCAAAACTTACTTTCACATTTCGGTCATGAATTTGGCCAATATTAGCAGACTCCTGTTACCCCTTATTTGAGCATAAGCCATTAAAATCCCAACATCCTCTGTCCGGGCACTCTGTTGAAGCACTTTCCAAGGTTCTCCTAATGTGATTTCAACTACATGTACCAGCTATCATGGTTTCATTATGCTATTGGCTCCAGAATTTAAAAAAATTTAAGTTGATCAGCACTTTACCATAATGAAGATGTCTTATGTTTTCAGAAACTTGTATGGGATGATCTTGGTTATACTGGAAATGAAAGTGTTCAATCTGCTAACACATTTTTCTTATCTCATACAAGTTAAATAAGTTTTCATCGGTTATTTTAATTAGTGATACACTTCTAAGATATCATCCATAAAGAAGTTATACAGGGATTTTATGGGTGAGGGGTCATGCAAAATTGTGCATAATAATAAATTTTATGACAATTTAGAAAAGGTGACCTATGAAGGTCTGATTTAATATGTACCTACAGTGTAAAGAACATTAAAGTAAAGTGACAATGAGACAGATAATCTTTAAATTTCAGTGATGTGTTTGAAATGTATCATTATGCTTTATTATTACAATAATCGATGACATTTTTGTAGGACATTGATAATGAACATTTTGTGGGTACATAATTTTTAGTCATGTTAAAACTATAAATTTATTTATACTACATACACATACATGCCAATCATTACGCTTTTTTTCACTAAATTACGCCTTACACCTAAACGTATATTGATTACACTTTTTTGGTATATCCACCTTCCAAAAACAATCAATTGTTTGTTTTCTCACTTTTATTAATATCCCATTAATCCCACATACCATATTTTAGAAAAGATGGCTTCTACATAACTACAATATAAGAGTAAACTTGTCCATGCTGTTTCTTAGCAGTATTATGTACTATTTATAGCAACAATCCTATTAGCCAGAAACATGCTCTACTTTAAAATTTTTGACCTCGTATTCTATACATAGCAGCTTCATGGCTTAGTATACAAGACAATATACTGGTTTTCTAATTTTTAAACTTTGCTCACAGATTCTTTTTTTCTAATTTATATTTAGTACAAAACCAGTCTATAGGTATTTTGTGATACAGTGTAATTTATTTTAGTCGATGTGTGTATGAGAGCAAAAATATCTCCTTTCAAATAATTTCGCAGATGGATTAGAAAAAGGCCAAAAGTAAACAAAACAAAAAATAACAGAATCCTACAAAGATGAGGACACAAGGGCAGCATCACGTGACATCTATTGCAGGCCATGTGGAAATAATTTTACTATTTGGCACTAAAAGTCTTCAGATGTATTCTAGTCAATGTTTGTGTTAGAGCACATATATTTTTTCAAAAAAATTCACAGGTGGATCAGAGAAAGACAAAAAAAAAAACAATCCTTCAAAGATGAATATATGAATGGCTCATCTTACAAACTCCAATACTTAAGGATCTTCTTATCTGCAGCAGAACTAAAGTGCGGACATGAATGTTATAAACACAGAGGTGTTATTTACCAAGTTCTTAATAGAAAGATAATGATGATTTTGCTATTGGTGCAGAAGCAAGAGAATTCATAGAACACAATTCTACTCTTGCTGTGAAGGCATTCTATGATAATGTTAGAGATTATTATGCTACAGCCTGTGATTACATGCTCCAGAAATTCCCCTATGGAGATGAACTGCTTTTAATGCTTCAGTTGCTGATGTAAATGAGAGACAGTCAAAAAGCTTCGAAAGTGTTAGATTCTTTTTCAAGACATAATCACTTTCTAATACTCTTGTCTGCCTTGGATCATCTGGAACGAGAATTCCTGAAATATAAAGTTTAGATTCTACCTGACAATATACTTAATGCAGATAGAGTTGATGTGCAGTGGCACCTTATTTCCCAGCTAAAAGACACAATCACTTGAAGATATAAATTTCCTCTTCTTTGTCAGGCTATGAAAGGAATATTGGTTCTTTATCATTCTAATGCTGACAGTGAGAGATTGTTCAGTATTGTTAACAAACATAAAAGTGAATACAGATCCAGGCTTAGTAACCCAGTAATTTATGCTCTACTGGTGTGCAAAACATTCATGATCTCAGCTGGTACAGTGTTTTAAAATGCAACATGAAAATCTGTTGCTTTCTAAAACTAAAAGTGCCACATATGAAAACTTGAAGCAGTAAAGGATGTCAAAAGACTAGAGGGGCAAATAAATCATTGTTTATTGAAATTGTAGCATGTTATATGTGGATTACTCTTTTTCTGCTTCTATTTCTCTTTTTGTCCACTTGGATTCCACTTTTTCCTCGTCATGGGTTGGTATGAATTCATACATCCTAAAACATGGATTTAAAAGTATTATTATAAAACAATTTGATATACCAACAAGTCTTGTTTCCTTTTAATGAAAAATTTATACATCTTGAAGTATATCATTGATACAGCGTACATACTATACATACTTTCTATATATATATATATATATATATAGTTTTTATTTTTCTGCCTTAGTCACAGGAACCTATAAGTCACACATTAAAATAAATAAGTATCATAAATATGAAACCCCTTAATTCCTTACTTACTGGAAGTTTTTATCTTTCAGATCCAGTGATGAATGTCATTCTTATGATGGAGAAGAACTGTGTTATTCTCCACGGAAAGCCATTTACAGTAGCTACTACATACAGCAGATTTACTCAGAGAATGTGACCTCTACTAAGTCTTGGAGCACAAGCATAATTTCTCAGTCCTGAACAGCATTAACTTTTTACGGCTCACTAATTATTAGTACTAGACATATCTGTATTAGTTAATTCATTGTACATTAATATTCAAAATATTGCATTTCTGATCACACTTGCTGATGCTTCCATGCTTTTCCTATTAATAAAGCAATACAGTGAGATCCTGCTGTAACAATGTAGTTTGGCTCCATATAACCCAGTTGTGTTATAAATCAAACCCTGTTTTAACCAACCAATTTATTTACCTAAAATATGGTGGGCTGGAGGAGTTATACAAGCGTTTGCAAAAAGGGGCACTTTCGATTATATGTAGACTATATGGCTTCAAAAGTCTGGACATTTAGTTGCGTTTTGTGCCAATGATTTTACCAATTTTAAGCATAAGTTTTTATGAAGAAAAAAAGGAAATAGCATTTGTTTGGTCAGTTGTAGCAGTTTCTTATGTTTCATACGTTCAAAAGTTTGTTGACTGTAGCAAATCTCGTTATCATAGATAGACCAACAATTGGATCTCTCATTTGGTGGGTTGTTTCCCATTATATTTCTGTTGGCGAAGTAATTCTGCCTTTCATCATACATGTTTTCTTTAAGAAGGCCATCATAAAATGAATACACAGGTGTTCCATTCTGTTGTCAGTGATTACTACAGAAAATACGAGTATTCTTTAATTTTACAATCCACTTACAGAGTTCAGTGAAAATAAAAATATTAATTACTAGCGAGCGGCCAATAAACCAACACTGTTTCTTCCAAAACATTCATTATGAGCTAGTTCCTTGTGAGAATGATATCCACTACCAAAAATGATTTAAGAAAAAAAAGTAATGAGATCTCCTGGAACATACAGTACTCAGGCCAGATGTCAGGATAAGCAGATTATGATATAACATGCAAAGTGGCCAGTATTATTGGTGGAGGAAGAACCAGGGCTAACCCCATGAAGAACCACTGGCCCACGAGAAGTTACTGGCAAGCTTTCTCACATACCCACATTGGCCAAATCCTAGACTCGAACCAACGCAGACAGGTGAGATGGCAGTGACCCGTAATGGAGAGCACTTTAGACCACTCGGCCACTCAGGGTCCCTATGAGAAGAGTACATGTATATTTCATTTCAGAAGCCATGTTATATCCAAATTTGTGTTACATCAAAGCAATCTATAGCGGGGTCACACTGTTTATTTGATATGGCAACATCTGTACAAGACATTGTGGAAATGTTCAACAATTTCTTCATAAATATCTCCATTAACAGTATTCAGAACCAGACTAGCATAAAAAATTGAACTTGATGCTCTTCTGTTATTTATAATAGCTAAAATTCCTGGTGATAATTAATTTTCAGTAGCCAATGTTAGTGAAGCTGATGTTTTGATATTGTAATTAAGCTGAATATTAATAAATCCTCTGGATTGGATGGTATTGGTCCACGAATTCTTAAAATGGCTGCACAAGTAATAACAAAGCCACTAATGCATATCATAAATTTAATTATAATGATTGGTAATTTTCCAGAAACACTGAAATGTGCAAAGGTTACACATATGTTTAAGAAATGAGAAACGAAGGATCCAGGAAATTACCGACCAATATAAATTCTATCAGTATTGTAAAAACTATTTTTAGCCATTCAGGTCTATACATTTTTTTAAACATACTCTCTATTTCATAAAATGCAATCAGGATTTAGAAAATACCAATCGTGTCAAACAGAACTTACCAAATTAATTGATCTTTGGCTGAAGGAAATGGATACAAATGGATAATGTAAAAATGTTGGACTTATTAGAAACGATTTTAGTTGTATAGTTTAGAAATATAAAAGATCTCATTGAAATATTTTTGCATTAAATATAGATCTGAAATATTATTATGGTAATATCATATCTCTATTTTATGCAACTGTAAATTTTCTTCTTCTCTTTGGTTAATTTTCTGCGTTAATAAGTTTTTCAAAGATGTGGTCCTAGACCAGGAATTTTATAAGTCACATAATTAAAAAAAGTTTTCTATGTTACTGGTGCTCTCCTATATTTTTCACTTAAAAAAGACAAAGTATTATTATCTTTGTTGTGCCGACTATACTTCTCATTTAAATTGGGTTTAATTTTATATTAATCCCTTTATTGTTGAGAGAGAGAGAGAGAGAGAGGATGTAGAGGTATGTTTTTTGTGTGTGCAGTGATATATGTCATAATTGCTATAAGTGAAATGATCTATTTTCATTTTATTCAGACATCCTATACATTAAATATTACTTCGAAGGAAAATAAGGAGAGAATTATCATGGTCTAAATAAAGTTGTATTGTTCTTGTACAAGGGTACCTGTTGACACATTGATGTAATAGTACATTATAAGTGTTACTTTCTGCAACTTAACTTGGCAAATAACAGTTCAGTATATTCCTTGAAAAAAAATTTATGTGCATGCAGATTAAAACTAATGGGCTATGTTCCTTGTGAGTATATATGTTTTTCACATGTCAACAGTATTTATCATAAAATCAATTTATCGACTTTTGCTCTCTTTACAGTAATGCAGTGAAAGTTATATTAATAGGGTGCATGCAAATGAATGTTTGATGAATCAAACTTGACCAAACATTTTGACTCAAATCAGGCAGGAACTGGAATTTAATTTTTACCGATGAAATTCCCTTCTACAACTTTTTTCAAAGCCACCTATGACAGGCTGTATATCCTTCAGGTTGACAACAGTGATTTATATGAATTCAGAGTTGTACTGTGTTCTTCATAAATTGCTACCGTTTCATTCATGCTTTTTTAATGTTTTAACTATAATGTATCCTATTTAAAGTAGGTAAGAGGCTGTTTATGAAACATGTACTGACAGATAATGTGAGACTCTCGCCATGACCACTTTTCCACGTAAGGCTTGCCAGACCATATTTTTGATATTTTATGCTATGTTATTATCAGTCAAGGGGGGCCCTTAGTGGACAAGTGGTCTAAGTGCTCACCGTTCTTGATCACTGCCATCTCACCTATGTCTGTGTAGCTTCTCATGGGTCGGTGGTTCTTCCCTGAATTTTCCAGGGTTCTTCCTCCAACAGTTATACTAGCTGCCATGTATAACCTATTTTGTGCTTAAAAATGGCATTAAACCCAAGAACAACAACAACAAACTTATCAATCAAGTGACTCTAACCACGCCAAATTTTTACTACGATTTGTTTACGTTTCCAAATAAGGCCACATTGTCACCAAAATAACTGATAAAAAAAGTTAAATGAGATTTTACACCTATTTCCACAATTTTTTCTCTCCATACATCAGGTATTAAATAAGAGAACTACTCATTGCATTGGATTATATATAAGGAATATGTTCAAATTGTTGACATTAGGCTAAAAGAACACCAGTTGTGAATCACACCCAGCTTGCTCCATTGACACGTATATGCTCATGTTAGTAACCTGTCCGCTTGGTAAGAGTAAGGTTACTAATATTAGTACTACATTTATATTGTGATTTATAAACACCATTAATTTCAATAAAACCATAATACAATTCATGTACTAAGAGATTGCATTTTTGCTGCTAGCGCTTTGCATTATGATTAAGGCTTTTTTTTTCACATGTTAACAGGTCTTGTAATAATTATTAAAAGGAGAAAAATTAAACATATGTAATATTTATGTCCATCTTAGTTATATTTTAACTCTTTGTCATTGTTAAATTCCATAATCTCTTTGTATTTAGATATTGTTATTGTTACTGTTTTTCTGTATAAAAAAAATATTGAATAAAACATTTATCTTCATCAAATATTTCGTTAGTACTTGAATATACAGAGGCCAATGTCAATATAATGCGACTGGGTGGGATATCATGTTACATGTCTGCATCACAATTTCCCAGACACAAATAAAAACCGCCTCTGGTGGTTGAATTGTTTAAGACATTGTCATATGCACCCTGGGTTTCATAAATCTCATTAATAATGCCACTTCATAAAGCCCATGAGGGTGTTTGATAAATGGTATTAACAATATAAAGCTTAGGTGAACTTAAATAAGTCATATATCAGCAGAAGATGCTATGTATCATTATATTAAGGCACACACATTTATATAAAAATGCAAGTCCTTGGTTAATCTAGTTACAAAAAATTAGCAAACATTTTGTTTATTCCCTCCTGCTATGTAATACAGAATTTACTTTATGGATGTTTAAAGTTCTCTTTGACATGTCAGAAATTACTCCATCATTAGTAAGCAAACAAAAGTTTTCATGCATTATTCAATTCACTAGATGTTCTGCTGGATCACAAAGTTCATAACTTCACTCCATAATTCATTACCCTCGGCAGAAACCTAAGCAACTCTGTCATTATATTCAAATGCTATTCAATTCCTATATTTGCATCATACAAATGATAGCAAATTGATGGTCTTCAGTGATTTGTGTGAGACTCCTCAGCTGATTTATATACCACCATATATATCATTCTACTATTGTACTATTCTATTCTCTACTTCCACCCACCCCCACTGCTTCCTGAAAAGATTATTAAGAAAACATTGCATTATTTTGGCTTGGTGATCGTCAGTCAGGACAATGGAAATTTTTGCACATCATGAATTCACATACAATAGCTGCATTTATTTTCATTTTTCGAATTCAGTACAGTTAACATTTATATAAATGGTTAAAAGAACAGCACTGTCACTTTTTCCCGTTAGTTTAACATTCAAAAATTAACTGGAATTGTAGTAGTCATACCGAATACTTTTAACAAAAAAATGTTATTAGGAACTGCCTCTGTTGCTGCTTAAAATTAAGAGGTTCGGAATGGTCGACCTGAGGAGTGACCTCCTGAAGAGCCAAACTTGCCCTAAGTTCGACACCTTCTCGAACTATGATGACTTTTTGCGAGAGATGAGGATGGTCAAAAAGCAGCTGAACTTGCAGAATGACGCTGGGCCAATTCAAATTTTTCAAAAAATATACATTTTATCTCAAGCCCATTGTAGACCAGACAGAGTTAAACTGAGTAGTAATATGAATGGCAGCCTGTACAACTATCAACGGTACCGAGAAAACGGCAATCGAGGTAACAACAACCGATGGTTTGGCTATGGTAGAGGAGAGCATCGTTTAAAAAGAGTAACCGCATCTTTATATGGCCATAAAGTCCGTAATAGGGGCCATCCATTTAGTAAGTACGCATGGAGGGGGAGGGTGTTTAACCAAAATGCATAAGCTTGCGTGTTGGGGGGGGGGGCTAGGGAGTCTACAGATAACGTACGTAGACCTAGGAAATGGTGTGTGTGTGTGTGTCGAGAAAACTCAATAATAATTTGTTTAATATGTAACCTGTCTTCGGTATGCCTGGGAGCGAACCCACGACCTCCCGCATCCGAGGCGAACGCTCTAACCACTAAGTCACCGAAACGGTCTCGATGGATGCATAAATGTGGTGGTAATGGTGTTCTGGGGAGAATCAGGTGTTATAATCCGCGGGTGATGACCTACGTGTTCAGTCACAACATTACCACTACGGAAGTATAAGCAACCCGCATTTGTTTGGTTTTCATTTGGTTTTGGTTTATTTTAACAAAAAGCTGAATTTTTTAAAAATAGTTTTTATTAGGTTGCTTTTAAATTTTTATATAATGTTTTAATTTATGTGATTTGGATGTGATGTGATTTGGAATTTTAACATAGCTTTAACAATTTTTCAGTCATATCGCTACGATGTCTGCAATGTAGCAGTTTATAGTGATATCTAGCACTGGGGCATCATGCCGCAGACATATATCATGATGTCCCACCCAGTCACATTATCCTGACACCGGGCCGACCAGTCCTAACACTAACCTCTTAATGCTGAGGCAGCTGTTAGTACCGTTTTTGTAAGTCTTTGGTATGACTCGGCCGGTGATCCAACCCACGACCTCCCGCATCCGAGGCGAACGCTCTAACCACTAGGCCACCGGAGCAGTTTTAATTTATGAAGACATGATGTATAATGCTAATTGGGTTTATTTTGTTCCTATAAATTTTTTTTTAATCTATGACCTACAACGCTCACTGTAATGTAAATTATAGTAATTTTACGATACTTGTATCCCGAGATGTGCGTTGTCAAGAGTAATCCAACGATACATCGTTCATTAAAATTAGTTGAGTCATTTTGGAGAAAATTTCATTCTTGTTAATTAGAGTTATGGTTTAGTGTTGTGGTTTTCTGGTAATAACGTACGGACGGACAAGATGATTCTGACGTTTTTCACCGCAATCCGTGTCTCATGGCGCCCTATCGATATTTACTTTTTCACCAAAATCAATACAGATGTTTCGATTTGAAAATGGATATTTGTCATTTAGGGTTGCTTTTATTATTTTTTTTTAATGAAATATCTCTGTAATTACTTGGAAATTGGTCATGCAGTTTCCTTTCCCAGATCGACCTTGGCGAGATATTTTGTACATAGTGGTTCGTCTGTCTACAGCACATAGCGCCCCCACATATGTACGGGTAGAGCTTATGGTTAGGGTTGTAGCTATGGGACAAATCATCCGAATTTTATAACAGTTCTGTCAAAAGATGCGCCTTGACGAGATACATCTTTCAAGAGTTTGGTAATTTTGTCATTTTCCTTGTATTTTTGCTTTATGAAAATCTTCCATTTCTGCAACATAATCTATGTGTAACCTAATAATATGAGATTTCAGAATGCAAATAAAAGTGTGTTTAGAATGGAAGGAAGTTATGTGCAAGAGTTAGCGCGTGTAGGTTGGCTTTAATGTGTCAGATATTTGTAGGAACCAATTACAGTTAAATTAAAAGTTAACTTTTTAAAACCCAGCTTTAACAATTTGTTAACTTCTAAAACGGGTTTTTCTTGTCGTGGTTATTCTTGAAATAGTTCCCTAACACTTAGTTTCTGAAATGTCATATTTTTAGCCATCAAAGGGACCGCCCCAGTGGCCTGGTTGTTATAGCTTCCTTCTAGGATGAGGTTGGTCGCCGGTTCGAACCCACGCCGAGCCATACCAAAGATTAATAAAAATGGTACACACAGTTGCCTCGCTAGTTGCTTAGCGTTAAGGGGTTAATGGTAGGACTGGTCGGCCTGGTGTCAGGATAATGTGACTGGGTGGGACATCATGCTACATGTCTCCGGTATGATGCCCCAATGCTTAAACATTGTTAAAGCTACGTTAAAAATCCAGTTCACACACGCCAAAAAGGAATATATTTATTCCGCAATGTTATACGATTCGCTCACTATAAATGAACCATGGACCTTCATGTGTGAATTTTAGAAGTGACTGACCAAGATTGAAATTTCTGAATTTTTAACAAGGTCTAAATGTGTCTATGTCTAACATTATCGGGTGGGCTTAAGAGCCGGAAATTTTATTTGCAATAAATTTATAATTTATTAATCTTTGCGCAATTTTTCGGGTATATACTGTGATGCCTGCATACAAGTTCGTTCTGTTATTTCCATCACAATGAATCGCAGAAGGCTGCGGGTACTAACTTTATCATTACAAATTATGTTTTCGTTATGTTTGGTTTACCATTTAATAACTTCATTACCGTGAATTTTCTAGTAAATTCTTTACCTGTTACTGAAATTGATTTTCTATGTAGAAGTTTAGTTGTTGGCTTGAACTTCAAACCCATGTTTAGGAACGCATGTTCTGGTTATGTCTATCTCGGAGAGCTTATGTTCATATTCACTCTCCCTACCTGTCTTATTAGGGTTTTGTTGTGATTCTCCCGGCCAACAAAAATCCCCATATTTATCACAATAGTTTTCCACGTAACGGCAATGTTGGTCTGAAAGGACATGCGATTTGATTGCTGTTTTCACTACAGTATTTGTATCTTAGAGCCCTATAGGTTTGTTAATGGCAATAAATCAAACGGTTTAGGAGTAAAATGCAGTTGTGTACTTTATGGTTAGGGTTACTGTTATCTGTGAATTAACACACACACACACACACACACACACACACACACACACACATATATATATATATATATATATATATATATATATATATATATATATATATATATATATATATATATATATATATATATATATATATGAGAGAGAGAGAGAGAGAGAGAGAGAGAGAGAGAGAGAGAGAGTTCTTGTTGTTTTCATTGTTATTGGGTTTAACGCCATTTTCAACACAATATAGGCTATACATGGAGGCCAGTATTAATGGTGGAGGAAAAAAGCAGGGATATCCCCGTAAAGATCCACCGACCCACGAGAACCTACCAAAAAGCTTTCTAACATATCCAAGTTGGCTTAGAATGAACAGGACACAGCACACAGTCTCTCAGAATATAGTTAGAGAGAGAGAGAGAGAGAGAGAGAGAGAGAGAGAGAGAGAGAGAGAGAGAGAGAGAGAGAGAGAGTTGATACTGAATTTAGCGAAGACACGGTGTTGTGAGTGTAATGTTTATTTTATCGTGAACGATAAATGAATCCGAAACCATACTCGTGTGCATAAAGTCCAACAACGGATTTGACAAAATGATGTTTACCGAATTCAACAACTGTTATATGGAAATGATATCTTTCTTAAATGGAACTAAGCAAAACATGTAACTTTAGTGAGTAATGAAAGGAGAATTAGCGTATGAAACTTCTAAATTAATATAGTTAGAGAGAGAGAGAGAGAGAGAGAGAGAGAGAGAGAGAGAGAGATAATACAATTTAAATGTTATTTTGGAAACTTTTTTTATTTGTTGACAGCCACAATAATAATACAAAAGTATTTTGAAGATTTTGAAGAAGAAAAAAACAATTTAATTACAACAGATACACCAATATAAGATTTTATATGAAGATCTTGAAATAACATCATTTAAAAAGTTAAAATAAATGAAGATGTCTGATGCATTTCACTAAAACCCAATAAAACATATGACAACTGATGATATAAAGCATAAACATCAGTTGGTCATTATCCTAAGGGGTAATAGTGCCAGTCCATTTCTGCAGTAGATATCACATCATAATGAAGAAAAATTAAGACCCATGTATTGAATGGAATGAAATATATAAAAGTATTGGGTTAACGAAAGAATTACTTAAAATATAACATTATGAAATGATGGGAAGTAAAAGCTAATACTGTGACGTCTACCCGCAGTTTAAGGAGCTGATCAGTGAAAACCACTAACATATTATTAGCATGTCGTTCTGTCCGGCTGGTGCTAACTTGCAGGCACTCTAGCATTAGCATTGGAGTGAGGAAAAAAGTTTTTTTTTTTTTTAAAAGTAGTACATATACATTAAAGATCGGACAAGATTTATGACTCTGGTGACTTATGTGGATAAATATACATTTCTTTGTGAGCGTTGACCTTCAAGACAATACTTGGAGACAATAAACTGCTTGTAATTTTTAAATTAGATATTTCTTCAAAATAAATATTATTAATCTTGTTAATAAAACTGTATTTGAAAATATAATGTGCTGTAACTATTACATATATCAAAACCATAATAATAATAATATTCAAAAGTCAAAACTTAGACAATTATTCTACTCTTGAATATTAACATGAAAACTTGTTTAATATTGAAGGAATGAAGAATATTCGCAGTATTGATCATGACTAGCATTAGAGGACACAAAAAAAAAAATACATCAAAGATCGGACGATAGTTATGGCTCTCTGGTAAGTGTTATGTTGATAAATATACATTTCTTTTCGACCGTTGACCTTCAGGACAATACCTGGAGACAAGAAACTGCTTGTAATTAGACCACTCTGGGCCCCTGTATTAAATGCAATGTAATTTATATAAAAAGGTATGGGTTAATGGAAGAATTGCTAACCATATAACATTATGAAAACATTAGAAATAAAGCTAATAATGTGTCGTGTCTTCTACCTTCAGTTTAAGTCACTGAGCAGTGCAAACCACTAACATGTTATTAACATGTCATTCTATCCAGCAGGAGTTAATTTGCAAATGTAATATATGTATATAAAAGATGAGGGCAATGAAAAAAATTAATGAATCTACATCATTATGAAAGGACGGAAAAAAGGTAAATACTGTGCCATTTACCTGCAGTTTAAGAGCTGAGCAGTGAAAAAAACTAAAATGTTAGTAGCATCTGAATAAGAAAGGCAAAATTTATGAAATAAAGAACTAAAATGATCTCCAGCTCACTATTAATTTTTCTGTTGACTGATACACACAACATTTGTGCCAGTTAACATTTTTTAAATTAACCACCAAATAAAAGTGTATAATTTTTAATACAGTAGTAAAATGAACAATAATTCTTTAAAGTATGACTGGAGAAACATAAGGATTGTAAAATAATTTTATCAGAGTTTGTCAGTTACAATCCAAACGTTTAAAGTGTAACAGACCAAAAGAAATTAGTGATAGTGGTCGGGTGATGATGAAGTGAATCACTAATGTTGATTGATAAATGTAGAATTTTTTGTTTAATGGAGCAAATAAAAATGTCTAAGTGGGTGTTAATATATGGATAGATTTGTCAAGTACATTTGATTAAAGATATAGCAGCAATAGTGAATAGTACTAAAGCTTGTATTTATAGTATTATGGATGAGTATAATAAAAAATGATTATAAATTAAATACAAATAGATGAAAAAATGCAAGCATGAAGGACAAATCTTCAAAAGAACAAATGTGAAAACCCTAAGAAGCTGAAACAGTGGGAAAGACCGGAGATATTAAAAAGATCTAGGCTTTGGAAATGTGATCAGGTAAATGATGTTGAAAAGTTCGAATGGTGGCATAGGAAAAAAAAATGAAGCCATATTTTGTGAGGCTAGAACATGTAAATGAGAATTTTTTTGAATGCAAATTAACTTCAGGCTCACATGGGAAGCATAACTTTGGATACTAATTGAAAAATGGGAAACTTTACATATCTCACGATATAGAGAAGAAAGCACAAGACAAACTACATATGAGCCAATGGAAACTTAAACATTTCTTATGGCAGAGCACCAATGATGGTTAGTATGTCGGTGAACTATTGAAAGAATAAAGGTATGCTGCTACTGGAAAAGATGGCAACGATTTTTAATAAAGCAAAAAGTTGTGATTCTTGTTTTCATGTACAATAAACCCTTATATTTAATAATCTGAAAAAAATTTAGCTTGGACAATCTGGAATGTGTTTACTATAATACTGCTTAATAACGTACAGTAGAAACTGTAATAAGTTTATTTCAATGTAGTTACGAAAATAACTTAAAAAATTAGAAATATAAACAAAAGTACCTATTGGAATCTTCGGATGCTTTTTCAACCTTCAACTTAATCCGACATCTTATCATGTGTAACAATAATATCAAATGTCATTTTTTTAATAAAAAAAAGTATCTTTACATTACTTTATGAAATTTGTCTCTGTTTATGATCATTTTATATATTGTAAATATGTTTCACATCTAAATTTTGGAGTAAAAATTACTCCCTCAACTGCAATAATATACCCAGAAATTGTATCAAACAAAACAATGTAAAATGCAGCAAAGAAATTTAAGAATATGAAAGTGTTCCAATGATCTATAACATACATCTAAACTCCAGCTAAAGCAACTCTCATTTGTTTTTGATACCTTTCACTTTTTCTTACATTCCATTCATGTATGAAAAAGTAGAAGCAAAAATGTTCTTGGGTCATTTGACGAGCTGACGATTTAATAAACTGAATGAAACTATTAAATTGTTCACATATTGAAGAATTTATCGAGTCAAATCCAATCAGTCTTGATGATCGATATGCACAGGAACATTTGTGAGCAAACCCATGGAAAATGTCATGGAAGAATCTAACATCACTAAAAAAGCCACTTTCTCGGTTTAAACAATACTCATGGAGATTACATGCAAAGTCATAAAATATATTCTTTGGTGGAGTTTCCAAGTGGGAAAAAATTGATGCTGATGGGTCTTTACGTCCTTCGGCATTTGTCATATGAAATCCATAACAATGTCCATGATTAGGACAGAAACAAAGAAATAAAGATGAAGTACCAGGTGCGGAAATATGAGTTTTAGAGAAATATTTTTCACAGCGATCATGATCTAAAGGTGGATCATCATAAGCCAATGCTGTTTTCCTTTCACAGTCAATAGAAAATTTTCTGATTGAACGCAATTTCTTTCCCAGACTCAGAAAAATAGTATGCTCTCCCGAACTTTGGAGGATTATAAGTACCAAACTGTGGCAATGCAGGTTCAGCTGGAGTTACATTTATTTCACTAACTTGTGTTATTAAATAGCGAATGAAGTCAACTACATCTTGGCGTATACAATCTTCACAATTCTCATTAATGTTGCCAAGCATTGACGTTGCAATCAAATCTCTTATTTCAGGTGAATATTCACGCATTTCCTGCATTTTTCTATTGAAGAAAAGATCTCCACCATTAGTAACCTTTTCTCCTGTCATATGATCCAAAAGTTCTACAATGCAATCTAAATACACATGAGGAATCAGGCTAATGATAGGAGCTGTTGTAGACAACATTTTAACAACATTAGCAAATGCAATATTTTCATCTGGTAAAATATTTTCATCCTCTGACGTGTGCAAGAAATTGTCTGAAAACAGGCTTAACTGAATCACATAACAAAGACAGAAGCAAATTAGTTCTGTTAAATTGTTCTTCATGTGGCAGAATCTCCTGCTGTGGTATTTCTTTTAAAATTACACTGCTTATGTAATGCAAATGTTCTCTGGCTTGTTTTAAGCTATCTTTATCAATGCCTGTCCTGTCAGGAAGGAAACATCTTGTCATTCTTCTGTGCAGTGTTGGTAAGATGGTATCAGGGTCATCTGGCTTGCTTATTTCCTCAAAGTTAGCATTGCGAAACCCAACTCCAACTTTCGTTCCATCACATGCAAGCTGATTTAGGGCAAACCCACAAACTGGACAGGGTTTTCTGAAATCTATCTTCATATTTGAAGCCCAGCTGAACCACCATTACCTAAATACTACAGGATCCATGAATGTGCGGAAATCTGGATTTGATTCACGGTAATCTTTAGTTCTAAGGTCACAAAATGATGAAATCGTCAATTTAGAACACAAAACCTGGTTTACAAATGCCCAACCAATCTCATCACCTGCAGCAGTGTCCCTTGTAGCAACATGAATGCACAGAGATTGCCCTTCATCCCATTTAATTTTACATGGTGCTTCAGTTTTAACACATATTCCTGTTAAAACTCTACAATGCACTGGTGCAATTTTTGTGTAAATGGTCAATGTACGATCAAAAACAGTTTTACCATTTAAATGATCTAAATTAGTCCACCCAGCACTGCACTGACATGGAAACTCTGGTATCTCATTCACAAGGTCAGGTCCTTTTACACAACCATTTTCGATATTGCTAAAGTCTGAAGTGATCCAAATGTATCTTTCCCTTATGTTCTTGGCCAATTTTGAATCTTGCTGTTTTCGTGCTGAATGTGTACTTACACAAGGAAAGCACCAAAGTCCATCATTGACATTAAAGTTTGAGTCATTTCCTGTTGAAAACTGGTCTTCAATATTCATTTCAACATCCATACTTTCAGTAAAGACTTCAGTTTGCAAATCATCTGCAGTATCATTAAATAAACAATTGGAAAACTCCATCCAGTAATGAGGCGCATTTTTTAGTTATAGCAAATGGCAACATAGGTTACCTCCTTTAGTGAGCAAATCTACATTTCTTTTGAATCCCTTTCTACTTCTGCAGAAACCATTTGTACATGAAAGTATAAAACGCTGAACACGGTCAATGAACGTTAAATGTACAAATGAAATTTCATCATCATGCAAGACTGAAAATTTCTTTGTATTTGGTCGGCAAGATGACAACTCAACTACCTTCATATCTTTGAATGATAGACTTCTCTGTATCACTGCTTGTATGTTTGTAATTGCTGCATTTTCATCACTTTCGATATTTGGAAAAATATCTTCTTTTAATACTCGACAATGCATGCACTTTATACCATTTATATCCAAGGCATCATACTGTTCTTCTTCTATTTCACTGAAACATTCTATAAGTGTGCAATAAATTTTACATGTACAAGTGTAGAACATTCCATTTTCAAATTGCACCCTTGTTGTCACAACATACTCAGACTTCTTGAATTCTCCCGTTTCATCATATTAGTCATTCATGACAGCAATTAATTTGTGTTCATCAAAAACCTGTATAACTAAATCTCCATATTCAAGTAGCTGTTTCTTGAAATTATCATAGATACTTATATCTTTCATTGCATTTTCATTCTTTAGGTCAACAGTTTTCAATACCATTTCTGCTGTCACAATCTTTCCACGTGGTATGAACATTTTCCTACGTACTGGCGCAGGTTCAGCATGATACACAATATTTTCACTGGCACTATTATTGTGATCATTTTCCTGGCAAAGGTCTCTGTAGATTTTGAATAATTCACCAAATTGTTTGTTCTTGTAAAGATAAAGCACCTTGTTCCTTAATGATTTAGCACTATAACAGATAGAAAAGCGATACAGAAATTTTATTATGTCAATTCCATGGTCATTTGATAATAAATTTAGCATAATACTTTGTTCATATAGAGACTCAACAGAAGCAAAACTTTTTAGAAAGTCTACTGAAGATTTCTCATAACGATCCAAAATTCTGATCTCTGGATGATGACATATGAGATCACGAATAGCAGGAGTCTTCAGCATTTCATTGTCACAGGACATGTAATAGGCATCCAATACATCTTTGTCGATTTTAACAGTGAATCCTTTGCGAGTAATTCCAAGTTGGTGAAATTTTCAGCATGCTCTGCAAGTTTTAGTTTTCTTTCCTTCAAATTACTTAAATTATATTTATATACTTTATCTGGTCTGCTATGACTTTTATGTGAACCTTTCATTTTCCTCTGTGTTATCTTTTTTTAAATCTTCATCAGTGGCAATGTTGCACAAGAAAAGTGATTCTTTTGAGATAGTCAATTTCTCACATATTAGACGTGAAAAATTCTCCACCATAAAATTTTGATAATATCCTGATTCAATATATCGCATATAAAAAAATGGTGCTTCACTGCTGTCATTAATAATTTTAAGTAAAGTAACACTCCCTCAGTACAATTAGGAAAAGTGGCTATATTTATAGCAGCATCCTCAAATTGTTGAAGCTGCTTATTCTTCAAATCCATGAAATGGCACTCTATCAACTGACTGATGATGTCATGCTCTATGTAAATGGCTTTATGGCACTTTTCCAAATTGGTTGTAAACACATTTTTAGCAATGCTAACTTCTGATAAATCTGACTTTCTTTTCCTGGATAAAGTTTTATTGTAAATATCTGTGGGATGTAATGCGGCTTCCTGCTGTAAAGAATTTGACACAGGAGTTTTAACTTCTATACTGTAATCTGTTGTCCACTTTTCTCCTAGAAGCTGCCTCTTGCAAATAAATTCTGCAGTTTGCTTTTTAAATTCACGAGCATTGGAACTGTTTAGCATGATAAGTAGTGGCTGTGATCTTCAATAGTGTATGGGTATTTTGGTGGCATTCTGAAATCTTCATCCAGTAAAAGGAGATGCAGTTTGCTTCGCTGTTGACAGAAAAATAAAGTTAACTGTTAATAAAACATCTTGAATATCACTATAAATACTATTTTATAAAGATCTTTGTTATCATCAAAATGTTATCAAATGAGCTTAATTATTAGGAAACTATGCAAATTGTTATGTATGAGAGACATTACACACAGACTGAAAGTTAAATGAGAAAAGAGGGTGAGCTGATTACCTAAAAAAATAAAAAATAATCAAGGTACACATTAGTAGTAATGTATTAGATTATAATGAAACTATATAACCTTGAGTGGAATATTGTCTTAATCAGTTCCAATATAACTGCTAATTCTGCATATAGCAATATTTTATATATGTAAAAGGAAAAAAAAGTATAGGAACTGAACAAATTAGTTTAGGTAAGTAATTCCCTTTCAAATCAACAAATGAAATAAAACTTATCATGAAATATCCACTGAAAAATAATTATAAAGTTGGAATATTAAGAAACTGTCACAAAATTTCATGTTACAAAATAATACAGGTAAAACTAGATCACAGAAAATTAAGAAATATTAAGTTTAACTATACCATACAATATGGATAACTGATATGATAATGAAAGCTATGTGATAAATAGAACTATCAGTGAACCAAAAAACATGCATTTTTTAATTTCAAAGCGCATTTCTAATAACAATCATTGTAATATCTAACCAATGGCACTGGACATAAATGCAGATCACTAGTTATTTTTGATAACTGCCCAAGAGGTAAAGCTTGTTCCTATTCTTCAATGGAATTAAAAGAAAACTGTTCCTGCAAATGTGATAAAATATTTTTTTTAAATGTTTAAAATAAGTAATTTTTTTCATTACAACAAAACCTTAAATATCATGTATATTCCAGAGAACAGTACATAAAGAAGCTGAAAACAAAATATATTCTGAACATTCAAATGTTGTCAAAGAATTAACTCATATGATAATCAAGATGGCCTTAAAAACAGGACAGTGAATAAAGAACTGGGCTCTCCTTCACCAACAGACAGATTTTCACAACTTAAAGATGAAGAAATTCATAGCAAGTAACCAAAAACATGGTTAGGTCATCAGAAAAAATTGTCTTTTATATATGACTAATGCTGTAGCTGGTTTTGAAAGAAAGTTCCTATTCCAGTTTCACCTGCCACTGCTGAAATACATTTCTTCAGTAATGTTACTATGAAGAAGATTATTTTAATATGTTACACAGTATATGGAATATTTAAGCCAAATAAGTACAATTGTAATAATGAAGCAGTTAATATTGTCATTACAAAGTTACTATAAGTATGACTAAGGTCTTCATAAGGACCAAACTAGTGTTACTGGCCACAGCAGATTTTTCAAGGCCAAATAATTTTCATAGCCCAATTTATTTCATTTTGTCTGTGATGTAACCAATTTGTGATGACTGTAGCATGTGATTGACATTTTCAAAAGTTTCAGTGCACTATTATTATCTTTTAAGGACTACATTATTCATGAATGAATGAAAAAAGAAATATATGACAATAACTGAGTCACACTCTACAATGTAGACAAAAAATGCAAAAACTGTAAGATTACATACCAAATAAATGTGTTTTAATTCATGTGTTTCCAACTCATTTCCATCGTAACTGGTAAAAGCAGTCTTTCCATTGACATAACATGCCAGGATGAATATAACCTATTACATGCTGTCCTAAAAGCTGCTCTGTTTGGAATGTTTCTGTGCAAGATTCCCAGGAACATTCGATCTAGAGAGAGATTAGTAGAATAGGGCATGATATGGGGAACTAAGATACTGTAACTATGAGAACTAATTCACGTGTTAAACAAATCTGAACCTGTTTGAAAGTATTTTCCTACCTTTTAAAAGTATTAAAAAAAAGAGAAAAAGATGACCAGGAAAACAAATAAGTTTAAAATGCTAATCTTGTATATTAAGGAAATACTGGCAGTTAAATTTGGTTTATTATGATCACTCACTACATAGAAACTTTCACAATTCAGACTGTACACACTACTGCTAGTTATATTTGCTGATCAGGAATTTCCTAGAACTTATTTCTCATTGATACATATTCTGTTTTAGTGATATACATATCAATTCCTCGTATGATAATTTGTAATATATATATATTGTGAACAGAAGGGTGAAAAAATAAAATGTGTGTACCCAAAAGGTATGTTGTTGTTGTTATTATTGTGGGGTTTAACACCATTTTTTAGCACACGATAGGCTATACATGGCAAGCCCGTATTAATTGGTTGAGGAAGAACCAGGGAAAACCCAAGGAAAAACAACCAACCCATAAAAAGCTGGCAAACTTTCTCACAAAGGTATAGATGACAATATAAAAATAATTACCACTGGAGGTCCAGGATTTTCTTCAACATCACCAGAAAGGATCAGTTTCATTTTTGCAAAGTTCTTCCAACAAAATGCAGCAATTTTCTTTACAAATGACAAACAGTTTGACAGCACTGTTTGATCTCTTTGTTCACATTTCATGCCTATATATTGATAAAGAAGATAAATTTAATAATAAATGAACAAAACATCCATTAACAATATGTAACAACTGTATTCAAGGTGATGTTAAATGTGGCATGGCATCACTTTGTAGACTGTAATTTTGCATGAGTATGCAAGGTATGTCCTTAAACAATGGCGAGAAACAGCATAAGAAGGATCTGATAATTCACTTAATGATATTACTAAAGGCATCAGCATCTTGAGCCAGAGTAAATATTATATCGTAATATCCTGGTTTTCTTTCTGATAAAAAATGACTATCACGGATGATATATGGCATTAAATCCACAAAGCTGAGTATCGTGTCTGAAAGGAAATTATTCATGCCTTATTGACAAATAAATGTTGAATCATTTATTGTGAAAGACACAAAATAATGTTCAAATTAAATAAAGGGAAAACGATTAAGTCACATTAAAGTTCAACTTTACTCATTCTATACCTCAGTCTTAATAAAACGGCACATTAGGATGGCACTATATACAATACACACACACACACACACACACACACACACATATATATATATATATATATATATATATATATATATATATATATATATATATATATATATATATATATATATATATATATATATATATATATATATAGACACACACAGAAAGTAAGAGAGATGAAAATAGTAAACAGACCAGATTCATAACTGTAATACTGAAATGTATATTTACCAAATACCGTAACTGAATTTCAGGAACATCCAATGCAATAAAATCAATATCAGTTATGGAACTTATGTGACTGGATGCTTTACAAGTATATATCTCTTCCTGTAAAAGGGTAAATTCATTATAAAGCCAATGATTGAGGGTTGTTGAGCATTTCATAAATAGGACACTAGAAGTATTAAATAACTATACATACACAGATATCAACAAAGATGAAAATTGTACCCTGATTCTGTTGGAAGATAAATTTTAATTTATGCATGAATTATTATCATCAAAAGAAAATTGATATCTTTTCAAGATATTATTATAGGAACATCAAAATATAACATGGACTGTATTAAGGTTTCAGAAATAATTTTATTTAAGTAAACTGTATGTGTCATGTTGAAGTAGCTGTGTGTGTGTGTGTGTGTGTGTGTGTGTGTGTGTGTGTGTGTGTGTGTGTGTGTGTGTGTGTGTGTGTGTGCACAAATACAAAAATCATGAATCATATGCATTAATTAAAAATGTACACCATGAATTAGTTATGTAAGTATTTCTGGAACAAACTAAACAAACGAAGTAGTATAAGTTGTCCTCATTCAAAACAAGTGATGGCTGCCTTAACACAAGAAGCCAAAATATAATTTTGGTAAACATAATTAAAATTATTAAGTTCTGAATTGTAGTTAAGCAGAAACTAATATATATATATAATACCTTCATATGGTTTGGTTTGAATGAAGCATCCTTATCTGGAAAGAAATAAATGTTTTAGATTTGATTAAAGAAAAGGCTTACAAAGAGGAAACCAAAAGCTAAATAATAATTAAGGAATAAAACAATATTTGTGTATCTATGCTGGAAAATGAAAAACAAGCAACTTCATATCACAGAATTTACAGGTCAAAAGCACCAAATATATAACACAATATAATTGTAATGCATCTATTTCACCAAGAATAAGCAAATTAACTGGGTTAATTTTTGAAAATTTAATAATAATTTGTCAATAACTACTTAAAGAAACATACACATGATCTCCATTTTCTTTCTATGAGGAACATGTCTGCTCAAGTAATGGTTCAAAAGAAAGTCTTCCTTAGTGCATTTCACACGGCACTCAGGACAGCAGAATACCTAAAAAAAAAAAAAAAAATATTTCAACAGTAATAGTGTTTTAGGAAAATAGAAAAACACTTAAAATTTTAACAATGCTGCTCTTTTTAATAGCTTAGTATTCATTATTATTAAAGAACAGTGATTCAGAAATATATATAAAAAAGCTCAAGATCAGATTTCTTCTTTACTGGTCAAATGTGAAAACAGTAGCCACAAAACAGTATTTAGAATGATCAAATAAAAAAAAAATTATATAGTATTTTATGCTTACCTTTGCAGGGATAATTTTCTGGATGAATCTTTTCAATTTTGGTTTCTGGTGTGTACAGGCAGCATGAATATGTCGATCCTTAAAAAGTTAAACTTGATATGATGGCACAAAATCAAGCAAATTTGATAACAACAAATGTTGTCATTAACACAGTCATATGCAAAGTTGCCTATATCACAATTTGCTCTGAAATTTATAAATAAATACCTTGTTAATTACATTAACATATATTTTTTAAAAATTGAAATTTCCAAAGTCATTACTTTCACTGTAGTTTCTATAACGAACTATAATAGCGAAAACAGCACCAGTCTTTTATTCATTAACTTTCAGACTGAGACATTTATACTTTGATAATTAACATTTATACCTTAATACTAAACAATTACCTTGTTTATGTTATGAATAGCTGTTGATAAAAGTAATGCAGGTCAGGATGAGAAAATTTATATTTTTTTCTTGTGGATGATATATCTGTCTGAGCTGTGAAACCTAACTTATGAAACAAGTGAGCTATGTACATTTTGGAAAATAGACTAACAATAATCATGAAATTTATGTATAATATCTTTCAGATTTAATAAGAAATAAAAATATCTCTTCCCACACCCACTTTTTTGATGTTCAAAGGCAATGGTGTGATGGTGATGGAACTGATATTTAATGCCATTTTAACACACTGTGAGATGGTTAAGGCTGAAAGTCACATAACTGGAACCAACTATGAGAAACTGACATTCATTTTTTGGAGTGTGAGTGGACTTGACAGCATCGGATTCGTATGAACAATTTTTCAAACTATTTTTAAAATTTAACAAGACTTTCAAACTCTGAGACAAGACAAAAGCTTCATTATGTCTATTTCAACCCTTGAACCATACCTGGACATTCCAAGCAATCTGTGTGTGAGTTTATATAACAAACCTCACTGTATATGTGAAAAATCAGAATTCTTATAACAATTCCAGCCTGTACATGTGGTATAACTGATTCAACCTTCCACCCCGAACACAAAGCAGGTCGAATGAAACAATTCCGCTAAAATATTAGTGCAAAACTATTAGGCATTAGATAGTTATGACAAAGAAAGTTACTGCACAGATAAAGCTAGAGTATAAGAGTTTTGATCTATGAACAATAGATGTGTCAATGACTTTCACAATTTATGGGTGGGTGTAGATATGACACATGATCATATGATTCACGTTTCATATGAATAATTCTATGAAATCTTTGTGAAAACCCAGATATCGTTAAAAAGTTGCAGCCTGGATAGGCCTGACGTAGGCCTAACCTAACCTTTTCACTCAAAACCATGAAGTGGAACATGTAGTTGAAACTGGTATATGACACCACTAGGACAATATAAATAAATTATACAACATATAATTCATGACAGGAGTTATTCAAAAGACGTTGTGGCCAGGTCAAGACGATTAACTGACCCAGATGTTATTGAAAAAAATATCAAGCTTTACATTACATATTTATGTCCATAATGTGAAAATGTGACGAACAGACTCATGAAAAAAGGGATAACAATGCATGGGGGGGGGGGGGAGACTTTAGTATAATTTCTTACTTTAGATGATACATATTTCAATTTATCTTTATCTCTATCTAATAAAATATGCTCATACCTTTTTAACTCGTGTTGAAATAGGTACTCTGTATCGTTTATACCTCCTGAATTTGGGAATAAATGGCTTTTTGCTACAAATGCAGCTCTCCTTAAATGAAATAATTATAAAACATTAACAATATATGTAAACAAAAAAATCTGTACTTTGGTCAGTCCAATTACTCTTAGGTATATAATAAGCACATTAATAATTTTACCTGTCATTTTAAAAAGGACAAACATGAAGTTGACATTTTCCTAAAAACAAATAGGGGCAGAACATTAGGATTTAACATGGACATATTGCTGTAATACCAAAATCATTTACCAAATATAGACTGATGTGAATATGTGACCTTATTCATGTTAAAGCAAGTTAAGATTTTATGTAAATACTATAATTTATGTTAGTCACCTTATCCTTGTAATCCATAGACTTAAGTTTATCTCTGGGTGGAAAATGCTTCACTACATCCGCATAAGACATACGGGTATCGACAAGGTCTAAGGATAACACTTTTTCAGCGCTGTTTATCTGCTCCATGTCCAAACTAACAACAAATGACTCCAATACTGTTTTCAATAAATATGCACCATTTATATTTACATGGAGTCCATCACGTGCCAAATGCATACTTCGATCAAACAATGGGTTATAGTCAAGAAAATGGCACTTATCACATTCTCGTCTTAAGCTCATAATGACATCATTTAGTGCAGCACATCCTCTTTGTAAGTCTGGTAAAACAGCAGAGTTCCAATGAAAAGATTTAAAGTTACTGGTGGTTCGAGGCAGAATTCCACAAACAGTGACCAGCATCATGGGATTCATTTCCAGCAGCTGACGAATAAAGTCTCTGTAACAACTGAAAGCAAGAAGTGCACAAAAAGAATTAACTAAAATGCAAACAAAACATGACTAATAAAACTGAAAATTTCAGAAATTCACCACCACAGTAACTGCTGCCATTTGGAAAATATAAAGAAAATGATACAAAATTTAAAAACATCTGCTACCAGGGTTATTTTGTTCAACTCTCAAGCTCTAAGCAAAAATAAATATCCCATTTTGACATCATATGGCAAGATTTCGAAACAATCCATACACTTCATTTTGGTTGTAGCAATTTACAAATTGTATTGTCATAAAGTGCAATATGTATTACCATATTAATGTTACCCTCCTCCTGATGTTAAGCCTGTTTATTTGTGGCATTTGGTGGATTATTAGTTAATAAATTAGATTGCTGGAAGCTGAGAATACCAAAATCAGTTAAAATTGTGACAAGAATCTTGAATTAAATGAAGCTACTGAAACACTTTCTTCAATACTTCGATATTTTTATTCATTTTGTTAAAGAAACATACTTCAACTTAATCTGATTATGGCATTCCCGGCATAAATCACATTTCAGGCAAAAGAAATGTAGACCAACATAACTTGAAATCAGGTCCACATGATTGTGTGAGAATCTGAATTTATTAGAAAAAAAAGCCTCAGAGTAAGAACAATCTCACTAAATCATTGTGACTTTAATTTCTAGAAAAGCATCAATACGGGCTGCATAAAGTTTGAGATATTTCTGAAATCTGACTTCTCAATATGATGCTAGGTGACATCAAAACATGCTACACAAGCACAATTAATTAGGCAATAAAACCTCGACCCCAAAAACATAAATATCAGGGTCAATGTCTTAGACTGTATGACGAATAGTCAATATGGATGCTAATCATGTAAATTTGTTATTTAAATTATGCTGGTCATATTATAATTTGAGAGAATATTTGGAATTCATCACTAGCCAGTTGTAATCTGTAAGATCAACATAATAAATTAAATATACAATGGAAATTTATAATAGTTATGCTGCAAATATTGGGCACAAATAATAAATGTTTTCAAAGTCAAATTTACAAGCAAAAATACCTTGTAAATATGCTAACATCTTTTCCAACATCATTTGAATCTATGTGAAGAATCAGCAAGTCAGGCTTTTGGGCTCGCACAACATCTAACACTTTGGATTTAAAATTGGTGACATCTCCAACCAATTTCGCACCAGGAATAGTCAACAGGAATAAGTTGGGAAGATTCAGAAGACAACCGAGTTGCTTCAAATTGGAATCACCTGCAACGAAAATGCTCCTCGACGTTCTGACAAGTATGCGGCAGCTATGCAAAATATACAATGAATATGAAATGAATATCCACTATTTAAAAGAAGTAACTGTCTTTCTGAAACGAAAATATAAATTACATAAACACTAAATGATATTTTTCACACCAGATCAAGTGTAATAAAATGGAAGTTAATCATAAACACTTCAGAAAAGAAACTACTATCTTGGGGTAAAAACGTATCAAATGAATATAACTAATAATATACGTTGTATTATATTCTTCACGCCATCAGTTCCAATACCTTAACTAGTATGTGAATATGAAAACTAAACTTCTTACTTAAGTAGTAATCAAATTTAAACACTAATACATATAAATGAACAAAAAAACTTAGCAATGCACGTACAATATCAAATAAATTCAGCCAATATTCACAAAAAACAGAAAATAAAGTCAAATTGATAAAACTTACAGAGACTGAAACGAAAATTGAAATTGGTCTGACAGTTGGTAACGTGACTGCTCTATACAAACTAGTTTGTTAAATTAGCGCACTATGATAAACTGTAAAATAAATCAAAGCGTGATTAATTATAATTACATATATCTCTACAATTTTTTAATATATATGAATCGAGAATATGGTAACTAAGATGCAGCAATTATTAATAGTTATCGCTCAAATTTGAACAGCGCTCCCACGAATTTTTGTTTCAAGCGGAAGCAGGAAGTAGAATTGATGGTTTATGGGATTGTTTCTGAGGAAAGTATTGTACAACCAATCAAAACCATCGTTTTTAGAGGGTTCATTTGCATATCTGAATGTATGAATATTTAATGAAGGCAGGATTTCTCCAGTATCCCCCCTCATTTGCTGCAAATGTTTGAGTTGCAAACAAAAACCCCAATTTTTCTTACAATCGTATGCAATTTAACTCTTAAATCTCCATTTTAAAAAAAAAAAATATTATATCATTTAATTATTCCGGTAATTACTTCCATTCCGGTATTTAATCTTTTGAATACCTGTATGTCTGTTTCCGATTTCGGTTTATTTAGTGGCCCTGTTGTTGATAGGTGCAGCGTATGTTGCGTCGTCACGTGATACTCTATAGACTAACACGTTTAACGGTTAATGTCAAACCAGAGTAGAAATCGATAGGCATACCTACACAGAATGGATTCGTTCAGCTTTATTTTTATATGCCTTGCCGTGATTTCTTTTCTTTATGTTGGAAATGGGAAATATGTCACTGGTACATTGAAGTCCTCAAATGTAAGCATGTCTAATATACTGACAGTGTGGTCACTGATTGTTTACATACATCACCATTGATTAGTTCTTCTTCGAGTCTTAGTTGAAAGCGTAAACAATAGGTCGATGTCATCTGCGTTAATGATCAGTGACTTGACTGTGTTATTGTGTTTATTTTTACCACAAGAAATAAAATATAAAATAAATGAAAAGAAGGTTCGTGCACAGGGGCTCTTATCATTGCTTACAGTTTAACTTCTTTTCATACATTAGTATAAATTAATACTTTTACATTAATTTATGACTGAGAGTTAAATTGCAGGCAATCATACGAACCCCTGTGCGTTTGTGCCTCTTGAAAGAATTGGTGTATATTACAAAATCAAATATTGAATTTTGTAATTTTTATTTCATTCATGTTGTATTGTATCTATATCTTAATTGTCTATTGTTTGACCAGCTCAATTTAATTTAATTCATTTGGACCTCACTGTTATGTTTGTCAAAATATGACATTTATGTACCATGTTTTTAACACACCCACAGCCATTTTCCGTTTTTCCTTATCTGCATTTATACATCTTCAGTGTGTGCTGTTGGTGGTTATCTGCGTTTATACATAGCCATCAATATCAAACACAGTAGATGTTTTTGGATTTAACCAAAATGGATAACTTTGTAAATGGTTTTACAGGAATTTTCATAGATGATTTTGTTAAAAACAATTGAGAAAAAAAACCTACACAAAGTAGTAGATATAAAGTTTTGATAGTTATATAAGATAGTTATATATTGTGGGTCAAGAGAGGTCATAATATTTAAGGCATTACTTTTTAACAAGATTTAGTTTTATATCATCATACTCCGAGACCATTAAATCAACAGATGTTCTTAACAGCTTAATAGTCTTGCTATAAAGTAAGTGTTTTTTATAAATCTAGTTTACAGAATGATTAGTGTGTGTGTGTGTGTGTCATTTGGATTTTTAACATAGCTTTAAAAAAAAATCAGTTATATTGCTTTGATGTCTGTCGTTTATAATGGTCTAGTACCAAGGTATAATGCTGCAGACATATAGTATCATATCCCACCCGTTCAAATTATCCTGATGACACCAGGCTGACCAGACCTAACACTTGCCTCTTAAAGCTGAGTGCCTAGCGAAGCAGCTGTTAGTACCATTTTTATAGTCTTTGGTATGACTTGGCCAGGGTTCAAACCTGCAACCTCCTGCATTCAAGGTGGTCACACTCTAACCACTAGGCCACCAGAGTGGTAGTCTATGCAACGTTTCTGCATCAGTTGTATATTGATTATCCATTTGTATTTGTTTTGTCATTGCCATTCCTCCTAATAGCTCTAAGCTACTTAGAGGAAAGTCATAAAACTTGGCACACAGTTTCATCTCAAGTTTTTTTTGGTCCTTAATGACAACCATCTTGAAAATCTTGTTGTTGCAGCATCTCTTGGAGATATGGTGATATCAATGTAGGGCTTAAATCACCAAAAATTTTTATATCCAACATATTTATCATGAAGGCAGTAATTCTATAATGGTAGTCATCTTGAAAATCTTGAAAGGTTACTCCTTCTGAATGGATGGGCATGTTGACATTTTGCTCAAAGACATTATATGACAAGTTTCAATGACACATTTTTAGTTTAAGTAAAATGTTTCAATTTAATTCTTTTCTTTATTTTCAGGACTGGGAATTTCTGACAAGATTTTGTTTTCTATCTGAAAAAGGAGCTATGCAGTTTTCCTTTGAGTACCCCACAGTAAGTTATTTGACCATAATGGTCCCTTTTTTCACATTATGTTTCTGATAAATTTAGAATGGAATTAGTGTATAAGTAAATAAGGTAAAATTTAACATATCTAAAACATTGTTCCAGCGCATGGGACTTTAGGGAGAGATAAATGCCAACATTTTGTTACAAGAAACTTGACAATAATGATTAAAATCACCATAGTCATAAAACTAGTCATCTTTATGGAAATAATGTACTGGTATATATGGTAATGTGTGTGTGTGTGTGTCTATATATATATATACATGTATATATATATATATATATATATATATATATATATATATATATATATATATATATATATATATATACTGGTAAATACCATAATGTATATATACTGGTATATATTGTAATGTATATATATTGGTAAATATCATAATGGATATACACCAGTACATTTTTGCTTTTGGACAAAATAGAGGTAACATTCAGTTTATGAGGGAACAATGAAATCATGAGGGAACAAGCAAATCATCTCAAGATGGAACAAGCATATCATGTCAAGATGGAAAAAGGAAATCATGTTAAGATGGAACAAGGAAATAATTTTAAGATGGGACAAGCAAATTATGTTACAATAGAGAAAGGAAATCATGTTAAGATGAAACAAGCATATCTTCTTAAGATGGATGAAGGAAATCATGTTACAATGTACCAAGGAAATCATTTTAAGATGGAACAAGTAAATCATGTTACAATGTACCAAGGAAATCATTTTAAGATGGAACAAGTAAATCATGTTACAATGTACCAAGGAAACCATTTTAAGATGGAACAAGTAAATCATGTTACAATGTACCAAGGAAATCATTTTAAGATGGAACAAGTAAATCATGTTACAATGTACCAAGGAAATCATTTTAAGATGGAACAAGGAAATCATGTTACAATGTACCAAGGAAATCATTTTAAGATGGAACAAGTAAATCATGTTACAATGTACCAAGGAAATCATTTTAAGATGGAACAAGTAAATCATGTTAAGATGGACCAAGGAAACCATTTTATGATATACTGAGGAAAAAGGGAATAATAACTCCACAAAAGCAGATGCAATTTTCTGACACAAGAAAGTATTAAACTATTATGTGACATCCAGAACATTATATCCTGTAGTAGGAATAATTATTTATTTTTACTTTAAAAATTGATATGTATGTATAAAAGAAGTGTTGACATGGATTTTCAAATCGTTCTGCACTGAACCCTATGATTTTCCAGAAATATGTAATAATTTCTGTTGGACAAAACATAATTTATTTTAAACTTTGGTCCATCATAACATGATTTCTTTGGTCCATCATAACATGATTTAATTGTTCCATATTAACATGATTTCATTGTTCCATCTGAACATGATTTCTTTGGTCCATTTTAACACGATTTCCTTGGTCCATCATAACATGATTTGGTTTTTTTTCTGCTCAATAAGTCGTGTGTCTTGGATCCAATTTTCATCAAGCTTCATAGGTTGTATACACTTGGGTGGACACACATCCCAGTCAATTCTCATGCCCAGAGGTCAAAGTTCAATGTCACTTGTAATTTTGAATTCTACATTGTAAGTCCACATTCTTCAAGTTTCCTGTTTTATTCAACTTCATAGTTGTATTACACTTAATGGACAACAGCTCTCTAGATAGTCTGCAATTAATAGATCAAAGTCAAGGTCATTTTAATCTGTATTTGCATTCTTGATTTCCTCTCCTTATCAATAATGTAGTGGTAATCAGATGGTTCTTGGACTGAGCAGATTTCATGATATTATCACATAGGAAATTGTCACTTGCTTTTAACTATTGGAATGTCATAGGTGGTATTTTTATGTTGTTCCACTGCTGTACCAGTTTTTAATGGTGTTTTAACTTTTATTGTTACATGGATGTACCAATTTTCTTTTACACTGCCATACTAAATTTTCATGGCATTACAAGGGTGTTCTAATTTATAATACAGTTGTGTACCTATTTTTTATGGTATTATACTGTGAACCAATTTGCATGCCATTACACTAGTGTAAATTTTCTTGGTGTTCCAGTGGTATATACATTTTCATGTGGTTGAAAATGCCTCAATCCATGAATGTAAGTTAAGTGCTGTAAAATTGATTAAATGTCAGATGAAAGTAATGCTTGAAATTGTCAATTCAGTTATTTAAGTCATTCATAGGAGGAGAAGGTAGAATTTGCCTTTTGAATATTATTTTTCTCAGTGACTCGCACACCGTTCCAGTGACCTGACAGATGCAGAAGGTCATGCATTTAATCCCCGGCTGAGTCATTCAAAAGAATTATAAAAATGGTACTAACAGCTGCCTCGATTTGTGCTCAGCATTAGGAGGTTTGTTTCAGGATAATATGACTGGGTGGGAAATCATGCTACATGTCTGTGGCATGATTCCCCAGGCTAAACATAATTGTAAACTGCCACACTGCAGAGATTGTAGTGATATGATTGAATTTAAAAAAAAAAAAACTATGTTAAAAATCCAAATCACACACACTCACACACACACACACACACACACACACACACACACACACACACACACACACACACACACTGCCTTGCACAAGACTGTCTCTTTGTTTCATCATTGTATTTCTCCTTGCAATATTGTGTTTTGGTTAGACCACGGTATGTCTACACAATATTGTCTCCTGACAGTGGACCATGTTCTGTCTTCACAATATTGCCTCTTGGTTGGACCATTGTATGTCTGCACAATGCTGTCTCTTGGTTGGATCATTGTGTGGACACAATCTGCTCACTACACTATAAGTTATACATGTATGAGAATGCATTCTTAATAAGCAAGATTGAGGTCTACTATTGAAAAGTGGTTGTAATAATCATGACCTTGGTAATCCTTTGTGTATGAAACAGATTAATGGGTTTTACACAGGTATAGTAATAACTTGTTCCACTCTGGTAAATACCTTTTGACAAAATCCAAACCTGGTCACCAAGTTATACTAGGCTTGAATGATTGTGTCTAAGAACGGCATGATTATGCACAGGATCCTTACCTTGTGTGGCATGGTAATGGTAAATGCCATCATGGACCAAATTCACGAAACTAGAGCTCAATTTAAGCATCCTATTTACCTTTATAAGAAGGAAGAATTAAAACAGAGTAGATATGCCAATGATCAAATCCACCAAACTATAGCTCAATTTAAGCATCCCCTTTATCTTTGTAAGAAGGAAGAATTAAAACATAGAGTAGATATGCCAATGATCAAATCCACCAAACTAGAGCTCAATTTAAGCATCCCCTTTATCTTTGTAAGAAGGAAGAATTAAAACATAGAGTAGATATGCTTGCATGCAAATTTGAAAAGTTGAACCAGTGTGAATTCTGAAAGCAAGGAAAATAAAACACGATTACAACTTCCAGTAGGGATCTGTTTTGCATGGATCTGGGAAACACATTTTCAATCCTTTCTCAGTAGCGTTAAGATGATTTGAATAAGGATCATGCTTTATCATCATGCAAGACTCTTACTAGTCTCATTAAACTGATCCCATTCTCTGCGATCAAATGTGCTAAAGAAAAGGTGTGGGGGCAGTAAGAATTGTGTCTTAAAATCTCTGTAGAATGTTTTTCTCATTTTAATAATCTTGGCATTAAGAACTAGGACTCAAGATCATAAAACTTGAGATTCTGTGTGAGCCAATTTAATCAGTGAAATGTCAGTCTTAGAGTGTTATGATTTCCAGGATAATGTCAAGACCAACCAGTGGGGTGGGATGGGATGGGGCAGGAATATTCTTTCGAACCAGCGTATATCACTTTTTCATTAAGATTTTGTTCAACTAATATATTGGATGTAGTAGTTTTTATTCCATGTATCAGAGTTGGAATATTTTTTTAAGCTATTTAGGGGACTGAAATTTACCAAAAATAAATGTAATGGTTTGTCCCTTGTGTCTTGGCTTAGTATGACAACTATAAGTTAACTGGCATATAACATAAATTCCATTGGCCAGCTGAAAAATCAAATATGACCTAGCTCATTGTTTTCTTCACATTTTTACCCAAAAGGCTATAGTCCAGCTGTCTTGTTAGTAGGACAGTGTCACTTTTGCTAATTTGCAATTTGTTCTGTTTTGTATAACACTTAGTTTCAGGTTGTCATAACATTTCTCATCCAATTTTAATTAAATTTTCACTACTTCATTAAATGTTCTCTTTCAATTGCCATGATTTTTTTCAAGGAATACTATGCTGTGTTAATTAGAGGTTCCAGCATTTTTCAGAAATGTAAATGAGCAGAAAATTTTAGGGATAATGCACATGTGCAAACAGTGCAAATAATACATCTGAGAAATGCTTCTATTAATGAAAAACAAGGTTTTGAAATATAAAAAAAATGAGGATCAATTTGCATGGAGATTGGCAATTTGGGGTACCATATGTTATTTGTATTGAAACAACCCAAAGTGTTGTATCACAGCCAGTCTGTTCAAATCTGTGTATTACTTTTTTTATTCTTGTTTCTTTATGTTGAATCACAGCAGCACTTAAAGACCTAACACCGTGTACATCTAAATCAGTGATAAATTACTTGGTTTCGCTTTCAGGTCTTGCTTGTTTAACAAAGGGACTAAGAATAATGGCTTTGTAACATATATATATATGTATATATATATATATATATATATATATATATATATATATATATATATATATATATATATATATATATATATATATATCCCCAAGTATGTGTTATTACACAGAAAATGAAATTACTCTAGACACTAAATGCTGGTTTGAAAGGCTGTGTGAAAAATCATAATCATAGATGACTACAGTAAATACTATAATATTTCTCATCGTGATATGAACACAGCTATACATATATTTTCATTAACTTCATTAAATGAAATTTTTGTAGGAATTGGATCAACAGGCAATATTTGTAAAAGAAATGTAATAATGGATGAATTACTGGAAATGTTTGTAAATGTAATAATGTATGAATTACTGGAAATGTTTGTACACTTTTTAGTGTCATTTTCTCCCTCAAAAGTTTATTAAGCATTATTGCTCTTTTGACTTGCAAAGGAATGCAGTTCTAAATGCATCTAATCTCATAGATTGCAGTAAAGGATTGTAACAAAGCTTGTAAAATGATATGATCATTGTTTAGACTATGTATCTGCATTTTCATTAGGGTTATCGCTCTTTTTAAGTTTGAGCATAATGTAGTATATTACAGAATTTTGTCAACACAACTAGTCTGACAGTTTTCAGTGAATCACCTTGAAGCTTTGTATATGTTTTTGTTCATTGTTTAATAATGTACGTATCCACAATAACTTTGCTCTCACAGTTTATGTTAGAGTTATTGCCTTTTATGTCTTGCAGCTGAGTGCAGTGTAAGACAGAATTTTGTGAATGCAAAGAGTCTTATTTTTCTTGGGGTGGGGGTTGATGGCTTTGAAACTTGTACCATTGTACTTGTGTCATCATTTAAAAGGGAAGATATTGACAAATTGTATGACTTTGTGCTTCCTTGATCTTTTAAAAAAAGTTATTGCCCTTTCATACTTTACAGCAGATATATGACATAATTTCGTGAATGCAGCTTCTCTAAGATTTGTAGGCTTAATTGGATTTCTATGAAACTTTGTACATAATAATAAAAAGAAAATCATGTTGACTAGTCATTTTATTCTCACTAGTTCCAAAGATAAATTTCTAAGGAGAAAATGGCAAAAATTGGTGGCCATGCTGTGTGGAACAAACTTCAGCCTGGGGAGAAAATGGCATAATGGATGGCACCTTTCAGTTTTCTTTTGTTTGTATCAAGTGAATACATTTTTATCCCATACCATTAGCATCTCAGCTTGACATACATATTACATTAAGTTCATATACAGCTGTAATGATCTTACAACATTCTTATTAAATTCTACATTTATTTAACTAAAATTGTGAATTCACTTTTTTCATTAATTTCATTTACCTTTGTCAATCCTTATAATTCCATCTATTGTGGGGTTCTTCATAATGATTTGACTTTGGGTTTTTTACCAGGCCCAAGCTAGACTAGTTTTTTTTTAAAAAACCAGGCCCTAGTTGAACTAGTTTTAATGAGGCCCTGGTTAAAGTCTTTTTGTTTTATTACCCAGCACCTAGTTGGAGTAGTTTTTTTTTTTTACCCAGGCCCTAATTGGAGTAGATTTTTTTTTAAAACCCAGGCCCTAGTTCAAATAGTTTGTTTTCTAAACCCAGACCCTAGTTGGAATAGTTTTGTTTTTACCCAGGCCTTTGTTGGAGTATTTATTTATTTTTACCCAGTCCCTAGTTGGAGTAGTTTTTATTTTACCGAGGTTCTAGTTGAACTAGTTTTAGAAAGCCCACCAAGCCCCAGTTGAACTAGGTTTTTTTTGTTGCCCAGGCCCTAGTTTAAGTAGTTTCTTTTTTTACCTAGCCCTAGTTGAACTAGTTTTTTTAAACCCAGGCCCTAGTTGGATTAGTTTCTATTTTACCAAGGCCCTAGTTGAACTATTTTTTTTTTAAAACACAGGTGCAAGTTGAATTAGTTTTTTTAAAACACAGGCTCTAGTTAAACTATTTTTAAAAGAAAAAACAAGCCTTTGTTGGAGTAATTTATATTTCCAGGCCATTGTTGGAGTAATTTTTTTTTTTAACCCAGGACCTAGTTGGAGTACTTATTTTTTAAAATAGGTTCTATTGGATTAAAAAAATTATTTTTACTCAGGCTATTGTTGGGCTTTCCTTTGTATTAACAATAAATGCCAAAGAAGGCTGGATGACACATCCTAACCAGTATTGGGAACCACTGAATTAGATAGTGATAGATTTTATACAAAGCAGGAGGTCAAGGTTCGATTTACAATCATCTCTGTGGCAGGTGATAAAATTCACACTTTTTCACTTTGTATCCTTTGGAGTGTTTACTTATGGCAAAAAGGTAATAAATAATGTTAAGAGTGTTTCTAAAGATTGTATGGTTATGGCGGTGTTTCAAAGTGACAGTTTGATCAACAAATTGTTATGGATTTTTTCCTGGTGACTTTTTCACTACAAAAATTAAATTTTTGTTATTATTATTATTATTATTATTATTATTATTATTATTATTATTATTATTGAATCAGCAGATATAGATCAGGCATTCATGTGACTATATGTTATTTGCAAAAATTGGAGGAACTTAACATGAAATATTTTTATTATAATTTTACACTAATTAGACTATATTTGAAATCTGTTAGATTATCATTTTACACTAATTAGACTATATTTGAAATCTGTTAGATTATCATTTTACACTAATTAGACTATATTTGAAATCTGTTAGATTATCATTTTACACTAATTAGACTATATTTGAAATCTGGTAGATTATCATTTTACACTAATTAGACTATATTTTAAATCTGGTTGACTTTTGGAGTACGGAAACCTATGTAAGATGAAATTTGAATAGAACTTTATTTTCAAAATTTTAAATCTATTGTAAAATAGTAAATCTTTCCTTGAAAAAACACCCTTTTGTCAACATTATATATCATTTTCAGACAGGTAGTCTATCAGAAGAGTTGCAGTAATTGTATTATGGAATTTTTCTATAAGACTGAAAGACGAACCTAATAGTAATATATAGGCAATGTACTAATTATCAGACAAAACGAAATTTTGTGAATATGTTCCATGTCTTTGTAACAAGAACATCAGCAATAATAATAATAATAATAAAATAATAATAATAATAATAATAATAATAATAATAATAATAATAATAATAGTTTTATTTATTGAAAATAATTTACACATACATATCAGGTACATTTTTTGTGAGCTGTGGTGTCATTAAACAACAATGTTATTACAAACTGGATAATTGATCTACCATGATTATAAAATGTGTACAATGGCAGTGACAATGCATTGAAGACGAGTTTCCAGTAAAGATTAGTATTGAATCTGGGTAAGACAGGTGAGAAAGAAAATTCTTTTGAGGTAGAGTTGATTATTCAAACAATTATTGCTGTAGTTGTTGACTTCGAAGCTTTTTAAAACCTTGGGATAAGTCTGCTGACCTTGTATAGTGAAGAATGAAATTGTTTGACAGAATCTTAGTTTATACGTACGTGTACAGTGTCCATTAATTTAAATTACTTTTAAGATAATCAGGAGCCAGCCCTAGGATTTTTATACTAGTTAATCGTTTGGGATGAGTTCTAGTTGAAATAGAAGCCATTATAGGTTTTAAAAGATTTTTTTAAATTTTAGCTGTCTCTGTTGATTTTCTGTATAATTGTTACTCCAGATATCATACAATATTTTGGATGTTGTACATGGCCACTGTGGAATATCTTTCTTTTGTTCTTGAGGGAGATATGATTTTATTCTTTCCAAAAGATGTAATGAGTTTACTTTTTTAATGAAATTGTGAATTTGCATCAGTCTTGATGCCAAGTATTTTGCAATTTTCAGACTGTTCTGTATCTGTTCCATATAGCATTTAGGTCTTCTTTCACAACTTTTACATTTGCTCCACTATTAGGATCAAGGCTTTTTCACTTGGCTGCCTTTGTCTTCATATCACTGTGCTCACAACAGTTGTTTACTTTCACATGGCCAGTTGATCCTGTTTGACTGTTGTCAGCTGAATACATGCTTGCAATGGATTGCTCATGGTACATACAGTACATGCTTGCAATGGACAGCTCATCGTACATACTGTACATGTTTATGATGGATAACCCATGGTACATACTGTACATGCTTGCAATGGATAGCTCATGGTACATACTGTACATGTTTATGATGGATAGTTCATAGTACATACTGTACATGTTTATGATGGATAGCTCATGGTACATACTGTACATGTTTGTAATAGATAACCCATGGTACATACTGTACATGCTTGCAATGGATAGCTCATGGTACATACTGTACATGTTTATGATGGATAGCTCATGGTACATACTGTACATGTTTATGATGGATAGCACATGGTACATACTGTACATGTTTGTAATAGATAACCCATGGTACATACTGTACATGCTTGTGACTCATGGTACATACTTGTGATGGATAGCTCATGGTACGTACTGTACATGTTTATGATGGATAGCTCATGGTACATACTGTACATGCTTGTGATGGATAGCTCATGGTATGTACTGTACATGTTTATGATGGATAGCTCATGGTACATACTGTACATGCTTGTGACTCATGGTTCATGCTTGTGATGGATAGCTTATGGTATGTACTGTACATGTTTATGATGGATAGCTCATGGTACATACTGTACATGTTTATGATGGATAGCTCATGGTACATACTGTACATGTTTGTAATAAATAACCCATGATACATACAGTACATGCTTGCAATGGATAGCTCATGGTACATACTGTACATGTTTATGATGGATAGCTCATGGTACATACTGTACATGCTTGTGACTCATGGTTCATGCTTGTGATGGATAGCTTATGGTACATACTGCACATGTTTATGATGGATAGCTCATGGTACATACTGTACATGCATGCAATGGATCGCTCATGGTACATACTGTAATGCTTGCGATGGATCACTCATGGTACATACTGTACATGCTTGCGATGGGTAGGTCATGGTACATACTGTACATGCTTGCGATGGATAGCTCATGTTATATACTGTACATGTGAAGATCCCAGCTTGGCAGTGGCATACTAAGTGTAAATGGCACCCAGGGCTGTTGGTGTAAAAGGGCAGTCAGGGGCGACGATGATGGCCCTAAGGTCCAGAATACAAGAACCAAAGCTTGGGGGAGGGTTCTTTGGAATGGGACAGTGCCCCTTTCCACCAGTTAAGGGGTTTGGGGGAGCACTGTAAACTCCCCAAGCAGTGCCCTATCAGTCAATGATTTTCCTGCATTTTAATTCCTTTTGATGTCTTTTCCACTTGGCATCTAAATTCTATCATTGACATAAAACGAAGTAACATTTTATGGATGTCTGTTAAATTTATAGACTGTATGTTTCTTTACAATAATATAGATATGCCTACACATCAACTTGATGACAATAAGTTTTCATAGCTTTTAACGCTCATTAATAAGTGGTTGTATATGGTTTTGAAGATAGATGTTTATTTTAACTGATTTGTGACCAGACAATATTATTATTTGATGTCTGGATCCATCTCAATTGCTATGATGTGAAAGAGGATTAGTGTTGTGTTTGTGTGTGTGTAAACCATTTCAAGGTCACAAGATACAATGGAAACAAGGTGTAGACAAAAAATGGACAAATTTATGTTCTGGAATTTCTTAATAATTCTGTATCCATGTGAGATTTCAATGAGTGATGAGAGACACCATTCATCTATGAGGAAATCTTGTACAGCTGCAGTAGCAGGCTAATGGAGATGGGGGTGGACATTGGGCAATTTCCCCAGAGGTCAGAGGTCTAGTGGTGCCAAAACAGCTGATTTTTTTTTTAAATACAGAAAATAATGTAAATTGTCTGTTTGTAGATTTGCTACTCTTGAATCCTGACCATTCAGCAATTTACCTAACGCACCTGTATAATAAAAATTTGCAAACTCATTTCTGCTGCCAGCATGTGCTTCATAAACAAACTGCTACTTCATCTATTGGTGCCCCCCCACACACACACACACAAACAACACTAATCCTCTTCCATATCATAGCATCTGGTCCTTGTGGAACACCTGACTTTATGACTTTCTTAGTCTGTAAATTTGTTTCAAATATAAGCTGCTTGTTTTCTGCCTTTGAAATATTCTTAAAACCAAGCTAACATTGTGTGGTTAACTTGATATATGCAGAGATTTTCCAGCAAGATTTTATGTTTAACAAGGTCAAAAGACTTTTGTAATGTCAAGAAACACTTTACCTACCACTGGTACTACACCTTGATTTATTACTGTTAACCAATTATCCACCATTCTAGTTAGTGTAGTATGTAGCATGAATGCCCTTCATTGTCCTTCATGAAAGGGTCTCTTCTTTGCTGAGTGTTAAAGAATTATGCTCGAATAATTAATTTTTGCGAATTTTCCATGGGCTGACTCAGAGATTCACAAGTTTATTGTTTATGTTCAAAAAGTAATGGGAGCATTTGCAATTTCATGGCGTTTTTGATGAATGTTAATGTGATGTTTATCATAGCTTTAAAAAAATTCAGTCATATTGCTATGATGTCTGCAGTGTGGCATATCTAGCATTGGGTCATCAGGCTGCAGACATGTAGCATGTTGCCCCACCCAGTCACATTATCCTGACGCCAAGACAACTAGTCCTAACACTAACCTCCTAATGCTGAACGCCAAACAAGGCAGCTGTTAGTACATGTACCATTTTTATAAGTTTTGGGTATGATTCACCTCATTGTTATTTGAAAACATTGGACAACACATAGTGCTACAAGTAATACTGGAATCACATGTAATTTGGAAGAGACATTGATTCTTATAGAATTATTCTTTTTGCTAACACATTTCAATGACTGTTATTTTGCTATTTTTAATTTCTGCTCTAATTGACCTTTCTCTCACAAACAAAACCCACTAGTAAGAATGACTGTTGCTATGAAATCAGTGTTTCTCTCTTTGAAAAAATATATGGCTTATTGCATCTGGCATGAAGATATGCAACTTTATTATCTCTATTGATTTTTTTTAGGTTTTACCATTTCTATGCCTTGATAATAAAAATAATTGACTCTGACACAATATAAAAGAGCTGTCCATGTTTGTTCATTGTAGTGCAGTCTGTCATAAAACACCAGCTTACTTTTTTTGTGTCCCCTTTTGGGGTTAAATCTTGACTTGAAATAAAACATGTCTAATCATGTGTTCCCCTTTTTGTTTTAGATTTGAAGTAAAACATGCATCTAGTCTTGTGACTCCATTGGGGTTAAATCAAGATTTGAAATAAAGAACATGCTAGTTATAGATTCATTTTGATTACATAGATTACACGTTTGTGATCCCCCAGAACAGATGTACATGTATAAGGTTATACTTATAATGTAGTACAGTTTTGTAATCTGCCTGAGCAGCCATCTTTTTTCTGTGTTAAATGTTCATTGATCAAAGTTAGTTAGTTTAGGTAAAATAATAAGTGAAATCGTATATATGGTTTTTTTGATAAGCAATAATTCTGAATACTGTTAAAGGTTTTTCTTGCCTGAATCCTGACTTAATTTCATTTTGTTTAATGAAACTCATAACTGATTGAGTTGTCAGAAGATTACTGATCGGTCTATGTATTTGTGTGGAAGGTTGCCTTGTAAAATCAATACTGTTAGTTATCCTTGTATGGATGAATGCTTCTCAAATTTATATGCAAATGAGTGTGGCATTTTGCATTATTAAAACATTATTGGTTTTTATATTATCGAATCATGGTGAATGTTTGCATTATATTTGCTATCACACATTGCATTAATTGTCTGGTTTGTTTGGTTTGGTGCTTTATGGTGCAGCAATGTATTTTAGTGCCAAGTCAAATAGAGTAAATTGCCTTGACCAAGGGCACACCATGGTAGCTGACTCAGGACAGTCCTATGGTAGGATTTGAACACACATCCTTTCAGTCATGTTTCCAGCATGTCAACCACTGAGCCACAATAGCTTGATTGCCTGGTTGTTATTGTTGTGGGGTTTAACACTATTTTTCAGCACATGACACTTAGCTATACATGGCATCAGAAAAAACTGGTGGAGGAAGAACCCAAGAAAACCCAGGGAAGAACCTCTGACCCATGGGAAGCTGCTGGCAATCTTTCTCATGTAACCATATTAGCTGAGCCTGAGACTTAATTGATGCTGACATAGCTGAGACAGCAGTGATCCGTAACGGTGAGGAATTAAGACCACTCTGCTATATTGAGTCCCACAATTGCCTGGTAAACGGAAGTTGGACAAGTTAGATAACACTGTAGAGTACAGCTTTGGAGATCTTCCTTTAAAGGAGAACCATTGTTAACAGCAACCTATTTTGTGCAGTCACCTCCCTGAAACAACCATCTCATTTATAGCTATCTCCATTAAACAACTACATTTGTGTACAGCCACCTCTTAAATCAGATTATACAATAAGGCATATCTTTAGAAGACATCTATGAAGTGTACTCCCTTTAAAAAACATTTTTCCTGTATAACCATCTCCCTTAAACAATCACCTGTTATACCACCACTTCCCTTTAACCATATATTTTATATACAGCAACCTCTCTAATGTAGCCATTTCCCTCAAGTGACCACATCTCTTATACAGTCATTTCTCTGATAAAGCTGCCTCCATTTAACAACTCACCTCTCCTACATATTTTATATGATCTTTCTATTGTGTGACAGGTAAAGGAGGTGCACTCTATGGGGTATTTAAATGGATACAGTACTTTTTTTATTATATAATTCTGCAACAAGGAGCTTTGGCAAACAGACTGACCAATTAATGCAGATATTTGTATGTTTATTTATTATAAAAGAAGTTAAGAAAAAAACACCAGTTTAATTATCAGAGATTCAAGGTTATAATTATAAATTTCCATTTTTAATTAACACCAAATAGCATAGTACCTAACACCTTGCCAACAATAATCAATACACTGGAGATGATAATAGTGGGTAGCTAATTTATATGAAGAATTTTGGTTTGGTTTTATTTTTACAGTCAATAGGAATAACATTAAAACCTAGCCTCATACAGGGAATAAATCAATTCATGGAAACAGGTTCCAGATTAAATAAATTAAGCTTACTGAATTTACTAAATTGTAAATATTAAAAACTGTAACAGTGTTGAAATGTCTCCTTATCTGGTATATATAGATAATAGTGAAAAGCAGTGATAATTATGCTGTGTATGTTACAGAACAGCAGTGATAATTATGCAGTGTACGTTACAGAAAAGCAGTGATAATTATGCAGTGTACATTACAGAACAGCAGTGATAATTATGCAGTGTATGTTACAGAAAAGCAGTGATAATTATGCAGTGCATGTTACAGAACAACAGTGATAATTATGCAGTGTACATTACAGATTTCTAGCTTAGTTTATGGAATAATGAACTTTTAGTTGAATTCAAAACAAGGTTTAAATGATTTGGTTGTAAAGAAAAATTATGTTGCTAAAAGCTGGTTTTTTTTCTGTCTTTCAGCACTACGGTCCGCAGAATGTCTTACTGTATTTTGATGGGCCAGGGCAATGGCAGTCTGTGTACCGTTCCAGCAAGGTCAGTGCAGAGATTTATATGATCTCAGAAGAAAATAAAGTTGGTGGGATTTTGGTAAATTTACAGGAAACATTTATAAAAAAATCTTGGACTCTCATTATTAGCTCAACTAATGCCAGAGAACAGAAGAGCTTTTGACATGGAGTTTCAAGTATTGTCCAGTGTCAGGTGCCTGTCACCCAGTAGCCCAATTGTTTCTTCACCATTCTTTTTAAACTATCATGAAAATTCACAAACGCGTTCACCACAATGTCTAGTTAATCCTGAATAAAATAAAAGTTGTGCCCTTTTTATGCCTGATATTAAATCCAACAAACTACTATCAAATGCACAGATCTGAAAGAGAAGCACAACAGACCATACTGTCAGACACTTTCAATAGACAAGTTCAAAAAACCAAAAGCATATCACTGCCATTTTTGTTGACTTGAAGAAAGCTTTTGACACCACATGGAAGTGTGGCTTAATGACAGACCTGTTCAACCACTGTCTGAGTGGTTACCTACCTAAGTTTAGCTAAAGCTTAGGAAGGAGAGAAGTTTTAGGGAATTACTCTTTCTGTAAAAGAGGAGTGTACCTCAAGGCAGCATATTGTCAGTCAGCCTGTTCAACATCAGAATTAACAACACTGTGAAATGCCTTAATCCATGAACTGTCTGTTATGTGCTGATGACTTTTTGATGATTAATCCATGAACCATCTGTTATGTGCTGATGACTATTTGATGATTAATCCATGAACTGTCTGTTATGTGCTGATGACTTTTTGATGATTAATCCATGAACCATCTGTTATGTGCTGATGACTATTTGATGATTAGTCCATGAACTGTCTGTTATGTGCTGATGACTTTTTGATGATTAATCCATGAACCGTCTGTTATGTGCCGATGACTTTTTGATGATTCAAGATGTGCATCTACCAGTTAGATCAAAATTCATGATGACTCGAGCTCTGCCTTGATGATTGTTTTTTTGTTGATTAGGGGACCGAGTTTTCGGAAGTTGTTTTTAGTTGTTTTTTGAACATAAACTAACTTTACTTCCACATATAAATGTGAATAATCCATGAATATAATATAAACTGTGGCTAGCACAGGTTGTGGGAGTGGATTGGATTGTCTTGCTCCAAACCATGTATTAGTAAGATCTAAACTTGACTATGGCTTGATTGTGTACAGATCAGCTTATGAATCTTTTTGGTAGAGCCTTAATCTTGTACACATCAAGGTATTTAGAACTTCTGGATGGCCTCTGTATTGAGGCAACTAAATACCTGCTTTATATCAGATGAACAACACTGGCTCTTTGGTATACTACCATTGTATCTTCAAATTCCACAAATATTTCACATTTCTGGTTGGTCTCAATTGGTAACAAATGAAATAGTAACTCTGAGAAACTGTATATGGTCATCTTAAAAATCTTGTTTTTTCTAGAATGGATGGTTGTATTGACATGGTTTAACTAAAAGACTTTATTTAGATGACTGCTTGGTACCGTAGTTATAGTTTTGATGAACATCCGACATGGTACTATAGCCAACTCATCTTGCTATTAATTTGCAAATGTGGGGGCTTTGACGTGGAGTTTTCACTAAAACACTGTGCTGTATTCGATTGGTTCTAGATTAAAATGGTTCTGTAAAAAAAGCTTTGAAACACAGATCTTATTGATGTTGTTGTCGTGTCAAAAGACATTGTCTGCATTTTCAAGACTCAGAAGTTCAAAGAAGAAAAGATTTATCTAGAATTTCCTGGAAATTCTTTTCAGTCCTTATCTTGAGTACACCTTACTGCTAATGACCAATTACTTTAATACATTAAATTTCTGTTGTTGTTGTTGTTGTTGTTGTAGGGTTTAATGCCATTTTTCAGCACATGAATGGCTATACATGGTGGCCAGTATTAATGGTGAAGGAAGAACCTGGGAAAACCACTGGAAAGAACCACGACACACAAGAAGCTACTGGCAAGCTTTCTCACATAGACACTTTGGCCGAATCCGAGACTCGAACCCACGCAGACAGAGGTGATATGGCACTGATCCGTAGTGGAGAGCACTTTAGACCACTAAAGGGCCCCTCAGTTTCTTAATTTACTCCATGTCACAGATGTTGATACCTCAACAGTCATAAAACTTTTTTTCTGACTGATAGTCACACCCACCAAAGTAGGTCATAGTTACCTAATTTTCTTGCTCCATCAATTTGTGTTTTTTGTTGAGAAGAGTTTGGTTGTACATTAAGCTTGCCATTAAGTTCAAGATCAGAATAACTGTGAAATTTCTTCCAGAATCGTTACATCAGTCATAGAATTAAGGTTCTGATTTTGGGCAAATGATACAAGTATGTACCTAAAATCTGTTTGCCAAGGTTGAAATTTTGGGCAAACGATACAAGTTTGTAAACAAAATGTGTTTATCAAGGTTGAGATTTTGGGCAAATGATACAAGTATGTAAACAAAATCTGTTTGCCAAGGAACTCTTGTTGTTGTGAATACAGGACTTACTCACCTCAAGGCGAGTATGATCATGAATCCCATTTATCATTAGGTAAAACTGTATGTATCATGCACTACATTATACATTTATCATTAAGTAAAACGGTATGTATCATGCACTACATTATACATTTATCATTAACTAAAACTCTATGTCTCATACACTACATTATACATTTATCATTAAGTAAAACTGTATGTCTCATGCACTACATTATACATTTATCATTAAGTAAAACTGTAGGCATCATGCACTACATTATGCATTTATCATTAAGTAAAACTGTATGTCTCATGCACTACATTATGCATTTATCATTAAGTAAAACTGTATGTATCATGCACTATATTATACATTTATCATTAAGTAAAACTGTATGTATCATGCACTACATTATACATTTATCATTAAGTAAAACTGTATGTATTATGTACTACATTATGCATTTATCATTAAGTAAAATTGTACTTAAAAATTGTCTCATGCACTACATTATGCTTTTATCATTAAGTGAAACTGTATGTGTCATGCACTACATTATACCTTTATCATTAAGTAAAACTGTATGTATCATGTACTACATGATACATTTTACATTAAATAAAGCTGTTTGTCTCATGCACTACATTATACATTTATCATTAAGTAAAACTGTATGTATCATGCATTACATTATACATTTATCATTAAGTGAAATTGTATGTATCATGCACTATATTATACATTTATCATTAAGTATTAGTAAAACTGTATGTCTCATGCACTACATTATACATTGATCATTAAGTAAAACTGTTTGTCTCATGCACTACATTATACATTTATCATTAAGTAAAACTGTATGTCTCATGCACTACATTATACATTTATCATTAAGTGAAACTGTATGTATCATGCACTACATTATCCATTTATCATTATGTAAAACTATGTATCATGTACTACATTATACATTTATCATTAAGTAAAGCTGTTTGTCTCATGCACTACATTATACATTTATCATTAAGTAAAACTGTATGTCTCATGCGCCACATTATACATATATCATTAAGTAAAACTGTATGTCTCATGCACTACATTATACATTTATCATTAAGTAAAACTGTATGTCTCATGCACTACATTATACATTTATCATTAAGTAAAACTGTAGGTCTCATGCACTACATTATACATTTATCATTAAGTAAAACTGTATGTATCATGCACTACATTATACATTGATCATTAAGTAAAACTGTAGGTCTCATGCACTACATTATATATTTATCATTAAGTAAAATTGTTTGTCTCATGCACTACATTATACATTTATAGTTAAGTACTACTGTATGCATTTATCATTAAGTAAAACTGTATGTATCATGCACTATATTATATATTTATCATTAAGTGTTAGTAAAACTGTATGTCTCATGCACTACATTATACATTTATCATTAAGTAAAACTGTTTGTCTCATGCACTACATTATACATTTATCATTAAGTAAAACTGTATGTATCATGCACTACATTATACATTTATCATCAAGTGAAACTGTATGTATCATGCACTACATTATCCATTTATCATTAAGTAAAACTGTATGTATCATGCACTACATTATACATTTATCATTAAGTAAAGCTGTTTGTCTCATGCACTACATTATACATTTATCATTAAGTAAAACTGTATGTCTCATGCACTACATTATACATTTATCATTAAGTAAAATTGTTTGTCTCATGCACTACATTATACATTGATCATTAAATAAAACTGTATGTCTCATGCACTACATTATACATTTATCATTAAGTAAAATTGTTTGTCTCATGCACTACATTATACATTTATCATTAAGTAAAACTGTATGTCTCATGCACTACATTATGCATTTATCATTAAGTAAAACTGTATGTTTCATGTACTACATTTTACATTTATCATTAAGTAAAACTGTATGTATCATGTACTACATTATACATTTATCATTAAGTAAAACTGTATGTATCATGTACTACATTATACATTTATACATTTATCATTAAGTAAAACTGTATGTCTCATGCACTATATTATGCATTGATCATTAAGTAAAACTGTATGTCTCATGCACTACATTATACATTTATCATTAAGTAAAACTGTATGTCTTATGCACTACATTATACATTTATCATTAAGTAAAACTGTATGTCTCATGCACTACATTATACATTTATCATTAAGTAAAACTGTATGTCTCATGCACTACATTATACATTTATCATTAAGTAAAACTGTATGTATCATGTACTACATTATACATTTATACATTTATCATTAAGTAAAACTGTATGTCTCATGCACTATATTATGCATTGATCATTAAGTAAAACTGTATGTATCATGCATTACATTATACATTTATCATTAAGTGAAACTGTATGTATCATGCACTATATTATACATTTATCATTAAGTATTAGTAAAACTGTATGTCTCATGCACTACATTATACATTGATCATTAAGTAAAACTGTTTGTCTCATGCACTACATTATACATTTATCATTAAGTAAAACTGTATGTCTCATGCACTACATTATACATTTATCATTAAGTGAAACTGTATGTATCATGCACTACATTATCCATTTATCATTATGTAAAACTATGTATCATGTACTACATTATACATTTATCATTAAGTAAAGCTGTTTGTCTCATGCAATAAGTTATACATTTATCATTAAGTAAAACTGTATGTATCATGCACTACATTATGCATTTATCATTAAGTAAAACTGTATGTCTCATGCACTACATTATGCATTTATCATTAAGTAAAACTGTATGTATCATGCACTACATTATACATTTATCATTAAGTAAAACTGTTTGTCTCATGCACTATATTATACATTTATCATTAAGTAAAACTGTATGTCTCATGCACTACATTATACATTGATCATCAAGTAAAACTGTATGTATCATGCACTACATTTATCATTAAGTAAAACTGTATGTATCATGTACTACATTATACATTTATCATTAAGTAAAATTGTTTGTCTCATACACTACATTATGCTTTTATCATTAAGTGAAACTGTATGTGTCATGCACTACATTATACCTTTATCATTAAGTAAAACTGTATGTATCATGTACTACATTATACATTTATCATTAAATAAAGCTGTTCGTCTCATGCACTACATTATACATTTATCATTAAGTAAAGCTGTTTGTCTCATGCACTACATTATGCATTTATCATTAAGTAAAACAGTATGTATCATGCACTATATAATACATTGATCATTAAGTAAAACTATGTCTCATGCACTACATTATACATTTATCATTAAGTAAAGCTTTTTGTCTCATGCACTACATTATACATTTATCATTAAGTAAAATTGTTTGTCTCATGCGCTACATTATACATATATCATTAAGTAAAACTGTATGTCTCATGCACTACATTATACATTTATCATTAAGTAAAACTGTATGTCTCATGCATTATATTATACATTTATCATTAAGTGTTAGTAAAACTGTATGTCTCATGCACTACATTATACATTGATCATTAAGTAAAACTGTTTGTCTCATGCACTTCATTATACATTTATCATTAAGTAAAACTGTATGTCTCATGTCCTACATTATACATTTATCATTAAGTAAAACTATATGTATCATGTACTACATTATACATTTATCATTAAGTAAAACTGTATGTCTCATGCACTACATTATACATTTATCATTAAGTAAAACTGTATGTATCATACACTACATTATACATTTATCATTAAGTAAAGCTGTTTGTCTCATGCTCTACATTATACATTTATCATTAAGTAAAACTGTATGTCTCATGCACTACATTATACATTTATCATTAAGTAAAACTGTATGTCTCATGCCCTGCATTATACATTTATCACTAAGTAAAACGGTATGTATCATGCACTACATTATGCATTTATCATTAAGTAAAACTGTATGTATCATGTACTACCTTATACATTTATCATTAAGTAAAGCTGTTTGTCTCATGCACTATATTATACATTTATCATTAAGTAAAACTGCATGTATCATGCACTACATTATGCATTTATCATGAAGTAAAACTGTATGTCTCATGCACTACATCATGCATTTATCATTAAGTAAAACTGTATGTATCATGCACTACATTATGCATTTGTCATTAAGTAAAACTGTATGTCTCATGCACTATATTATACATTTATCATTAAGTGAAACTATGTATCATGTACTACATTATACATTTATCATTAAGTAAAGCTGTATGTCTCATGCACTACATTATACATTTATCATGAAGTAAAACTGTATGTATCATGTACTACATTATACATTGATCATTAAGTAAAACTGTTTGTCTCATGCACTACATTATGCATTTATCATTAAGTAAAACTGTATGTATCATATACTACATTATACATTTATCATTAAGTAAAACTGTATGTATCATGCACTACATTATGCATTTATCATGAAGTAAAACTGTATGTCTCATGCACTACATTATGCATTTATCATTAAGTAAAACTGTATGTCTCATGCACTACATTATGCATTTATCAGTAAGTAAAACTGTATGTATCATGCACTACATTATGCATTTATCATTAAGTAAAACGGTATGTATCATGCACTACATTTTACATTTATCATTAAGTAAAACTGTATGTATCATGCACTACATTATACATTTATCATTAAGTAAAACTGTATGTATCATGTACTACATTATACATTTATCATTAAGTAAAACTGTATGTATCATGCACTACATTATACATTTATCATCAAGTGAAACTGTATGTATCATGTACTACATTATACATTTATCATTAAGTAAAGCTGTTTGTCTCATGCACTACATTATACATTTATCATTAAGTAAAGCTGTTTGTCTCATGCACTACATTATGCTATTATCATTAAGTAAAACTGTATGTATCATGCACTATATTATACATTTATCATTAAGTGTTAGTAAAACTGTATGTCTCATGCACTACATTATACATTGATCATTAAGTAAAACTGTTTGTCTCATGCACTACATTATACATTTATCATTAAATAAAACTTTATGTATCATGCACTACATTATACATTTATCATTAAGTAAAACTGTATGTCTCATGCACTACATTATACATTGATCATTAAGTAAAACTGTATGTATCATGCACTACATTATGCATTTATCATGAAGTAAAACTGTATGTGTCATGTACTACATTATACATTTATCATTAAGTAAAACTGTTTGTCTCATGCACTACATTATGCATTTATCATTAAGTAAAACTGTATGTATCATGCACTACATTATGCATTTATCATTAAGTAAAACTGTATGTCTCATGCACTACATTATGCATTTATCATTAAGTAAAACTGTATGTCTCATGCACTACATTTTACATTTATCATTAAGTAAAACTGTATGTATCATGCACTACATTATGCATTTATCATTAAGTAAAACTGTATGTATCATGCGCTACATTATGCATTTATCATTAAGTAAAACTGTATGTCTCATGCACTACATTTTACATTTATCATTAAGTAAAACTGTATGTATCATGCACTACAGTATACATTTATCATTAAGTAAAACTGTATGTATCATGCACTACATTATACATTTATCATTAAGTAAAACTTTATGTATCATGCACTACATTATACTTTTATCATTAAATAAAACTGTATGTCTCATGCACTACATTATACATTGATCATTAAGTAAAACTGTTTGTCTCATGCACTACATTATACATTTATCATTAAGTAAAACTGTATGTATCATGCACTACATTATGCATTTATCATTAAGTAAAACTGTATGTCTCATGCACTACATTATGCATTTATCATTAAGTAAAACTGTATGTATCATGCACTATATTATACATTGATCATTAAGTAAAACTGTAAGTCTCAGGCACTACATTTTACATTTATCATTAAGTAAAACTGTATGTCTCATGCACTACATTATACATTTATCCTTAAGTAAAACTGTATGTCTCATGCACTACATTATGCATTTATCATTAAGTAAAACTGTATGTATCATGCACTACATTATACATTGATCATTAAGTAAAACTGTTTGTCTCATGCACTACATTATACATTTATCATTAAGTAAAACTGTATGTATCATGCACTACATTATGCATTTATCCTTAAGTAAAACTGTATGTCTCATGCACTACATTTTACATTTATCATTAAGTAAAACTGTATGTCTCATGCACTACATTATGCATTTATCATTAAGTAAAACTGTATGTATCATGCACTACATTATACATTGATCATTAAGTAAAACTGTTTGTCTCATGCACTACATTATACATTTATCATTAAGTAATACTGTATGTATCATGCACTACATTATGCATTTATCCTTAAGTAAAACTGTATGTCTCATGCACTACATTTTACATTTATCATTAAGTAAAACTGTATGTCTCATGCACTACATTATACATTTATCATTAAGTAAAACTGTATGTCTCATGCACTACATTATACATTTATCATTAAGTAAAACTGTATGTATCATGCACTACATTATGCATTTATCCTTAAGTAAAACTGTATGTCTCATGCACTACATTTTACATTTATCCTTAAGTAAAACTGTATGTCTCATGCACTACATTATACATTTATCATTAAGTAAAATTGTTTGTCTCATGCACTACTTTATGCTTTTATCATTAAGTGAAACTGTATGTGTTATGCACTACATTATACCTTTATCATTAAGTAAAACTGTATGTATTATGTACTACATTATACATTTATCATTAAATAAAGCTGTTTGTCTCATGCACTACATTATACATTTATCATTAAGTAAAGCTGTTTGTCTCATGGACTACATTATGCATTGATCATTAAGTAAAACTGTATGTATCATGCACTATATTATACATTTATCATTAAGTGTTAGTAAAACTGTATGTCTCATGCACTACATTATACATTGATCATTAAGAAAACTGTTTGTCTCATGCACTACATTATACATTTATCATTAACTAAAACTGTATGTATCATGCACTACATTATACATTTATCATTAAGTAAAGCTGTTTGTCTCATGCACTACATTATACATTTATCATTAAGTGTTAGTAAAACTGTATGTCTCATGCAATACATTATACATTGATCATTAAGTAAAACTGTATGTATCATGCACTACATTATACATTTATCATTAAGTAAAACTGTATGTATCATGCACTATATTATACATTTATCATTAAGTTTTAGTAAAACTGTATGTCTCATGCAATACATTATACATTGATCATTAAGTAAAACTGTTTGTCTCATGCACTACATTATACATTTATCATTAAGTAAAACTGTATGTATCATGCAGTACATTATGCATTTATCATTAATTAAAACTGTATGTCTCATGCACTACATTATACATTTATCATTAAGTAAAGCTTAATGATAAATGTATAATGTAGTACATGAGACATACAGTTTTACTTAATGATAAATGTATAATGTAGTACATGATACATACAGTTTTACTTAATGATAAATGTATAATGTAGTGCATGAGACATTCAGCTTTACTTAATGATAAATGTATAATGTAGTGCATGAGACAAACAGTTTTACTTAATGATCAATGTAGTGCATGAGACCTACAGTTTTACTTAATGAACAATGTATAATGTAGTGCATGAGACAAACAATTTTACTTAATGATAAATGTATAATGTAGTGCATGAGACATACAGTTTTACTTAATGATAAATGTATAATGTAGCGCATGAGACATACAGTTTTACATAATGATAAATGCATATGGTAGTGCATGAGACAAACAGTTTTACTTTTGTGCTACATTATGCATTTATCATTAAGTAAAACTGTATGTCTCATGCACTACATTATACATATATCATTAAGTAAAACTGTATGTCTCATGCACTACATTATACATTTATCATTAAGTAAAACTGTACGTCTCATGCACCACATTATACATTTATCATTAAGTAAAATTGTTTGTCTCATGCACTACATTATACATTGATCATTAAGTAAAACTGTAGGTCTCATGCACTACATTATATATTTATCATTAAGTAAAATTTTTTGTCTCATGCACTACTTTATACATTTATCGTTAGGTAAAACTGTATGTCTCATGCACTACATTATGCATTTGTCATTAAGTAAAACTGTATGTCTCGTGCACTACATTATACATTTATCATTAAGTAAAACTGTATGTCTCATGCACTACATTATGCATTTATCATTAAGTAAAACTGTATGTTTCATGTACTACTGTATGCATTTATCATTAAGTAAAACTGTATGTCTCATGCACTACATTATACATTTATCATTAAGTAAAACTGTATGTATCATGTACTACATGATACATTTATCATTAAGTAAAACCGTATGTCTCATGCACTACATTATGCATTTATCATTAAGTAAAACTGTATGTATCATGCACTATATTATATATTTATCATTAAATGTTAGTAAAACTGTATGTCTCATGCACTACATTATACATTTATCATTAAGTAAAAGTGTTTGTCTCATGCACTACATTATACATTTATCATTAAGTAAAACTGTATGTATCATGCACTACATTATAGATTTATCATCAAGTGAAACTGTATGTATCATGCACTACATTATCCATTTATCATTAAGTAAAACTGTATGTCTCATGCACTACATTATGCATTTATCATTAAGTAAAACTGTATGTATCATGCACTATATTATATATTTATAATTAAGTGTTAGTAAAACTGTATGTATCATGTACTACATTATACATTTATCATTAAGTAAAGCTGTTTGTCTGATGCACTACATTATACATTTATCATTAAGTAAAACTGTATGTCTCATGCACTACATTATACATTTATCATTAAGTAAAACTGTATGTCTCATGCACTACATTATGCATTTATCATTAAGTAAAACTGTATGTATCATGCACTATATTATATATTTATAATTAAGTGTTAGTAAAACTGTATGTATCATGTACTACATTATACATTTATCATTAAGTGAAACTGTATGTATCATGTACTACATTATACATTTATCATTAAGTAAAACTGTATGTATCATGCTCTACATTATACATTTATCATCAAGTGAAACTGTATGTATCATGCACTACATTATCCATTTGTCATTAAGTAAAACTGTATGTATCATGTACTACATTATACATTTATCATTAAGTAAAGCTGTTTGTCTCATGCACTACATTATACATTTATCATCAAGTAAAACTGTATGTTTCATGTACTACATTTTACATTTATCATCAATTGAAACTGTATGTATCATGTACTACATTAAACATTTATCATTAAGTAAAGCTGTTTGTCTCATGCACTACATTATACATTTATCATTAAGTAAAGCTATTTGTCTCATGCACTACATTATGCATTTATCATTAAGTAAAACTGTATGTATCAAGCACTATATTATACATTTATCATTAAGTGTTAGTAAAACTTTATGTCTCATACACTACATTATACATTGATCATTAAGTAAAACTGTTTGTCTCATGCACTACATTATACATTTATCATTAAGTAAAACTGTATGTATCATGCACTACATTATGCATTTATCATTAAGTAAAACTGTATGTATCATGCACTACATTATGCATTTATCATTAAGTAAAATTGTTTGTCTCATGCACTACATTATACATTGATCATTAAGTAAAACTGTAGGTCTCATGCACTACATTATATATTTATCATTAAGTAAAATTTTTTGTCTCATGCACTACATTATACATTTATCATTAACTAAAATTGTTTGTCTCATGCACTACATTATACATTGATCATTAAGTTAAACTGTATGTCTCATGCACTACATTATGCATTTATCATTAAGTAAAACTGTATGTATCATGCACTACATTATACATTGATCATTAAGTAAAACTGTATGTCTCATGCACTACATTATACATATATCATTAAGTAAAACTGTATGTCTCATGCACTACATTATGCACTTATCATTAAGTAAAACTGTATGTCTCATGCACTACATTATGCATATATCATTAAGTAAAACTGTATGTATCATGCACTATATTATACATTTATCATTAAGTCTTAGTAAAACTGTATGTCTCATGCACTACATTATACATTGATCATTAAGTAAAACTGTTTGTCTCATGCACTACATTATACATTTATCATTAAGTAAAACTGTATGTATCATGCACTACATTATGCATTTATCATTAAGTAAAACTGTATGTATCATCTACTACATTATACATTTATCATTAAGTTAAACTGTATGTCTCATGCACTACATTATACATTTATCATTAACTAAAATTGTTTGTCTCATGCACTACATTATGCTTTTATCATTAAGTGAAACTGTATGTGTCATGCACTACATTATACCTTTATCATTAAGTAAAACTGTATGTATCATGTACTACATTATACATTTTACATTAAATAAAGCTGTTTGTCTCATGCACTACATTATACATTTATCATTAAGTAAAGCTGTTTGTCTCATGCACTACATTATGCATTTATCATTAAGTAAAACTGTATGTATCATGCACTACATTATACATTTATCATTAAGTAAAACTGTATGTATCATGCACTACATTATACATTTATCATCAAGTGAAACTGTATATATCATGTACTACATTATACATTTATCATTAAGTAAAGGTGTTTGTCTCATGCACTACATTATACATTTATCATTAAGTAAATCTGTTTGTCTCATGCACTACATTATGCATTTATCATTAAGTAAAACTGTATGTATCATGCACTATATTATACATTTATCATTAAGTGTTAGTAAAACTGTATGTCTCATGCACTACATTATACATTGATCATTAAGTAAAACTGTCTTATGCACTACATTATACATTTATCATTAAGTAAAACTGTATGTATCATGCACTACATTATACATTTATCATTAAGTAAAACTGTATGTCTCATGCACTACATTATACATTTATCATTAAGTAAAACTGTATGTATCATGCTCTACATTATACATTGATCATTAAGTAAAACTATATGTCTCATGCACTACATTATGCATTTATCATTAAGTAAAACTGTATGTAACATGTACTACATTATACATTTATCATTAAGTAAAACTACGTCTCATGCACTACATTATGCATTTATCATTAAGTAAGGCTGTTTGTCTCATGCACTACATTATACATTTATCATTAAGTAAAACTGTTTGTCTCATGCACTACATTATACATTTATCATTAAGTAAAACTGTATGTATCATGCACTACATTATACATTTATCATTAAGTAAAACTGTATGTCTCATGCACTACATTATACGGCAACCTTACTATAAGGTAATACAATCCATGGCTTGTATAAGTACTGTATGACCATGTAATAAAAAAATATGTATCATTTAACCTTACTATAAGGTAATACGGTCCATGGCTTGTCTAAGTACTGTTTGACCATGTAATAAAAAAATATGTATTATTTAACCTTACTATAAGGTATTACACTCCATGGCTTGTATAAGTACTGTATAACCATGTAATAAAAAAAATATGTAACATTTAACCTTACTATAAGGTATTACACTCCATGGCTTGTATAAGTACTGTATGACCATGTAATAAAAAAATATGTAACATTTAACCTTACTATAAGGTATTACACTCCATGGCTTGTATAAGTACTGTATGACCATGTAATAAAAAAATATGTATCAATCAACCTTACTGTAAGGTAATACACTCCATGGCTTGTATAAGTACTGTATAACCATGTAATAAAAAAAATATGTATCATTTGACCTTACTATAAGGTAATATGCTCCATGGCTTGTATAAGTACTGTATAACCATGTAATAAAAAAATATGTATCATTTAACATTACTATAAGGTAATATACTCCTTTTCTTGTATAAGTACTTTATGACCATGTAATAAAAAATATGTAACATTTAAACTTACTATAAGGTAATACACTCCATGGCTTGTATAAGTACTGTATAACCATGTAATAAAACAATATGTATCAATTAACCTTACTAGAAAGTTATACGGTCCATGGCTTGTATAAGTACTGTATAACCATGTAATAAAAAAATATGTATCAATTAACCTTACTATAAGGTAATACACTCCATGGCTTGTATAAGTACTGTATAACCATGTAATGAAAAAAATATGTATCATTTAACCTTACTATAAGGTAATATGCTCCATGGCTTGTATAAGTACTGTATGACCATGTAATAAGAAAATATGTAACATTTAACCTTACTATAAGGTAATACTCTCTATGGCTTGTATAAGTACTGTATGACCATATAATAAAAAAATATGTAACATTTAAACTTACTATAAGATAATACACTCCATGGCTTGTATAAGTACTGTATGACCATGTAATAAAAAAATATGTAACATTTAACCTTACTATAAGGTAATATGCTCCATTTATTGTATAAGTACTGTATGACCATGTAATAAAAAAAATATGTATCAATTAACCTTACTATAAGGTAATACACTCTATGGCTTGTATAAGTACTGTATGACCATGTAATGAAGAAATATGTAACATTTAACCTTACTATAAGGTAATACACTCCATGGCTTGTATAAGTACTGTATGACCATGTAATAAAAAAATATGTAACATTTAACCTTACTATAAGGTAATATGCTCCATTTATTGTATAAGTACTGTATGACCATGTAATAAAAAAAATATGTATCAATTAACCTTACTATAAGGTAATACACTCTATGGCTTGTATAAGTACTGTATGACCATATAATAAAAAAATATGTAACATTTAACCTTACTATAAGGTAATACACTCCATGGCTTGTATAAGTACTGTATGACCATGTAATAAAAAAATATGTAACATTTAACCTTACTATAAGGTAATACACTCCATGGCTTGTATAAGTACTGTATAACCATGTAATAAAAAATATGTATAATTTAACCTTACTATAAGGTAATAAACTCCATGGCTTGTATAAGTACTGTATGACCATGTAATAAAAAAATATGTAACATTTAACCTTACTATAAGGTAATATGCTCCGTGGCTTGTAGAAGTACTGTATAACCATGTAATAAAAAAATATGTATCATTTAACCTTACTATAAGGTAATACACTCCATGGCTTGTATAAGTACTGTATGACCATGTAATAAAAGAATATGTAACATTTAACCTTACTATAAGGTAATACACTCCATTTCTTGTATAAGTACTGTATAACCATGTAATAAAAAATATGTAACATTTAACCTTACTATAATGTAATACACTCCATGGCTTGTATAAGTACTGTATGACCATGTAATAAAAAAAATATGTAACATTTAACCTTACTATAAGGTAATACACTCCATTGCTTGTATAAGTACTGTATGACCATGTATTAAAAAAATATGTAACATTTAACCTTGTAAAACATTTTAATCAGTGTCTGATGCAAATTAATTAATAAACATTTTGTGCATAATTTATTTTTTTCGGTTGTTGGGATTATGTTGATAGTTACTGCAAAACTCTTTTTGTAGTTTCATAATTTATCATACTTTTTCTATTGTTTATTTCAGTCCTGCAAAGAAAAGGAGGCTGTTTTGAATCCCCATAACAACCAAATCATCAGCCTGACAGATGTCTATGGTTTGTCAGGGTGTGTAATAAAGGCTATTGATGGAGTTAATCATTATTCATGCACTGGAGGCCGTACATTTCGCTCATCAAGGGAGAGATGGTGGTTTGTGGCAGTTAGTAAATGTGACACGCCAGTCAACAAAGTAAGTGATGGGCTTATTTATCATTACATTGAAGCTTTAACTTATAAAGGACATAATGTCCATTGTAGACATGTGTTGTTAATAAAGCTCAATAGTTTGGAAGTTTGCAGTAATTACATGTATAATGTGCGTAGTAAAACAAGAGAAAATGCTCTAAATCAAGATTTTGGTTATATTATCGGCATCTGTAAGAACATGCTTATCACATCTGTATATTAGATTGTAAAATAAAGGGCCAACTTATTATTCTATGACCAATAAATGTGTACATTAATGAATGAAGATGGGACATTGATATGAGAATATTCTAATTTGCACATTATTGATTTTATAAGAATCTACCGTACAATTCATGTACATGTACTTGTTTTTTATGGACAATTTTTTAAATCTAAATTGTTCTTTATGGACAAGTATTTTTTATAGCCTACTTATTATCCCACATGTAATGTAATGCCAGAGGAAATAGATATAAATATTTACCTGTCTGTCCATCAGTCTGTCTAAAAAATATTTTTACATTTGGAACATAAATCTCTAATAGTGTATGGTATTTCAATCAGACTTTGTATACATGTCAAGCAAGATCCCCAGACATAACCTTTGACATTTATTGACATTTAGATTTATCTGTATTCAATATTTTGTATGCTACCATTCAAATAGAGTGTAGAATGAACAGCATATCAATTGAGGATAACAGATCATAAATCATAAGGGTACTAACATATCATGTATAAATTACTATAGTAGATGGACCATACATAGTAGGGTACTAAATCTCAGGTTACTAACTTGTGTTGTATAAATTGTTGATAGTGGCTGGACCATAAGGTATTGGACCATAAAGGTACTAACATATTGTGTATAACTTATTGATAGTACTTGACACTAGGGTACTAGTCCATGAGGTAACTGACATATTGTGTATAACTTATTGATAGTACTTGACACTAGGGTACTAGTCTATGAGGTAACTGACATTTTGTGTATAACATATTGAGAGTACTTGACACTAGGGTACTAGTCCATGAGGTAACTGACATTTTGTGTATAACTTATTGATAGTACTTGACACTAGGGTACTAGTCCATGAGGTAACTGACATATAGTATATAACTTATTGATAGTACTTGACACTAGGGTACTAGTCCATGAGGTAACTGACATGTAGTGTATAACTTATTGATAATACTTGACACTAGGGTACTAGTCCATGGGGTAATTGACATATAGTGTATAACTTATTGATAGTACTTGACACTAGGGTACTAGTCCATGAGGTAACTGACATACAGTGTATAACTTATTGATAGTACTTGACACTAGGGTACTTTAAGTTTGTGAGTCTTTATATTAACAGGAAACTGTGACTCAACATCCTTTCAGTCATCACTTTCTTACATTCACAATCAGGGTCTACATTGTTAGTTTAATGTATGTAGTCTAGTGAACAGCATAGAGCCAGATTTAATATGGCATATTGAACAATCACATCAGGGTCTACATTGTTAGTTTAATGTATGGTGTCTAGTGAACAGCATAGAGCCAGATTTAATATGGCATATTGAACAATCACATCAGGGTCTACATTGTTAGTTTAATGTATGGTGTCTAGTGAACAGCATAGAGCCAGATTTAATATGGCATATTGAACAGTCACATCAGGGTCTACATTGTTAGTTTAATGTATGGTGTCTAGTGAACAGCATAGAGCCAGATTTAATATGGCATATTGAACAGTCACATCAGGGTCTACATTGTTAGTTTAATGTACGGTGTCTAGTGAACAGCATAGAGCCAGATTTAATATGGCATATTGAACAGTCGAATCAGGGTTTACATTGTTAGTTTAATGTATAGTATCTAATACACTGCATAGATCTGGATCACCTATGAGATAATGCATAGTTATATCTGGGTCTTTACATTTAGTGCTGCATATGATGTCTAGTCATCAGCATTGACCTAGATCTGGTATATCATAATGCACAGTTACATCAGGGTCTACAGTGTGGTTACACACATGTTGTCAAGTGAAACAGGGTAGATCTTCATCAGCAGATGTTGTGAAAGATCTGTTTGCAGTTCAACATGCATTGGGTAGATCTAATACATGTACTGGAGAGTCAAAGTACCATATTCTGCATCATATTTACACATGCCTTAATAAAATATACACCTCTGTTTTAGGTTCAAACCCACCAAAATATCCCTTTACTGAGCAAATCAAATTCTTTCTCAATCCTAACAAATGCCAAGCAAGAGGAAATGTGATGCAAATGCCTGCCTGGAATTACAGATTTTCTAATACTTTCCCACAATGCATTCTGATGACTCCATACACATTTATGTATTAAATCAGTCTAAAAAATAAATCAGATGCAAGTTTTATTCAGCTTTACCATGAATGTACAAAGGGAGCTAACTCTTTCAGTACATACATTATACATGATTTCAGTTAGTGTACACTAATTTTGATGATTATCAGCGTCACAAAATGTAACCAGATAATGATTTTATATGCAGTGATGGTATTATGTTAATTATGGTATAATGACTATCAGACTCAATAATAATAATAATAATAATAATAATAATAATAATAATAATATAATGCTTTATTTATAGAGGGTGACTCATTAGTCAAGGACTATTCTCCCTTGAGGCCCTCTTAATGAAAGTATAACAAATGCACATTGTGTGAAGAAGCAATAATTAGTGCTTATATTAGCATGTTTCATATTAAAATACTAAATTCCATTATCTGTTAGAAACACATGCATGCTCCTGATATTTCTTCTTAAATACTCTAATATTTTCAGCCGATTTTACATGTAGTGGAAGCTTATTCCACAGAACTGTACCAGAGTATTGAAAACTCTTTTTGAATTGCTCTGTTCTTGGTTTTGGTACTAGAAGGTTTCCATGTGAGATTGATCTCAACTGGTATTGTGTTGAAAAAGGCCTGAATAAGGCCTGAAGATACTCTGGTGCAGTTACATGTAGACATTTATATAAAAGAACTGCCTTGTGAAAATCTGTCCTGTCATATATTGTGAACCATTTGAGTTCTGTAAATAATGCTTTTGAGGGATGGTCAACAGATGTATCTAAAATTACACGTGCTGCTCGTTTCTGGAGTTTATAAATCCTGTCAAGCTCAGATTTAGCACAGTTTCCCCATACATTAGAACAGTAATCCATTGTTGGAAGAATATGCGTCTTGTAGTATAGATTGCGAGTTTCCATAGGTAAATATTTCTTGATTCTACTGAGAAGGGCAATTTTGGATGACAGTGTTTTACAAAGCTTATCAATATGGTCATTCCATAATAAATTATTACCTATGGACACACCTACAAGGCTTTCATGATTGACATTTTCTAATGGATGATTATTTATTGCAAGAGATAGTTTTGGGTTTCCTGACTTGTGTAGCTTTTGTGTCGTCCCCAGAATCATACATTTTGTTTTACCTTCATTAATTACCATCCTATTTTGTTGTGCCCAGTTTTGGACTCTAATAAGATCTGAGTTTAATCTTGTTTGGATAACTTCAGTATCAGAACTAGATGTATACAAGGTTGCATCATCTGCAAACAATTCTGTATTGGTGGATTCATTATTAAATGGTAGATCATTGACATAGATAAGGAAGAGGAGAGGGCCTAAAACTGAGCCTTGAGGGACTCCTGAATGAATAGTGCAAGTTTGAGAGTTAATATTGCCAATGCTTACTTGTTGAGACCTTTGGTTTACCGTAGGTATGATCTAAACCAGTTTAAAGAAGGATTGTCAAACCTATAACAGTTCAACTTTTGCAGCAGAATTTCATGATCAACAAGATCAAAAGCTTTCTTGAAGTCCAGGAAAACAATCCCAGTCATATGCCCATTATCCATTTCCTTCAGCCAAAGATCAATTAATTTGGTAAGTTCTGTTTGGCATGAGTGGTACTTTCTAAATCCTGATTGTGCTTTATGAAATAGAGAGTTTGTTTCAAAAAATTTATAGACCTGAATGGCTACATGCTTTTCAAACAGTTTTGACAATACAGGTAGAATTGATATTGGTCTGTAATTTCCTGGATCCTCTTTTTCTCCTTTCTTAAAGATAGGTGTTACCTTTGCACATTTCAATTTTTCTGGAAAATTACCACTCATTATACTTAAATTTATGATATGCGTTAATGACTTTGTTATTACTGGTGCAGCAATTTTAAGGATTCGTGGGTCTTATTATTAGTAATAATTGGAAAAAACTTTAAACGCATCTCATATTTTGAGGGGTCTTGAGTGGCAGAGTGGTCTAAAGCACTCACCGTTACGAATCACTGCCATTTCACCTCTGTCTGTGTGAGTTTGAGTCTCAGGTTCAGCCAATGTGGGTATGTGAGAAAGCTTGCCAGTAGCTTCTTGTGGGTCGGTGGTTCTATCCAGGGTTTTCCCAGGTTCTTCCTCCACCATTGATACTGACCGCCATTTATAGCCTATCTTGTGCTGAAAAATGGTGTTAAATCCTACAACAACAACAACAACAACAACTTATTTCGATATATTAATGTCATCTATGATATACTGGAAATTATCTATGAACACCAATATTTATCTTGGTGTCTTTTCGTGGCATCTAAAATGGGCTTTTTTAAATAAAAAAATTATTCTTAGGTTCAATCTTTCTTTTAAACTTCTAATCTCAATTTTTTAAAACTTTTTTCTTGTTATTTTAAAACTTTCTTTTATCTCTCCTTTCCTTGGGTATATAATATGGCTGACAAACAAGAAGTCACAAGTTCAAAACTTGCAGCAGCCTTCCAATTTTATCATTATTTTTTGTATTTTTAGGTTCAAACTTTCTTTATTACTCACTCATCCCAATGTATATTTACTGTTTTTTCTTTTTATGTTCAACAGTATTTTTTATGACTTCCATCCTAGGATGGGCAATTATTTGTCTTTCAGTGTGTCCTGTCATTAAGAGGTTGAGAGTTCAAAACATAATGGGCATCCCAAAATTTATTTTTAAAAATATTTTTATGTTCAAACTTTGTTTTAAATGCACTCATCCCATGTTTATATTTTTTTTCTTACTTTTTAATTCCCATCCTAGTTTTTAAATTATTTTTGTGTTTTGTTTAGAAATCTACACAACATTTAGAAGTATGTGGCCTATACATATTGCAGAATGATTTTTAAAAAAATGTGCATCATTTGATTATTATATTGGTATATATTTCAGACAACTGGTTTGTATCTAAAATATGAAGTGAGCATGACAAATGGGCCAGAAGGAGATTATCTACACAGAGAGTATTCTGCTGATGAGTTCTGTAAGTATTTGGAATACTCATATATGAAAACTCTTTCTTCTTTTCATTATCAACAATATGTCTGAGTATTGGAGTACTCATATAGGAAAACTTGTTTTCTTCTTTTCATTATCAACAATATGTCTGTAAGTATTGGAGTACTCATATAGGAAAACTCATTTTCTTCTTTACATTATCAACAAAATGTCTGTAAGTATTTGGAATATTCATATAGGAAAACTCTTTTTCTTCTTTTCATTATCAACACTATATGTCTGAGTATTGGAATACTCATATAGGAAAACTTGTTTTCTTCTTTACATTATCAACAATATGTCTGTAAGTATTGGAGTACTCATATAGGAAAACTCATTTTCTTCTTTACATTATCAACAAAATGTCTGTAAGTATTTGGAATATTCATATAGGAAAACTCTTTTTCTTCTTTTCATTATCAACAATATATCTGTAAATATTTGGAGTACTCATATAGGAAAACTCTTTTTCTTCTTTTCATTATCAACAATATGTCTGTAAGTATTGGAGTACTCATATAGGAAAACTCTTTTTCTTCTTTACATTATCAACAATATGTCTGAGTATTGGAGTACTCATATAGGAAAACTTGTTTTCTTCTTTACATTATCAACAATATGTCTGTAAGTATTGGAGTACTCATATAGGAAAACTCTTTTTCTTCTTTTCATTATCAACAATATGTCTGAGTATTGGAGTACTCATATAGGCAAACTTGTTTTCTTCTTTACATTATCAACAATATGTCTGTAAGTATTTGGAGTATTCATATAGGCAAACTCGTTTTCTTCTTTTCATTATCAACAATATGTCTGTAAGTATTTGGAGTATTCATATAGGAAAACTCGTTTTCTTCTTTACATTATCAACAATATGTCTGTAAGTATTTGGAGTATTCATATATGAAAACTCTTTTTCTGCTTTACATTATCAAGACCTAATATGTGCTTGAAGTATAAAGTGAACATGACAAGTTGTCCCAGGGGAGAAAATCTGCTGACAAATTCTTATAGTACTCTGAATGCACACATAAAATGTAGTCTAATTTAATTGGAAGTGAGAACTGTTCTGATCATGTTAGTGTCAACATTATGTTCAAGTTTTAGTTAAAGTTTCTAATAATACATTTTTTTGAAAGCACTACATAAATTCTTATCATATGAATCATTATGAAGATAAGACAATCTATTCTATTGCATGCTTGCTTCCTGGAATTATTTTGGAGTCAAGGTCAAAGACAGAGAAGATTGTGCATTAGATTTTGTTATTTCATTTGCTTATGTTGCCTAAATTTATTGATAGATTCTCATCATACATCACAATAATCATTATGATGCAAAGAAAATGTATCCAGTAGTACTCATGTTGCCCAATGACTTTGATCGCCTAATGACTTTGACTGCCCAATGACTTTGATTGCCTAATGACTTTGACTGCCCAATGACTTTGAGTTAAGGTTACAGTCATGCAAATTTTGTATCAGTGTTTTGAATAAAGTTTTTTACTTGCTTAATATCTTAAACCCTTTAATGGATTTAGTTATGATGGTAAGACAATTCATTCAAGGTTATGTCTACATGTTCCATTGACCTTCATGTCAAGTTCAAAGTCTTTATACTTGTGACAAACAAATCGATTTGAAGTTAAGTTTATTTGGTGACATGCAATATTTTGTCTTTGACCATTGTATCAGGGTCACAAGTGTGTGTGTGTGTGTGTGTGTGTGTGTGTGTGTGTGTGTGTGTGTGTGTGTGATTTGGATTTTTAATGTAGCTTTAGCAACTTTTCAGTTATATTGCTACGATATCTGCATTGTGGCAGTTTATAGTGTTGTATAGCACTGGGGCATCATGTCACAAACCATTAGCATATGTCACCCAGTCACTTTATTCTGACACCAGGCCAACCAGTCCTAACACTAACCTCTTAATGTTGAGCACATAGCAAGGCACCTGTTAGTACCATTTTTTAAAGTATTTGGTATGACTCTGGGTTTGAATCCATGGCCTCCAACATCTGAGGTGGTAGCTCTAACCACTAGACCACCAGATCAGTCCTAAAATGACTCCTAAGATTTTTCCATAGGTAGAGTTAACATGAAACAAATTACTGCTAATTAATTATATAATGAGTATTTGAATTTTCTGTTACAAAATAAATTATGTACTCAATTTTCAGACATAACACCAATTCTCATCTCATTTTTGCTGACCTACGTATTTCTGCTGGTCCTGAGTGTTATATGTGCAGGTGAGTTTTACAGCTTTAAGTTAACTTTGTTGTCTTCTCTTACCCCAATTTAAGTAAAATGTAAAGGAAAGTTTTGGTTTGTTATGGTGCTTTACGGCACAGCAGCACAAATAGGTTATTTAGCACCAAGGCAATTAGAATAAAGTGCATTGCCCAAGGACTCACCATGGTAGCCGACCCAGGTGCCATTGACAATCAATAGCATGGGGGAAAATCACTCAAAGCTCTAGTGTTTTATGAATTTCACTTTTTTTACTGTAAAGAAAGATACTTTAATATACATATCAAATATAAATATTTATAAATATACATATACATGTATTTTCATATCATTAAATCTGTGCAAATTGAAAAATTGCAGTATGCATTTTGTTTACATGTCATTTAAAGTAAATGAAATTTTCACCATTAAAATTATCATGTTAATTGCTTGATTTTGTAAATATGTCATGAATACAAAACGTTTGAGTTGCAATTATCATTCAAGTAAATTACACAGTGATATATTGACAGAGTAAATTAAATTGAGTCCATACACAGTGAATCCTTGACAGAGTAAATGACTTAGAGTTCATACACAGTGACTCCTTGAAAGAGTCTCTGAGTTTGGTACATACACAGTGATATATTGACAGAGTGGATGCCAGTGATATACTGACAGAATGAATGATTTTGAGTCCATACAGAGTGATTCCTTGACAGAGTGTCTGATTTTGGCACATACACAGTAGTGATTCCTTGACATAGTGAATGATTTTGGATCTAAACACATTGATTCCTTGACAGAGTGAATGATTTTGGATCTATACACATTTATTCCTTGACATTGAATAAGTTTAAGTACAGAGTGAATAACTTTTAGTCCATACAAATCATGAGGGTTATGTTTGACCTGCATTAAGAATATGGTGAGACATGCGTGTCAGTCTTTTAACCATGGTAGCAGCATGGACACTGAATTTGCTTTTAAATCTTTTGTTGAAATTTATGAATTCAAAGTATTATACAAGATTATACATTATCACATGATTTGCAATGAGGACACAACATTTCACCAAAGGTTTGCTTTTTTAAAAAAGTAATCTAATTTTAATGTTACTTTTTTTCCAAATGGAACATTCATTTAAGGACTTACCATTTTTAAGTTTAAAAGTATGAACTCAAGAGGCACTGTGGAAACTGTATGATCCACAGTGGATTACAAAGGGCACTGTAGAAACTGTATGATCCACATAGTGAATTACAAAAGACACTGTGCAAACTCTCTGATCCACATAGTGGATTAATAAAGACTGTGCAAACTGTGATCCACATAGTGGGTTACAAAAGACAATGTGCAAACTCTCTGATCCACATAGTGGATTTCAAAAGACACTGCAAACTCTCTGATCCACATAGTGGATTATGCTCAAGTTAGTTCAGTGGTTTTTGTTGTTGTTTCAATTCATACTTCAGTGAGCTTAAAATAAACTGGTCTGTCCGGATATTTCAGTTTTACACTTAAATAATAAAATCAAAACATTTTATCACAAAATATACAAGAAATAACCATTTTTACATTTTTGTTTGACAATCATGAAGTAGAACAAAATTGTGATCAGCATGCATAATATGCCTTTGGCTAATCAATAAATGGTGACCATTTGCCCAGGAGCTTGGCATAAATTGAGCCAAATATTGTACAATCATACAGCTTTTATTGGATTATCAAGTCATTTTACCCAAACTGAAAACCCAAATCACTATAATTCCTAATTCAGGCTTTAGTTTAATCTGACTTTGTGCTACCAAAACATTCCAACAACTATTAATAAATAGTCTGTTATATTAAAGTGGGGGTCAGCAGGCATTTTAAACCTATGCAACTTTAACAAAAAATGTAAACTGGAATTACAACTTTTTAAATTTCATTTAAGATACATTTTGTTGAAGAAACTCAACTTTTAATTTTTTTTCAGTCCTTCTGCGTGCACGACAACTTTGGCACAGTACATATAAACTATTCATGGTTTCCGTGGCGTTTTGGATTATGTACTTGTTCTTTATGACAGTTGGCTATGGTGTTTATGGAAATGATGGCAACTATGATAAACTAAAACAACTGAGGACAACAGGTAACAAATATTCATTAATAGCTTACTTACCTTGCTTTCCATATGACATACCTTTTCATCTCTATTTACCTTTTTCAAAACTTCATTTACTTCCAGTAACATAAACATGATAACTCAAGCTTATTCAGTAATTTCATTGGTCACTAGAATTTTTCATGACTGACAGGTATTAATCTGTAGTGGAAAATCATAATTATGCCCATAAGTTAAATGCTTGAACTGTTTGCTTTTCTCTTAATTCGTATACATGACTTAGAGTATATTTACAAGACAGTTTTGATTTAGATACTGTCCCATTTTACGGGACATTTTATCACAACAATACTACTAAAAGCAGTATCTGTTTGACATAACAAGATAATATTTCTTCAAACTTCCATACACTCAAACTCATCTAATTAGAAAGAAATTGATCTCTTAAGCCAGAGTTTTTTTTTAAGTTGGAATTTATTTTGTGTAAGACTGCTACTGTAAATAGAGAATTAAATGTAAAGAAATGCTAAATAGTACATTATATACAATTTTAAAAATTACATTAAAATTTATTTTCTTAGTTTTTATTTTGAATTAGGGGGTTATGTGAATACAGAACTAGGACTAGCTCCCTATCATACAGTACACATTCTCTAATACAGTTATGTTTCAATATACATGTACAACTTTTTTCTTAAATTCAAATGACTAAGATGACAGCACTAAGCGTTGTCAAACACAAAAATAATTGCCATATGTTTGTTTTTAGGTCGTGTCTTTGAAGCTCTTGGTGTTGTATCTTTTCTCCTGTTGTTGATTTTAATGGGAAAAGGCTACACAATTACCAGGGGGCGCTTGAGTACAAGTGGCACCATAAAACTGAGTGTCTTTTTCTGCTTTTATATTGTTGCATATGCAGTTCTTCTCATCTGGGAACCTATCGTAAGTCAGATATAAATTATTTATGAGTATTTTTGTATGCTGTACAGTATTCTGTTTATTTAGCACCAGAAGATTTTAACAGATTAAATCAACTGTCAATAGCTTTATTTTGCACAGAAGCTTTCCAATGTTTTAATCATCTGTCATTATTTGCTTTTGGCACAGTCATTTGGTTTTATTTGGCAGAGACACATTTTGACCTATTGAATCATCTTATTAGGTTTATTAGGCACATTCATATATCACTGGGTTTATGAAGCACAGTGATCTATCATTAGGTTAATTAGGCACAGTGATCTACTGTTAGGTTTACGAGGCACATAAAATATTTTGACAGATTTAATCATCTGTTATAGGGTTCTACGTAATGTTAGCATTTTGACTTATTGTTAGATTTGGACATTTTATTTTGGTTTATTTTCATCGGACAAGAAAGTCCAAATTAGTCTTGCACAAAATTTTAGATGGACAGTATGTACTTTTGTTTTATTAATACAGGAAAAAAAGGTTCATAAGTTAGTTGGTAACTAATACTTTACCAGGATTATCTTTTCAACACTTGTCCATATGTTGGTAACATATACTTTACCTGGATTATCTTGTCAACACGTGAGTCCATATGTTGGTGGCATATACTTTACCCCTAATTTTATTTAAATTGGTAACATATACTTAACCCCTTATGATGTCAATGTTCGTGTCCCTAAGTGGATAACATATACTTAACTAGAGTATAGGAAAGCTTGAGGATTTGAAGCTCGTGCAAGCTTGAGCTCGTCAATTTTATCGAGCTTTCGAGCTTGAGTAGTACGAAAAATAATTTTCTCTATAATTTATTTAAACATCATTCTTGTTAATATAATAGTATTTCAAAAAGACAAGAGCATGCAGATTATTATCCAATAACTTTGATCACAATTTTATACAGAAGTTGAAAAACCCTTCTCCCTGTCAGCAGCAATCATAATAGTCAGAATTATTACCTTAGGAGCCCCCAGCGATGACCGTTGCACGGCAACGACCGTCCACTGGTTTACCAACACATGGGGAAGCATATGCCTAGTGTGTCTGTAAAGACGCTCATTCCCACAGTCAATTAATTATCATACAGGTTTATCCGGTCCGATAATATCAAAAGGCAAAAAAAATTTCTAGGAGTAAGCTCAAAGCTCGTTGAACTTAGACCTCGAGCTTCGAGCCTCTGAAAATGCTCCAAAATTATTGAGCCTTGAGCTCAAGCCTAGGCTCGTCCCAAACTCTATACTTAACCCTTATATTGTCAGTACTTCTGTCCCATAGTTGGTAAATTATACTTAACCCTTATATTGTCAAGACTAGTGTCCATAATTTGGTAACATGTACTTAACCCATTATCATGTCAATGCTTGTGTCCCTAAATTGGTATCATGTACTTAACTTTATATTGAAAGTACTTCTGACCATAAGTTGGTAAATTATAATTAACCCTTATATTATCAAAAACTAGTGTCCCTAAGTTGGAATAGATACTTAACCTCTTAAGTTTGTAACCTTTACTTAACCCTTATCTTGTCAACCTAGTGTCTCTAAGCAACTGTTAGAAACAAAATTAGTTGTTACCAAGGTATTCTTTGTTTTCAAGCTTGCTTTTTGTCCAGTTTTACCTTGTCAATTTCATCTTTCACATCTATATTTTTAAATGAATGAAAACTAGGAGTTAGAATGAATAGATCTGAGCTATACATTTTTTTCATCAGAAAAGAGTGAAAGCAATATTTTCCAAAACATTGAAATATTTTCAAGAGAAACTTAACCTTGTCTGTCAGTGTTGGCTCAACCATAGCTTAATGAGTATAATTATTATCATATCTTATCCAAAGATGTGTATTCCATTGTTTAAAAATTATGGTATATATTTGCTTTTTTTCCAGTTTTTTGACCCTGGTCTAGTGTTATATATTTATGAAAGTCCACCGGGATATGGGTTGATCTGCATGCGTCTCATTGGCTGGCTCTGGCTTTCCTATTCTGTGTTCTTCACCGTGAAGCACTACCCAGAGAAGAAAATGTTTTACATTCCATTCTTTGTATTCTACACCTTTTGGTAAGAAATTTGTGCCTTGTCTTGTATTAGATATATAGCCTTGTAATTTTCATGTTAATTAAAATAAAACTAACCATCTATTTCATGTGCATGCTCTAATTTTGAAGTTAAAGCATTGTCCAAGCTCCTTTGCATCACAGATAATAGATGATGCATTGAAGAGTTATAAAACTGATTTTAAAAAAATTATACTGAGAATTTATTTTTTGTTGTTATCAATTTTCATGGTTTTGTGAAAAATGACATTTTTGTTGGCACTTCATGTTTGTGGCTTGAGAAAAGGGCCATATTGTGTATTGATTGTGTTTTCCAATTCACAGTTTGATGTAAAGGCTGTGAAAATTAGTTCCCAGAAAATAGTAAAATTAATTCACATATAGGATAAAATGTGTGCTATTCGCAGTACCAGTCAAAATTCTGTGTAATTATTGACAGGAAAATACTGTAATACCACATTTATTCTGGAGTATTTTTTGTTTTTGATTCACCTGCACTAAATGCAGGATAGTTTGTGTTATGTTAGTGGTATTATACCTTTCAGCATCAAAGGTGTTGTTGGTGATAGAAACTGTACACCTTTTCATGGTTAAATCAGTACAAAGTACAATACTCTTTCATTATAATTCTTTGCATGGGTGTCACAGAATATCCCACCTTATAGTGTGACCACCATATGGTGTAACCACCTTATAATAAGTACATTATATACAGTACTCATTATATTGTTGTGCTTCAGAACCATGGAATATACTACCTTATAGAGAGAACACATTACAATGAAGTACATGATATATATAATTTTATTATGAAACTTATAAGAGGGATCCTGTAGTAAAGAAAATCATTATAGTGTGGGTGCAGAACATGTGCAGACAAGATTTTCTCTCTTCTGACAGTAACATTTCTAATTATTATTTTGTGGCTTATGCAAACCACATTAAAAAAAATTGACAATATGTATTACCTTTGAAGAACATAGGACCTAAACTACCATGTAGAAAACAGTAGTGTTACCTGCAGACCATTTTAGCTTGTCATAGCACCATGACCCTTTTCAATGACACTTTGACTCTTATACAGGCATTGCCAACTTCCTCCAGGGCTCATGCTGGTTAAATGATTTGTAAAACCACACCATGTGATGTAAATTAACAGATAAAACCACTGCCATATTTTGCCTGCTCTTATTAGTGGCATCATGACCCCAATCAATGGCACCATGACCTTTTCCAGTGGCACCATGACTCAAATCAGTGACACTATGACTCTTTCCATTGGTTCCCATGATTATAATCAGTGGCACCATACCTCTCATCAGCATCACCATGACTCTTTCCAAGGGCACCATAACCCTATTCAGTTGTATCATGGCCCTATTCAGTTGTATCATAACCCTATTCAATTGCACCATAACACTATTCATGCACCAAGACCATATAGTTGCACCATGACCCTATACAGTGACACCATAAACCTATTCAATTGCACCATAATCCTATTCATGCACCATGACCCTTTTCAGTGGCACCATGACCCTTTCCAGTGGCACCATGACATAAATTAGTGACACTATGACCCTTTTCACTGGCACCATGACTCTATTCATTGGCACCATCACTCTAATATGTGGAACTGTGTCCCTTTCCAGTGGCCCCATGATTATAATCAGATGCACCAAAACTTGCATCAGCATCACCATGACCCTTTCCAATGGCACCATGCCACTATTCAGTTGCAATATAACCTTATTCGGTTGCACCATGACCCTGTTCAGTTGCACCATGACCCTATTCAGTTGTACCATGACCCTATTCAGTGGCACTATGCCTGTATTCTCACACACCATGCCACTCATCATACAAAATTAAATTTTTCTCTTGAATACATTTATTTTTTAGCGAATCACTATAATGTTAGGAATTAACTTCTTAATTTCATGAATCCAGCTCACATAAAAATAAGAATAAATTTGTCTTTACCAACTCTATACCATATAGGCTATAGGAAGCGTATCTATGGGAAGAAACTCTTCTTCCACTCTTCAGTTATAATTGTCTTGTCAATGCTTGGTGGCTACATATGTACTAAATCAACTTCAGTGTAAGCTATTGCTGGGTATCAATACATTCTGAAAGTCATTGGATTTGCAGATTTCAGGTCAATAACTAGTATAATGGGAGAGGCTTCAACAACCTCTATGATTCCTTGATTCTCTTGCTGTTGCTGTTGACTACCATCACATCCTGACAACTGGAACAGGAAGAATGGGAATCCATCAGTTTGAACATATTTCCATCTAATCATTTGGTGCTTGAATCTTTCATCTTAAGATTTAAAACAAGAGACCATGTTACAGATGTTGGCTTCATGGGACTTTTTTAAAATCAAAATATCTTATTGCCTGTCAACTACTGACATGGGCAAGGCTAAATAAGAATAGTTTTGTTTTTAATAATGGTGTGTTTTCTGTATTTAGTTTTATTCACATTTTGATTTGTCAATGATTTGTACATAACTCAAAATCGTGTCTTGAGAGGAAATGATTTGGCAGAGTATTTACCTCCCTTGATATGAATGGCAGTGCCTTTGTAGCACTTCAAAAAATAATTCAAGTCATAGATCATTTTAATACAAAATGCATATTAAAAGTAAATGCTGAAATATTTTGTCCAAATTTTTAAAAAAAAACAAAAATCATTTTCTTTCAGATGAAGAAAAGAAGACTTTAAAAATGTATAATTATATTAGATTACACATATTTAGAGGAATACTGGTTATTCCTGATTTACATAAAAATAAAAATGATTATCAGTATTCCACAAATTGTGTTTCTCTCTTTGATCCAGTTTGATATTGATCCAGTTTAATGTAGTATTTCAAGAACCATATAGGTCATGTTTATATTCATAGTACTTAAATTGCTCTGTTGACTTGAACTTTGTTGACAAACTCTTATATTTACAATTAATCAAAATCCATGAATTAATAAACAGATAAAATTAAGTGGTCACATCTACGTTCATGATCAGTGATTAGATTGATTATCCATTGCAGCAATATTTAAAAACAAATTTCACACTTTAAAAAAATATTTTTGGATTTGGACACTTTTGTGTATACATAAACCTGGATATGATAAGACAAAAGGCAGATAGGATCGATAAATGTAATTGGATATATGTAGACAAATATTGATATATGCATTTTGAATACATATGTAAATGACACTTTCATGTCATTATAACAGTTTTTCAAAATTTGTCAAAATGTTTTAACTTTTTGGTCAGCAGCATGATCGTATGTGTTTTTACAAACATTAATTGGGTTTGTCTTATGAACATTAATCTGACATCTGTTATGTTCATGTAAAAATATATCATAACCAATGAAAATGAATCTGACATATCTGTTATGTTCATGTAAAAATATATCATAACCAATGAAAATGAATCTGACATATCTGTTATGTTCATGTAAAAATATATCATAACCAATGAAAATGAATCTGACATATCTGTTATGTTCATGTAAAAATATATCATAACCAATGAAAATGAATCTGACATATCTGTTATGTTCATGTAAAAATATATCATAACCAATGAAAATGAATCTGACATATCTGTTATGTTCATGTAAAAATATATCATAACCAATGAAAATGAATCTGACATATCTGTTATTTTCATATAAAAATATATCATAACCAATGAAAATGAATCTGACATATCTGTTATGTTCATGTAAAAATATATCATAACCAATGAAAATGAATCTGACATATCTGTTATGTTCATGTAAAAATATATCATAACCAATGAAAATGAATCTGACATATCTGTTATGTTCATGTAAAAAATATATCATAACCAATGGCTGGTAGTAATCTTTTGCATGAAGATGCTCATAAATGATCTCATTTGCTTATCTATAAATTGTTATTTTCACAAGAGAGAAAAATATATTGTTTTCCATTAGAGCCTCAAGGGAGATTAGTTGCATTTAACTGAGTGACCCTCTTTAATTATTATTATTATTATTATTATTATTATTATTATTATTATTATTATTATTATTATTATTGCTGTTGTTGTTGTTATTATTATTATTATTATTATTATTATTATTGTTGTTGTTATTATTATCATTATTATTATTATTATTATTACTATTACTATTATTATTATTATTATTAATAATAATAATACTATTATTATTATTGTTATTATTATTATTATTATTATTCTTGATACTATTATTATTATTATTATTATTATTATTATTATTATTATTATTATTATAAAATATCACTCATATAATAGTCTTTCGTTTAATGTAGATTTATGATTACTTACCAGATTATGGAGTTTTTCTTTGCAAATATTGCAGGAAAATGTTTCATAAATGATTCCTATTTTAACTATTCTTTTCTTCAGGTTTTGGGCAGGTCCTGCTATAATTCTTGTTGCATTGCTGGCCATGGCACAGTGGACAAGAGAAAAAACTGTTGTAGGGGTGGAAAATTTTGTGGCCCTCTGTGGACATATGTTCTTTTTGGTGAGTTTTGAGTATTTGCTGGAATTTAAGTTGCATGTTTTGTTTGATACATGCATTGGATATAAATTCAGCTTGGACTCATGTTTTGTTGCAGACATGCAGGCCTGGTCCTAGGAAGTGTGGGGTCCAAGTCAGCACGCAAGGCCCAAGGCCGCAAGCAATGAGCACAGGGCCCCAGATAAAAAAATTGCATTGTTGAAATGATTTCCTGAAAGCACCTGTCCCAAGGCAGTTGCTTTTTCGCCTTGCTCTAGAGCCAGGCCTGTAGACATGGCACAATTTTACTAATGATCTTAAAAAAGTTTATCCTCAAATTGAGATTTTGAATATCCTTTTTGTTTTTTAATTGGTAATGTTGATTTTTTTTGGTGCAAAACATTGAGCAGACACCTAGAATAAAATATTGTCATAACTCATGAATTTTTCTTTGTCTCAGAGGAAATTTTGTTTGTTGTCTCAGGTTTGAGGAATTCCTCAGCTTTTTTTTAATCAAGTATTCAAATGTTTCCATGTGCAGAATTTTAAACTGTAAAAGTGATGTTGCATCCTTTTCACAATTTCCTCTTCTGACAAAAATATAGATATTGTCTGAAATATTATAATCAAGATATTTTGAAATCTCATTTTGGGGAGAATTTGTTAGAATTTTTTTAAAACTGGAATCTGCTGGGTCTAATCCTTGATAGAATCAGTGCTTTATTTTTCCAAGTTACACATTTAATTTTTATTTTGAAAGAAGAATAGAACTTAAATCAGGCTTTGCCTACTCAAATGTCGTGATGAATGTGTCTGATCCACATTAATAACATTTACTTGTCACCATATAAATCTAAAACTAATAACATTTATTCTTACTTGTCATCATATAAATCTATAAATCTAAAACTAAGTCACTAGCCAACTATTCAGAAAATGTTGCCAGTAGGCAAAATGCATAAACTAACAATAGCCAATAGACAAAATCCACCACCCCCTCGAAACAACCAATAGCCACTAAGCAAAACACATACACTAACTATAGCCACTAAGCAAAACACATATACTACCGATAGCCACTAAGCAAAACACATATACTACCGATAGCCACTAACTATAGCCACTGGGCAAAACAGAAACTACCGATAGCCACTACTGATAGCCACTAAGCAAAACACATATACTACCGATAGCCACTAACTATAACCACTGGGCAAAACAGAGAAACTACCGATAGCCACTACCAATAGCCACTAGGCAAAACACATACACTAACTATAGCCACTAAGCAAAACACATATACTACCGATAGCCACTAAGCAAAACACATATACTACCGATAGCCACTAAGCAAAACACATATACTACCGATAGCCACTAAGCAAAACACATATACTACCGATAGCCACTAAGCAAAACACATATACTACCGATAGCCACTAAGCAAAACACATATACTACCGATAGCCACTAAGCAAAACACATATACTACCGATAGCCACTAACTATAGCCACTGGGCAAAACAGAAACTACCGATAGCCACTACTGATAGCCACTAAGCAAAACACATATACTACCGATAGCCACTAACTATAGCCACTGGGCAAAACAGAAACTACCGATAGCCACTACTGATAGCCACTAGGCAAAACACATACACTAACTATAGCCACTAAGCAAAACACATATATTACCGATAGCCACTAACTATAGCCACTGGGCAAAACAGAGAAACTACCGATAGCCACTACTGATAGCCACTAAGCAAAACACATATACTACCGATAGCCACTAACTATAACCACTGGGCAAAACAGAGAAACTACCGATAGCCACTACCAATAGCCACTAGGCAAAACACATACACTAACTATAGCCACTAGGCAAAACATATACACTACCAATAGCCACTAGGCAAAACATATACACTAACTATAGACACTAGGCAAAACATATACACTAAGTATAGCCACTAGGCAAAACATATACACTACCTATAGCCACTAGGCAAAACATATACACTACATATAGCCACTAGGCAAAACATATACACTAAGTATAGCCACTAGGCAAAACATATACACTACCAATAGCCACTAGGCAAAACATATACACTACCTATAGCCACTAGGCAAAACATATACACTAAGTATAGCCACTAGGCAAAACATATACACTACCAATAGCCACTAGGCAAAACACATACACTAACTATAGCCACTAGGCAAAACATATACACTACCAATAGCCACTAGGCAAAACATATACACTACCTATAGCCACTAGGCAAAACATATACACTAAGTATAGCCACTAGGCAAAACATATACACTACCTATAGCCACTAGGCAAAACATATACACTAAGTATAGCCACTAGGCAAAACATATACACTACCTATAGCCACTAGGCAAAACATATACACTACCTATAGCCACTAGGCAAAACATATACACTAAGTATAGCCACTAGGCAAAACATATACACTAAGTATAGCCACTGAGCAAAACCCATACACATTTTAAACTATAACCACTAGGCAAAACATATACACTACCTATAGCCACTAGGCAAAACATATACACTACCTATAGCCACTAGGCAAAACATATACACTACCTATAGCCACTAGGCAAAACATATACACTAAGTATAGCCACTGAGCAAAACCCATACACATTTTAAACTATAACCACTAAGCAAAACAGAAACTAAATATTGGCCATTAAGCAAAACAAACTAACTATAGCCACCTGGCAAAACAAACACTACATATAACCACTAGACAAAACTGAGAAATTAACAACAGTCACTTAGTAAAACACAGAAAATAAATATAGACATGAGGCAAAATGCAGAAACTAACTATAACCTAAAGGCAAGCAGAAAACTATTTATAGCCACTAGCTAAAATGTGGAAACTAACTATAGACACTGGACAAAATGCAAAAACTAACTATAGACACTAGACAAAATGCAAAAACTAACTGTAGACACTAGACAAAATGCAAAATTTAACTGTAGACACTAGACAAAATGCAGAAACTAACTATAAGTAATAGACAAAATGCAGAAACTAACTGTTGACACTAGACAAAATGCAAAAACTAACTGTAGACACTAGACAAAATGCAAAAACTAACTGTAGACACTAGACAAAATGCAAAATTTAACTGTAGACACTAGACAAAATGCAAAATTTAACTGTAGACACTAGACAAAATGCAGAAACTAACTGTAGACACTAGGCAAAATGCAGAAACTAACTATAAGCAATAGACAAAATGCAGAAACTAACTGTAGACACTAGATAAAATGCAAAAACTAACTATTATAAGACACTAGACAAAATGCAGAAACTAACTATAGACACTAGACAAAGCACTTTAAATCAGGCTTACTAAAGGAATTAAAATACTTCTGATACACATTGATAAAATTAATTACTCTCATTTGCCACACAAAAATTAATCCAAGTTATCAAAGCCCTTAAAATGGTATTGCCAGAAATATTTTTTGATGTTATGTTTTTAATGCAATAAGTAGTACTTAATTTAAAATTCAAATTTTGTATTGTTTGCTTTGCATAGGATATTTAACTGTTGTGCTTTTTCATGAAACAACTTCAAGATTTAATTAGAAAGATCAAGAAACACATGACTTCAAAGAATCCACATATATTTTGTTATACTTATGACCCTAAGATTTCAGTTACACAGACCATAATCTGGTCTGTGCTGTATGTTTAATGGTGGTTTCAGTTGAACAGAGTCGATCTGTCATTTTGGACTACTGAATTTTATTCCTATGATTGGACATTACATTCTACCTATGAATGGATTTCATAGGTCCTGATCTACCATTAGAGTCTGTGCTATATATTATTCTTATGATTTCATTTGTTCATTGTAAACTTTGATCTGCCATGCATTGAGAGATGGGTCTGCGTTGTTCACATTTAGATTTGCATTGTACAAAGGGTGAATACAGTGGTCCTTTACAGTAGTGTAAGGCACCTCTGTATAACACAACCCACAGTTACAGGCTATAATAAATATATGGCTGCATTTGCCAGTGGATGGGTGTGTATCAAACGGAAAAATCTTCCCTGCAATCTGCCATGCATTGAGAAATGGGTCTACATTTAGATTTGCATTGTACAAAGGGTGAATACAGTGGTCCTTCATAGTAGTGTAAGACATCTCTGTATAACACAGCCCACAGTTACAGGCATGGATCCTTTAATAATAATATAATGCTGAATGTTATATATTTTATATTAGTTGTGCATATCCCCCTCCCTCAGATTAATGAATCCTTCTCACTGTGCATACAGAAGTCACACACATTCATTTTGTTGTGAACATAACAAGACCTATAACATTCATCAATATTAACAAAACATGATCTGATTATGTAACGTACTTGACTTCTAGATGAACTACTACTTGCCACAGAGCTTTTTGTAATATGGCATCAAGACACTTGCATGGCTTATCAAAGTGTTAAATGTGATTTATCAGTTGGTGAGGTTGTGCAATAGCAGACATGTAGTTTTCACTGGTAATGTCTTTCAAGGTACATGTAGTTCTGATGCATATGACGTAGTGTCATTGTCATAAAATGTGATCACTTCAGTCACTACTGCCATATGACATAGTGCCATTGTCATTAGATGTGATAACTGTGATCACTGCCATTATATGACAGTGCCATTGTCATAAAATGTTATCACAGCAATCATATGACATGGTATCATTGTCATTAGATGTGATCACTGTAATCATTTGACATAGTGCCATTGTTATAAAATACGATCACTGCAATCACTGTTGTCATAATATATGGCTCTGTTATCTTAAAATGTGATCACTGCAGTCCCTACAGCCATATTACATAGCACCAGTGTCATAAAATGTGATCTCTGCTTTCATATTACATAGCACCATTGTCAAAAATTGTGATCCCTGCTGTCATATTACATAGCACCATTGTCAAAAAATGTGATCTCTGCTATCATATTACATAGCACCATTGTCAAAAAATGTGATCCCTGCTGTCATATTACATAGCACAATTGTCAAAAAATGTGATCTCTGCTGTCATATTACATAGCACCATTGTCAAAAAATGTGATCCCTGCTGTCATATTACATAGCACCATTGTCAAAAAATGTGATCCCTGCTGTCATATTACATATTGCCATTGTCATAAATTGTGATCCCTGCTGTCCAATGACAGTGCTGTTGTTATAAAATGTGAACTCTGCTGCTATATAACATAATACTATTGTGATCCCTGCTGCTATGTCTATAATAAGGATAAACAAGTAAAGTTTTATATTTATTCATTTAAAGTTAGTATCACACACATGCTGCTTGTTAGTGAGTAATCATTAGAACAAACAATATAGACCCTGACCTACCAACACATTATGCACTACCAGATAAAGGTCTGTGTTGCTTGTAGCTGGACACTACCAGATAAAGGTCTGTGTTGCTTGTAGCTGGACATGACTTATAAGTGAATAAATATGGTATTTCTCTTGCAGATATTAACAAGACCGTCTGCTGCCAATAAGAACTTTCCATACCATGTTCGGACATCACAGGTTTGTTAACTAAACAGTTTCCTGAAGTGTGAATAGTCATTTCTCTTGCAGATTTGCAATAGAAGTGGGGGTTTAAGAGAAAGTTTAGATGTTGGGACAAAATTGTGTTTATCTCTTGTTTATTTTCACCTTTATGCCTTGCATAATTGATATTAAAATTATTAATGTGCATTTGTAATTAAAAAATACTAGACACATTAGATACTTCAGAGATCAAAGGTTATGAAATTAAGTTTTGAAAAGGCCAGTAAATATCTTTAAATATCTTTTGGATCTGCAGTTTTTAGATGTTGCCAATTGTCTCAAAGTTTTAGGGTCAGGCTACTATAAATATGTCTTCTCTACAGTCTCGGGTAAGTGGAGTCAGATGTATACTCTTGCATGTCATAAGTGGTGACTAATAATAATAACGATGACGATAATAATGACAATATTTAATGAGGTATGGGAGAAATCAAATATAATAGTAATAAGGGGAACCATGTTGAGGACCACTATTAATGCCTTCTATGCTCTTGAATAACCTTGTTTAACACATTCCTAATAATCTTAAATGGTGGAAACATATTTGGAAATGATGTTAAGTCTGAATATTAATGTGGTATCTCTCCTTACCATCCTCCCCAGTAGACTTACTCCAAGTAACCCAAATAGCAATGGGATCTTGTCTGATTATTTTACCATCGTTTGTATGAAGATTATTGTAAGACCAATTTAAATCAGCATTACTGGTCTCTTAGAAGCAAATACCATAACAATGCAAACCATCCACTTTATTCATTTCTAAACTTCTTTGGTGTCATGGTGCTTTTAACATGGCTGGATCAAGGCCTTGACTAGAAGATCAATGAAAGAGGCTTTAAATCCCTGCATTGAACTCTCTTCAGAAGTAAAAGATAAGGGTGTCTTATTTTTCAACTTTCTCACTTGGCATGAAGACTAAAGAGAACAGAATCGGTCAGGTTACCTAAAATTGTTATCCTCTGAGCAGAGACAGATATGATTTTTTATAATAGATAGTAAAGTCTACTGACTCTGCAACACTCCATCACTCCGAAAAAGGCAATGACTTGATTCATAATCTTAGTAGTAGACAGACCAAATGGAAAGCAGATGTGACATTCTAAAAAAAAGCTTTAAATATTTTTAACGGGAAAACTAAAATAAGCATACTTCATGTCCACAGAGGTGAAGTAGTCTTCTGAATCTGCTCCAAAACAAAAAAGAAAGTTACTTGCTTTAAGTAATCACAGATGAAACTAAAAAAAATATTTGAAATGAACTGATGTCTTTCAGTTACAGCTGGCACAACACTTTAAGTAATCACAGATGAAATTAGAAAAATATTTGAAATGAACTGATGTCTTTCATTTACAGCTGGATTAACATTACCTTTCACTAAGAGTCGTAAAACCTCTGTGCGAACCAAAACCTTTTCTACTTCAGAAAGATGTATCAGCCCTGGTGAAAATGTGACTGAAATTTCATTTGTATTTCAGTGAAAACTTTCATGAAATTTAACTGAATGTTTTGGTCAAAATATTAGTGAAGTTCACTGACATTTTTAATGAGATTTCAGAAAAATATCATTGAAATTTGGTAAATTTTCACTAAAATTTTGTGATATTTTAAAAACAATTTAAACTTTCTCAGCAGAAGTTTAGGCAAAATCTCCCTAAAATTTAAATGAAATTTTGGTAAGATTTTACTAAACTTTTTGTGATTTCAACAGTAAAATTTGACTGAAATAGCAGAATTTCAGAGTTACTATATATATATATATATATATATATATATATATATATATATATATATATATATATATATATATATATATATATATATATATATAGAATGTTCACACAGTCGAATGGAGAAAACCAATTACAAATGTAAAGAACAAGGGGAATTTAGAAGAGGTCAGAGTACTGTAGATAACATGTTCAGAACACAATTACTTGTGAAGATCATTGGATGAAAAAAGGCAAATTTTATTGCTCATTTACATACTTTGAGAATGCCTTTGAGAGAATTGAGAAGAAAGCCTTATGGTATAAGCTGTATATGTGTAAATTCAGTAAACAAATATGCTAAAAATGTTACAAGCAATAAATGCAGATGTCAGAACTTAAGTGACAACTTTAATAGGATTAAGTGAATTCTTCCAATGTCCAATAGGTGTGACAGGGCTGCGTATTCTTTCCACTGGTTTTCTCTTTCTGAGATGACCTTACTGTTTTGCCAATACAGCAGGTGGTCTCACATAGCAGTGGTCTTTCAAGACAGGTTTCACTGAAAATGCAGCAATTTATCAGATAGATTTATCCAATACACATTATTGTACATATCATGTCAAGGAAATAGGAGTTTTGTGAAACTAACAGAAGCAGATAGTCTGGATGGGTATTGGACCCACAACCCATTGGATTAAACCAGTACTCAACCACCACTACTCCATATTTGACAGGACATAAGAGGAAATGTTTGTGATAACAAGTCTGATACGTTCAAGAGCTAGCAAGTTATCATTATCTGTCTGAAATATTGTATCTTGTTACATCATTTGTTACAACGTATACAATTCTGGAGGTATAACATGTTGTTATGTATAATTAATCTGGAGAGTAATTCTGCTGTATTTTGGATTTGACCTTATTCTTAATCAAGTTCATTTTCTACAAGACTTGTATCATTGATTTTTATTTTGTTAACAACATATTTATCTCACTCTGAGTCCAGAACATTGGAAATTCCCCCCAAAATGCCAGGTCTACCTGTTGTTTACCACATTTTATAATTTTAGTAACAGACCTTCTAATTATGACTAAGAGTTTATCTTGTAAAAATTGGGAACCTTCGAGAATGAAATTTTCTATTAGGTAAACGTTTTTGTTATACATGTATAGAAAATGCTAATTTTGGCATGAGGTCAATTACAGGACTATATGACATTGCGTATTTATAAATCATAAGAGCTAAGTAGACTTGTATTATTTTTGTGTCCATTATTTTATTTGGGCTGGAATTTATTTATTCAAATTTTGAAATTCAAGACATTCTTCTCGGGAAAAACTAAGTGCTAAAAAATAACAGTCCTGGAAATAGAGACTTTGATTTATAGTGAAAATGAAATGAGAATATATTCTTGGATTGTATTATTGCGATTCAGCAAAAATCTGTTGGTTTGGCATATTACTATGATGCAGGCCGTCACAAGTACATCAACACTTCATTGGATTTATTTTCAAATACCACTAAAGTTTATTTAGAACTTTAATCATTAGGACATGTCTTAGAAATTCTAATATTATTTAGATTTAATTCCATCAGTTCTTTTTTCTTAAAATATGACTTTGTATTCTGGGCAAACAAATTATTTATTGAATTATTTCAAACCTTGTTAGTTTTTGCTCTTTTCTGTTACTAGTTTAAGACCATAGAGTTGTAAAAATGTATGCAAAGATTTTATTTTTCTTCAGAAATATTTTGATGGTTGGACTCACAATTAATGGATATAAATTAAGATAATATCATCATTCCAAACCTTAGTAATTTTCTAGTCTGTGCTTGAAATAAATAATAGTTTTTTTTTTCATGATCAGATTTGCTAGTTTTTTATTGTCAAAAGATTTTGTATACATGTATATCATTTTTCTGCTAAAAAGTGTTTTTATAAAAATGACAATATACCCTGTCAAGGTACTACAGATGCAATTCAGTGTCTTAGCCAAAATAAATAATCGTTGTAGCCATCATTATTTTCATTTTGTAACTTGTTAGATCTTTAGGTTATGGATCAGTTGTCTATAATCTGTCCATCCTTTAGTACAGGTTTGTTGGTTTTAGTAATCAGAAGATATAATCTGTCCATCCTTTAGTACAGGTTTGTTGGTTTTAGTAATCAGAAGATATAATCTGTCCATCCTTTAGTACAGGTTTGTTGGTTTCAGTAATCAGAAGATATAATCTGTCCATCCTTTAGTACAGGTTTGTTGGTTTTAGTAATCAGAAGATATAATCTGTCCATCCTTTAGTACAGGTTTGTTGGTTTCAGTAATCAGAAGATATAATCTGTCCATCCTTTAGTACAGGTTTGTTGGTTTCAGTAATCAGAAGATATAATCTGTCCATCCTTTAGTACAGGTTTGTTGGTTTTAGTAATCAGAAGATATAATCTCTCCATCCTTTAGTACAGGTTTGTTGGTTTCAGTAATCAGAAGATATAATCTGTCCATTCTTTAGTACAGGTTTGTTGGTTTTAGTAATCAGAAGATATAATCTGTCCATCCTTTAGTACAGGTTTGTTGGTTTAGTAATCAGAAGATATAATCTGTCCATCCTTTAGTACAGGTTTGTTGGTTTCAGTAATCAGAAGATATAATCTGTCCATCCTTTAGTACAGGTTTGTTGGTTTCAGTAATCAGAAGATATAATCTGTCCATCCTTTAGTACAGGTTTGTTGGTTTTAGTAATCAGAATATATAATCTGTCCATCCTTTAGTACAGGTTTGTTGGTTTCAGTAATCAGAATATATAATCTGTCCATCCTTTAGTACAGGTTTGTTGGTTTCAGAAATCAGAAGATATAATCTGTCCATCCTTTAGTACAGGTTTGTTGGTTTCAGTAATCAGAAGATATAATCTGTCCATCCTTTAGTACAGGTTTGTTGGTTTCAGTAATCAGAAGATATAATCTGTCCATCCTTTAGTACAGGTTTGTTGGTTTCAGTAATCAGAAGATATAATCTGTCCATACTTTAGTACAGGTTTGTTGGTTTCAGTAATCAGAAGATATAATCTGTCCATCCTTTAGTACAGGTTTGTTGGTTTCAGTAACCAGAAGATATAATCTGTCCATCCTTTAGTACAGGTTTGTTGGTTTCAGTAATCAGAAGATATAATCTGTCCATCTTTTAGTACAGGTTTGTTGGTTTCAGTAATCAGAAGATATAATCTGTTCATCCTTTAGTACAGGTTTGATGGTTTCAGTAATCAGAAGATATAATCTGTCCATTCTTTAGTACAGGTTTGTTGGTTTCAGTAATCAGAAGATATAATCTGTCCATCCTTTAGTACATGTTTGTTGGTTTCAGTAATCAGAAGATATAATCTGTCCATCCTTTAGTACAGGTTTGTTGGTTTCAGTAATCAGAAGATATAATCTGTTCATCCTTTAGTACAGGTTTGATGGTTTCAGTAATCAGAAGATATAATCTGTCCATCCTTTAGTACAGGTTTGATGGTTTCAGTAATCAGAAGATATAATCTGTCCATCCTTTAGTACAGGTTTGTTGGTTTCAGTAATCAGAAGATATAATCTGTCCATCCTTTAGTACAGGTTTGATGGTTTCAGTAATCAGAAGATATAATCTGTCCATCCTTTAGTACCGGTTTGATGGTTTCAGTAATCAGAATATATAATCTGTCCATCCTTTAGTACAGGTTTGTTGGTTTCAGTAATCAGAAGATATAATCTGTCCATCCTTTAGTACAGGTTTGATGGTTTCAGTAATCAGAAGATATAATCTGTCCATCCTTTAGTACAGGTTTGTTTGTTTCAGTAATCAGAAGATATAATCTGTCCATCCTTTAGTACAGGTTTGTTGGTTTCAGTAATCAGAAGATATAATCTGTCCATCCTTTAGTACAGGTTTGTTGGTTTTAGTAATAAGAAGATATGTTTTATGTTGAATTACTGTAAATTCTTTCCCTTCAAGGGACTCTGCTTTTTATCTAAATATACAAGTGTAAGTATTGAGAGATTTTGTATTATTTGCTATATTAGATTGCTTAGATCAAAGATCAAGGCTATGACAGGTCAGCAGTTTGACCTTAATATAAGACTTCGTAGATATTAATGGAAAATGTATGCAAATTGTAAAAGTCCATTTACTTATAAATCTTGATTCAACATGTCTTGTTCTTAAACTGTGAATTTTCTGGATGATATAATGATGTTACCTCCCTTTATCTTAACACATTTAAAAAATTCTGATTCTACCACTGTCATGGTAGGTGCCAAAAAAGATTTGTATCAGATGTAGTCTCACCATTGGCATATGCAAAAAGTTCAAAATTCATATAAATACTGCACAACTTGGCCTTGACTGGTTTCTTCTTGTTTTTCAAAACTCATATGAATGCTCTACAACTTGACAGGTTTCTTCTTGATTTTTTTTCTTTTTAGATTGGTATTATGGTGAATGCTCCACATCAGATGGGCACACTGCTTGGAACCAGTGCTGAACTGAACAGTTTTGAAAATCATGTCTATTCTGTAAGTTCAGATGTCTCTGAACATGGCCCAGATTTTACAGGACTTTTTGTGACTTCCAAAGAAAGATCAAAATTCCCCAAAAATGAGCATGAGATGTCACTAAATTACAACAGGAGCAGGCCTGAGAATGAGACAAATCAACCTCCCAGCTACTTTTCAGTCCAGGTATTTTATCTTGACATTTTAATATGTTGATGTTTAATCTATCTGTATATAGCTCTGTATAGAGCCCATCCCAATGTGGAGGATGTAAACCCACAGCTGTTCTGAAAAATGCTGCAATAAATCATGTGGACAATGTTCTTTGCTTGAAATCAAAAGAAAAACAATAAAGCATTGACTATGATGTGCCATGGTAGTTTTGTGTATACTTCCATATTGTTGGTAGTAAAACATTCTACTTGGCTACCTTTGCACTGTATGTAAGTGTGTGTGTATGTGTGTGTGTGTGGACATGCATATGTATGGACATGCACCAAACTTTAAAGTAACATAATATGCTATCAGATCATGGTCAATGCCATTAAACATTTCTGTTGAAAATTTCAAACGTGCTGCATAAACCCTGATCCATGTTCATAAATGGGTCTGTGTTTGTCTTGATTAGATAGATACTAGAACATTCATCATAACTTTCATGGGCTATGTTTTACCAGAACATTCATCTTAACTTTCATGGACTGTGTTTTACCAGAACATTCATCTTAACTTTCATGGACTATGTTTTACCAGAACATTCGTCTTAACATTCATGAGCTGTGTTTTTCTTGATTAGATACTAGAACATTCATGTTTACTTTCATGGGCTGTCTTTTTCTTGATTAGGTACTAGAATATTCATGTTTACTTTCATGGGCTGTCTTTTTCTTTATTAGATACTAGAACATTCATCATAACTTTCATGGGCTGTCTTTTTCTTGATTAGATACAAGAACATTCATGTTTAGTTTCATGGGCTGTCTTTTTCTTGATTAGATACTAGAAAATTCATCATAACTTTCATGGGCTGTCTTTTCTTGATTAGATACTAGAATATTCATGTTTACTTTCATGGGCTGTCTTTTTCTTGATTAGATACTAGAACATTCACCATAATTTTCATGGGCTGTCTTTTTCTTGATTAGATACGAGAACATTCATGTTTACTTTCATCGGCTGGGACATCATGCTGTATGTCTGCGGTATGATGCCCCAGTGCTAGACATCACTATAAACTGCCACACTGCAGACATCATAGTGATATGACTGACAAATTGTTAAAGCAATGTTAAGAATCCAAATAACACACACACACACACACATACATTGATCAATTTTGGCCACCCATGGGAAAATGCAAAAAAGGACTTTGATACACAGGTGACTGCTATACACAGGTCCACCTTTTAAAACTGGCTTTTGAACAAATATCATGCATTGAATATCACTATTATTATTATTATTATTATTATTATTATTATTATTATATCCCATAAATTAAATCAGCAACCACTACAAATAGTTACTGATCATGGATTCTTTGTACAACATGACAAAATAATTTAATTTTACTACTGATGGATTTCGTTCAAAGGACTGAGTCTTATAAGTTGGTCTTCAAAACAGCTATTCACACTTTAAAAATAATATCTGGATTAGTGAGTTGCTCAGCTTGCCAAGATCAAAAGAAAGTCTTGGTTATGTTAGAAGCCTGTTATGAATAGGAAATCAAAAGAAGCCATATATGACTATTCATTTTGACCCATGAACTGAAATTTTGCCTGCCTTTACAGACAAATTATAAATACTGAAAGACCTCTGACCCTAATAAACATGGCTGTAACTCAACCCTTCTCAAAGAGGAAATTATTTTTTCGGAGATATTATTATTCACAGGGAAACAGATGAAGATATCATGAACTATGCCTGTCAAACCGATACATAAAGTGTCTTCCATTTCATAACACAGCTACTTTTTCCACCATCCAGCTACCAAATTATTTGACCCTCTACCCAAATGATAAAAATTACAATGTTTTTGAATTTAACATATTGACACCTTTGAGTTACACTTATTTATGGAGTACAAACAGGATAAGACATGTTTGCACATCAGTTTATATGATATTCATTTTTCTGAACAATGCCCTCCTCATGACAGAAAACATGGATTTGCATATAGTGCGTGGTAACTGAGCAGATGTATTGCATATTTTAGAATAAAAGATGTACATGTCATTGATTTTGAATTACTGAATTTGACTATAGTTTTAACACATCAGTTGATCTGATTTAGCATATCCTGTCTTCCTAGCATATCCTGTCTCCCTGCATATAGTCATCAATGACAGCTGTTTGTGTATGTCTGACATGAAAAACATTATATTTATAGGTCGGTGTCTTGGAATGAATTTAGGTCAGTTTGTGAGACAAAATGTAGATCAGCTTGTGGGACAAAATGTAGGTCAGTTTGTGGGACAAAATGTAGGTCAGTTTGTGAGACACTGATTTGCTTAAAGTAAAATATAAATTAAAATAATTAAGTTTAGTAGTGATTTTAGGTTGTGATAACTAGAAAATGTCCTGAATTTCTTTCAATTTAAGCTATAAGACTAGAACTTTTTAAAATTTTGACTCATTGGTAAATATTTTCTCTTTGAGTATGAGTCAGGCTAATAGATGAAATATCAGAACGGTGAAATTCTCGATTATGAATGTTTGATGATTAGAAAGAGCAGATGTATTGTAGAGTGAAACCTGTCTTGAGAGACCAGTGCTAAGTTAGACCACCTGTCTTGAGAGATCATATTCTCAATGCACAAATTTAATGATTAAACAGCATTGTGACCTCTTAAGAGACCAACTGTCTTGAGAGACCATAATTGTATGGCAGAAAAGGTGGTCTTTCAAGACAGGTTCTACTGTATTGTCAAAAAATTATTGCTCACTTTGTTTTTATTGCAGAGTATGCCATCAGCACCACCTAGATATGAAGCACTGATGAGTAATTAAAAAAGGGGATGTAACTACTGCTGCAATAAGTTTCTTTAAAGTTGTGATGTTTCCGATTCCTGCATAAACAAGTTTGTTGACATTGACTTCTTGGATCCACCCACTAGTTAGCTTTTTTTTAAATTCCCACCAAAATTTGGATCAGTTGACAAAGCACATTTCAGTTTTGAATTAGGCATGTGATTTTTGAATGCTTAAAGTAGGTTAAATGTTTTATTCCTACCATGGTGATTGGACAGGTCACTTGGCAATTGGAATTTTATGTTGTGTTTATAATAGTTGATTGACATGTGCCTGGTCCAGCAAAGAGGTAAATGTTAAGCTAGCTGGCATGGAAAATAAATGGTTGACTGAAACCACAGTACCCCCCCCCCCCACACACACACACACACTGCCTCAAGTACAAATTGAAACTTTTGGCAAGTAAAGAATATACAAGACATAGTACAGAAATACTGAGCACACATGGCAAGAGTATAAAATCCATGAAATCCAGAAATACAGAACCCAAACTATACATCACAAGGCAGGATACCACAAGTGTGGAATCTGGTTGCATTTCAAAGCAAGACAGTATGTGCAGGATTATGAACTAAATATTATCTACTGCAGTTGATTTTGCCACTTTTATAATATTCTGTAAGGACATCATGTAACAAGTAAGTGCAAAAAATGGAAGTTTACTGTTAATGAAAATAACACAGTATAGTTATACTCTAAGACACGTCTTTCACCACAGAGAGAAATTCACATCTAATGAATTTGTATTCATATGTGATTATGAATGAAGTGTCTGCAAAAAAGCAAGATGAGTGAAAACACATCAAATATCAAAATGGTAAATAATTAAAACAGTAAGCCAATAATTGTTACTGATAACCTCTCTATTCATTTCTTTCTCACATATCTAAGCTGCTTAATTATGTATACTTAGGATTTTAGTACTCTCTGTTTCCTGCCTTGCAGTGTGTACTCAGGATTTCTGTACCAATGGTTTCTTGCCTTGCAAATATGTACTCATTATGTCTATACCAATGGTTTCCTGTGTTGTGATCTGTGCTAGGAGTTTCTGTACTCAGGATTTCCTGCCTTGAGAGAAGTTGAAAATTTGTACTCAGGGTTTCCATGCTCAATAATTCCTACTGTGCATGTTTGTTATATTTGTGCTTTCTGTACTTGAGGTTTCAGCATACATAAATATAGGGAAGAGGGATGCTGTTCATTTTATAAAAACTTTATAAAGAAATTGACTTCTTGTATATAGATGTTTTTATCTTTTTTATTTGTATGCTTTACCATACTGATATTATTTATTAAAGGATTGCATCATTTGTAAAGGTAGACTCTTTAACTTGGCCCACCATTCTATCTGGTTCATCTCAATATCTACAGTCCAGAAACTTAAAAAAGTTAAAAACACAGCTGCTCGGGTTATTCTTAGAGCACCACAATCAGAGCACACCTCACCCCTGCTCTGTACCCTACATTGGCTATCCATTTGATCCAGAATCAAACACAAAATTTATTCCCTGTGCTATGTTTCACTGAGGGGCTCCAGTCCAAGATACATATCTGACCTCACCCATGTGTACACACCAGCAAGAAATGTATGCTCCTCTTCTGACAATTATATACTCATTATTCCCACTGTAAAAACAAAGTCATATGGACAATGTTCTTTTGCATACTAGCACCCAGCAATGTGGAACAAATTGCCCATTGAAATTAGACACAACGTCACAGTGATCTCTTTCAAGAGTGCTATTTAAACTCACCTTTTTCCTACCTTAAATATTGTCAGCATGTTTTTGTTTTCTAATGTCATGGTGTTTGTTTTTTGTAATCATATCATTGTTTTTTTATATGTTTTAGGTGTTGTTTAATGTTCTAAAGTGCCTAGAGCTTCTAAAGATTAGGCACTATCATTTGTATTATTATTATGGTTCTGTATTACTGTAGCCGTCCTTGAATTTCTGATAATCTCTTCACCTCATTGTAATCTGTGATAAAGTTTTACAGAATAATATATTTTACACTATTATATGAACCTATGGTAATTTTCTTGTTTATCTAATTTTGTAATTTGTATTTGCATTATGAATGATTGTTTTAAAATATATAAAGCCATATTTTCTTATTGATAATATTTGGCCAGCTGTCAACAGCATATACCATATATATTTGCATACAAGTCATGTCAAACTTCAAACAACATGGACTTAGATCTGCCATTACATTATGAGCTAGTAGGTCTGGCATTATGCAATTTGTTAGGCCTAATCAGTTGAGCAAATAACCAACATACAATATGCAGGCAAATTTGTGTCTACAACATACAATATGCAGGCAAATTTGTGTCTACAACATACAATATGCAGGCAAATTTGTGTCTACAACATACAATATGCAGGCAAATTTGTGTCTACAACATACAATATGCAGGCAAATTTGTGTCTACAACATACAATATGCAGGCAAATTTGTGTCTACAACATACAATATGCAGGCAAATTTGTGTCTACAACATACAATATGCAGGCAAATTTGTGTCTACACTGCTTGAAGTTCAATCCAACTTACATGCATATGTATGATATGCCAGCACATTGTTCTGTCAAAACAAAAATGACAGTAGAATTTTAAGTGTGTTATGTGCTTAGGCTCGAATAAACAGTAACATAGAAAGAGTGAAAATAACAAGCTTGTAAAAACTTAAATAACAATTTATTGAGCACAAATATTTTCCAGAAAAGAAAAAAAATATAAACTTACGGTTTTAAGAATCAATTCCAAAATTAATCCAAAAATAATTCAAAATATTATCCACTTGAGAAATTGCAAAAGTCCTGGTAATAAAATGTCCAAATAATTCCAAGTTTGAATCCCAGCGAAGTATCCAAGATGGAAGACGATGTCACTTGATGAAATCAGTTCTTGGTAATAAAATTCTATGAGCACAATTCTTTTCCAGATAAATAACAAAATAATTCCTCTTGATCCAAACGAATTGAAATAATTTCCAATACAAGGTAATTTAAAATAACTCAAAAAGACACAACTTAATATTCTAACAGCCCAAGTTCTAACTAAATAGTTCGCTCCAAAACATAATTTATAGACCTGTTTTTACGTAAACAAGAAAGGGGTCACATGATCTTCTAGAATCTTTTAGAAAAAATTTACGTTAAAAAAAAACACGTACACACCATATGACCCAACTAAAACTAGAAAGATGTTTATACAAAAGCTCCATAATGTCCTTGGAACCAACCAATCATTTTAAAAGCTTGTTTACAACTCTGAAGCCAGGTCAGAAATGAGGTCAACACCTGGTGTTAATTTCGTAAAGTACAGGTCATCTCCCAATGAATAAATCTTAAACTTAAAATGTCAAATTTGAATCTGACAAACAATAAAAATAAATATAAATGACTTATATCAAATATACATAACAAGTGACTGAACACTGCATTGACATATGTGTCTATGATGTTTGTGGTTTAGTTTATACATTATCTGGTTTGTATGTGTGGCACATCAACACTTCAAAGGTTATATTGTGCTGAAGCATCTTACGTAAAGTGTCTTGCAAAAGGACACAATAGTAGCCTAGTATCCAGATTGATCCAATGGTGGGAATCAAACCTGCATCCTTTAGTCTTTGGTTAGATATCTTGGCTCTAAGACATGGATAGATATGGTAACTAGTCGCTGATCAACAGGTGTCTAAAAATGAGAATTTAATAATTTACTAGTGACACTGTAAGATATGTTTCGAATTATTTGTTTTGAGAAGCTTAAAACATTTTACATCATTTAATGTTACTGGTATGCTTATGTTTTTAATTTCCTTATTTAAAAGAGAAAATTGAATTAACTTAAAAAATTGATCAGTGATTTGTATTTTAATATTTTTATATTTATTATGCATTTCATGCACATTCAACTCATCTATTATGAATAATGACAGCTGCTCCATTATGTACAACTACTTTAGGAATTTAAAATGAAGATGGTGATAAATGCTAAAAAAATGTGCATTATTTGATGTCATCTTTCCATGTAGTCCAAATCTCGATGATCAGTGAAAATCTTCATCCACTTCTGGAATAATTAAGCAAATTTAATCTAGGCAAGGTTTTTAAATTATAAAGTCACAACCATCATCTTTTTAAAATTTTAATCATCAAAATAACTATTGTAATGACTGTGCATACCATGTATACTTGCTTAAAAGTCAAGTCAAACTGCACATAACACTGTAGAATAATGTGCCTGCAGATATTTTGTTTGTTCTGTTTATTACTCCTAACCAAGTGCACAGAGCCAGATCTGCCAGTACATTATCTATCAGTAGATCTGGTTCTGTGCAGTTTGTAGATGGACTTATATTATAAGCATATACATTAATCAAATTTGTTTTCAAATTAAAGCAATATATATACATCCCAATCTGAATCATTGAAGGTCTTACATTCCAAGCAGGGTTCAACACAATTTAAAAATCATTTAGTAGCTAAGCATCCAGGTAATCCAGCTTAAATCTGAGTAGTTGTTGGAAGGTACTGCTATGAAAAACTTGGTTTTCTGACGTGTCTCTTTCCTTATTGTGAGTCATTAAATAATTATTCTTCTATTTATTATGTTTGTACAGTTTTTAAATATATCAACAAGTCATGTTATCATGTTGTATTACACTGGGCTATTTGAATTCAAACTATGATTGCCCCAAACAACATTTTGATTGCCCATGTGCTGCCTGAATTCAGCAAATAACAATTATGACCCAGCATTGTGGTAGTCCCAAGGCTACATAAATCAGAATATGAAAGGCATGAGCCAGTATTGTGCGCTGCAGACACAGATTTGTTGGACCCTGATGTCATTACATTGGCCACACAATTCATCACCTTGTACAATTTGTTGCATATTTTAATAGCTTTTAAAGTTAACAGTGGTGGAAAAATATGCTGTCCAGCAACCTTGGAAAAGTTAGCCATTTTGCAGGTCAAGTAAATTCTCCTCTTATTTGCCCATCATTTTGATAGAATAAGAAAGAACTATTCTGATTTTTGCTTAGGCTTATGCAAAACTTGATTCTACGAATTCAAAGTAGAAAAATGTGCGTGACACTGTGTGTAGTAGTTTTTTCGTATTAGTTTTGCTCATTGTATTGTCTATAACATTCCATACACTCTAGAATATTTTGTATACGGTCAGTTAATGGTTTTTCTTTACATCTTTAATGCTTGTGAGATTATGTGTACTTACAATAGCAAATGTTATAAATAATCTATAATTGTGCACCTAGAAAAAAAAGAGGTGCATACACCATTAGAGACCTACATGTCAACCTCCTAAAGCATGTTAGGGGTTTTGAGATTCAAAAAAAGTGGGTTTTGAGGTCCGGAGAGGGGAGTGTCAATGCATGCAGCCTACATAATCCACATCATATAATTGAAAATAAATTATCTGCTGTATAATGTTTTAGAACATGACTTGAAATTCAATTTGAATAAAAGAAAATATCTTGTTCAAACTTGTACAAAGATCTTGTTAAATAATTCTCGGTCTAGAAAATAATCTTTTATGCATCTACAATGCTGTGGGGAAGTGTCGAACATATAATGGCCATGTAAAATGGAATGTTTAAATTTCTTCATTACTTTTGGGTCTGAGAATTGTCCTGATGTAATGTGATGTTGCTTCATTGATGGATGACACAAGCTCCTAAAGGGGCAGAGTGGTCTAAAGCGCTCTCCATTACAGATCACTGCCATCTCACTTCTGTCTGCATGGGTTCAGGTCTCAAATTCAGCCAATGTGGGTATGTGAGAAAGCTTACCAGTAGCTTCTCATAGCTCGTTGGTTCTTTCCGGGGTTTTCCCAGGTTCTTCCTCCACCATTTTTACTGGCCACCATGTATAGCATATCTTGTGCTGAAAAATTCAACAAGGTTTATCAAGATTGTGGATTTCAAGGATGCTCTTGATATGACAGTACTCCCTCATTACTACACTGTCTATGGGAACTATAGAGCATACCATTTTTTTTGCGAGACAGCCTTATAATGAAGTATATAATAGAATGTATTGATAGAGTATATTTACTGTCTTCTAGTGAGACCGTTCATAATTAAGTACATGATACATATAAGTTTACATCAGGACTATTATCAGTGTATATATGTGTTATAATGAAGGATCTTATAATGAGGGGGGGGGGGTTATGTGTATTCCAGCTGCCAAGTTCAGAGAACATTTAATATTGTACTATATTGTTTTATTAATTGAGATAAGTTATACTGTATTGTATTTATTTATTTGTCTATTTTTCCTTATAAACCTCGAACTAAAATTATCACATTTCATTTAAAAGCAGTGTGATTTTATGTAAGATGATCGTTCCCAATATATATTTTGTAATGAGTAGTAATCAATGTTTTGTTTACCGGTACGTTTTTTTTGTCTCAACTATGGAAGTAAAAAGTCACAATATTTTTAATCCAGTTACATCTGCAGTAACAGTAGAACTAAATTTGTATTTGTGTGATAAAATTAAACTTAGTGTTACGTTATATCAACATTTCTTCCAATATATTGTAATATGTCAGTTTTGTGACTCCATTCGTTACATTTTGTTTTCTTTGTAACCTGAACTTCTCTTAAACTGACTGGTGATCAGAATTTACTTCATACTATGGTTTATAAGGATGACTGGATTATAACAGAGCTTTCTGGATTTAAATGCAACCCCTAGGAAGTTTGGGTAGGGGTTAATGATCACATTTTCATAGGTAATGCGAACTCTTCCTTTCAACCTTCATTCCACCAATTAAGGGAGAGAGCACAATCTAATATGGTGCTTGATGAGAACAAGTCGATGACAGTGGAGTCTTTTTTGTGTATTTGCAATAGTTTGTTCATTCTGATGACCCTAGGAAAGAAATGAATAACTCAATGAGTTATGTAATAAAATAGTTATTATTATTATTATTATTATTATTATTATTATTATTATTATTATTATTGAGGCAAAGTTAAAACGTGACAAAAATTTACATGGAATACTTATAAAAATAATAACAAAGTTTATGAAGTTTTTGTAAGAAACATTTAGATTTGTAAAAATTTCATTATGCAACACAGAAAAGTGCAGTCTTTTAGTTTGTAAAATCAAAGAGGAACTACTTATATATTCATGCATTTTGACATGGTTTTATAAATAATGGTTAAAATATAGTTATGTTATAGATTTATAATTATTTTTATATGTATGTGATTTTGATTTTTTAACATAACATATTAATACAATGTCTGTAATGTGACATTTTATAGTGATGTCTGGCACTGAGGCATTATGTCTGACCCAGTCATATTATGTATACACCAGGCCAACCAGTCCTAACACTAAACTTTTAATGGTGAGCACCAGATGACACAGCTGCTAGACCTGTTTTTTTATGTCTTTGGTATGACTCAGCTAGGGCTGGAACCCCTGACCCCCACCATCCAAGGCTCTAACAACTTATTTTTATATCATAAGAATTGACCTTCATGAATTTGTCTTGCTAGTTAGTTATTACTGTTTATATTATCACATTTCAAGTGAGATCTCTAGGTTTATATTTCAAACAAATGGCAGGCTCTTTTTTATTGATACATTCTGAAATGATTAATATGGGTCTGACTTCAAACAAATGACACCGACTTATTTTTATTGGCGAATTCCAAAGTGTCAGTGATATAGGTCTGTCTTTCAAACAAATGACGGGCTTTTTTTTAAATTGGCACATTCTGAAGTGATCAAGATGGGTCTGACTTCAAACAAATGACACAGACTCTTTTTATTATTGGCACATTCCAAAGTGAGAGATCTAGGTCTGACTTACAAATAAATATGGCACATTGTGTTGTTGTTGTTGTGGATTTACAGCATTCTCTCTCATAGTTGGATGCATCACCAAAAGGCTGAGCACATAGTGTTTGTATTTCTGTCCATGTACAAAAGTATGAATCTTAACAAAGAAAAGTTGCAAAGACTGCTATTTTTATCATATCAGTATTATTTTACATTGAACATAGTAGCTATGAACATTTTGTGACACCTTATAAATAAATTAACAAAAATTACATTAGAATATTAATCAAAATGGAGAACAATGATTGTTATATTAATTTCTTAAAAGAAGTTCTGTTGCAAATCAACAATTGTTTAATAAATACTTTTAATAGTATTTCACTGCAAACTTAATGCCAAAAATTTGACAACTTGATCTTTATATGGTAAGAAAGAGGCCGATTGATTTGGGGTCAAGGTCGTTTAAGACAGGTTGGTTAATAATGTGAAGTCATCCTACTTGTGCCTACATAGAGGACTGTTGAATATGTTGCAGTGTATAATATACCATTAAATGTACTCTTCACTTGGATTTTACTAATTTTTTTATTTCTTACCCGTGAATATTGTGATTGTACCTAGTTTATAAATTAATTTGTCCCATACATGTTTACAATTGCAATTTTGTATTTATTATTTTTTTACCTGTACTTTTATACATCTGTTAATATGTTTTTTTTAAAAATTGCTTGGAGCAAGACTTCTCAATAATGCCATCTACTAAATTGTCTGAGTTTTTTCATAGCAGTTTCTATGGTTATTCTAACACTGAGTGTGCATCATTGACTGCATTGTTCCACATGATGCAGTTTCTTACTCTTAGTTCTCTGCAGAATTGTTTCGTTTTTTATGTTGCACATATAAAGATAAAATGTTCCTTATATTTAGTGTTAGCTTTGTACTGCATTTATTAAAAAGAAATACGGCGAAAAGTCAACAATAAGTTATGATTGTGTGGAAACTGGTTCTGTGTGGCTACTGATGTACCACCTATACTATTTCAAGGTTATTATTGATGTAAATCTTGCAAAATAATCATCGACAGTCCGTGTTTTAGTTGTCATCAAAAGCACCAAAAATCAAGCTAGTTTCAATTTTAACTTTCTTTTGTGAGTTTTTCATTAAATAGTGTATTATCACTTGACTGTGTATCAAATTAAATTAACTTTACATGACTTTGTCCATGAAAAACTGTATCAATTGTAAATTATCTAACCGTTGAAGTTGTCTCTATGTTAGATAATAAATAAATGACAAAAAAACTTGCTCTGTTGTAAAGCATCTCCAGCAGCTGTAAACACAATAATGTGCCATTGTGCATATTTTACATAACAATAATAATACTTGCTTATAGACTGCTTGAGTGGCCTAGTGGTTAGAGCACCCACCTCAGAAGCGGGAGGTCATGGGTTCAAACTCTAGCAGAGTCATACCAAAGACTTACAAAAGTGGTACTAATAGCTGCCTCGCTAGGCACTCAGCATTAAGGGGTTAGTGTTAGGACTGGTTGGCTTGGTGTCAGTATAATGTGATGGGTCAGACATCATGCTACATGTCTGTGGTATGATGCCCCAGTGCTAGACATCATTATAAACTGCCACACTGCAGACATCATATTGATAAGACTGGAATTTTTTTAAAGCTACATTAAAAATCCAATTCACAAACTCACACATACTGGCTTATAGGTCAAAGGTCAATTCAAACTGCAAACAGCATGGACTCTGGTCTACTATTGCATAAGGTGAAGGCAGATCAGACTTAATCTTGTTTGTTTTAAAGATTACTCCTAACAAGCTAAACAGACCCAGATCTGACAGTGTATTATGCAATGGCAGAGCTGCATCTATGCAGTTTACAATTAGACACATCAAAGAGTATGTATGGTTGATAATCTATCATCTTGGCTAAGGTTTGCACCAAAGCAGAGAGTATGATAGATATGTATCACCTGATAAGTAAAGATTCAATCCAGTGTCCCCTGGAAGTCTGGATCTCACCTCTGTCTGTATGGTTGTCAGTTTTACCCTGCTGGCTGTGATAAATTGTCACACAAAACATAAAATTGATGACAGTAATGCTTAAATAGGTAAGACAGGCAAAAGGTATTTGCATATTAATTTTATCCTAAGATAAAGTTGTTTACATGATATAAAACATGACTTTAAAAGACTTTTTCTGTTAAAACAGGAATGAGCAACAAAAGTTACTATTAGCATATCACAGATAAACTTTAAACCTGTAGTCACTGTGATACTATCCTGAGTTTTAATTTGGTGCAGCAGGTAATGACTTTCAAAACCTTTTACATAAAACTTGATTATCATTCCACCACCAGCAGAAAGAAGACTATTTATATCACTGTGCTTCCACAGGTGAGTCAAAATTGGAAATACAGTATTAAAAGGAAACTTTCAAAAGTTTAAATTTCATTTCTCTGATAAGAAGTATTTTGTGGTATTTGTGTTTTTATGACTTGTATTAAATCAATTTTTTATTTGTGTCAAATTCCTGTAATATTTTCAGAAGCAGAAACACTTATAGTTTAGATCATAAAAACTTTATATTAACTTTCAAAGTGATCTTTTTACATGCCTGTATTTGATAACTAATGACAATAATTTAAATCAAAATATAAAATACATGTAACAGATGGAATTTAATGAACTTGCTTGTACACTGCCATTAGTTATTTTAGAAAAGAAAGGAAAGAACAACCAGATGTATTAGTTTTGATTTTAATTTGAATATTTTAACTTTATGCTAGACATAACCTGTTTGTTTCATTTATAATAAAAATGTATATCTTTACACATGCATTGCATTTACTTTCTGTTGTTGAATTAAATAAACTCAACATTCATATGTTGATTCTGAATGTTCAGTAGAACATCAAATGACTGTACAGCGTTTGTATAAAACTTTGCTATTTAACTTTTATACAGTTGTGGTATTCAACAGTTGTATAACACCACTGTGGTATACAACTGTGATGTACAACTGTAGTTTTTGACTGTATTCAACTGTGGTATACTCAGTGTTTCCGTTTACACTCATTTGCACTTCAGAGACCCCCAATTTTTAATTTGACCCCCAGTTTTGATACCAATGCAGTGGCGTAACGACAGGGGGGCAGGTGGGGCATTTGCCCCAGGCGCCGGTGACTAGGGGGTGCTAAATGGGGCCCAAATCGGCCCAAAGTATCAACATAACTGCGCAAAAGGGGCAGCCTGGGGCGCAAATTTGGGTGTGTTGCCCTGGGCGCCGCAAATTTGGGTGTTTTGCCCTAGGCGCCAAATATCCTCGCTACGCCACTGTACCAAAGTTGATTTTCTTTTACTTAGTCTAAACCCCAGTTTTGACACCAAGGAGATTTTGGACTCTCAGTCTTGCATTACTAGGGGATACACTGTATACTGCTGGTATAGAACTGAAATTCAACCATGTATACCACTGAGGTGTACAACAGTGGTATACAACTGGTGTACAGCTGTAATATTCAACTGTGGTATAAATTGTGGTCTTCAGGTGTCAAAATAATAAGAACATCTTAGCTTCTTGCCATTCCATTGTTCTCAGATCTCAATATAAAGTGTCCTAGAGTATGAATGGACGAAACATTTGTTTCATCATTGTTAATAGAGTGAGATAAAAACAACTTCTTTTCATTGATATCCAATACATGTAAAATACATTATGTGAGACTGACAAAATCCTTAAACTCCCTTCAAATTCCTTGGCTAAGAACAAATAAACTGGAGAGTAATATACCGGTAGTCAGTATAGGAACTGTACATAAAACATATAGAACACTAACATATCTTCCCAAGTAAGAAAATTTGTATTAGTAAGAGACAGCCTTCATTTTTTAAAATAAATTCTTTACAAGTCTAAATTTAACTTCTTTAGGAGATCCAATTAACCAAATGTGGTATGAATAGATGCAAAATATGTTCTAATATAACAGAAAGAATCTTAAAGGTAAAAACATTATAGTGATACTTTCTTCTGTTGTTTTTTTTATGGTCAGAATCCATGGGGCAGTTTCATGCAATGTTATATTCAAAATCAATTAGGCAGTTTGATTCAATTTTATGGTGAAAATCCATGGGACAGTTCAATGCAATTTTAAGGTAAAAATCCATGGGGCAGTTCTATGCAATTTTATGGTCAAAATCTATGCAGGCAGTTCAATGCAATTTTATGGTAAAAACCCATTGGGCAGTTTGATGCAATTTATGGTAAAAATCCACTGGGCAATTCCATGCAATTTTATGGTCAAAATCCATGGGCAGTTTAATGCAGTGTTATGGTCAAAATCAATTTTAGCAGTTCAATGCAATTTTTTGGGTCAAAATCCATAGAGCAGTTCGATGCAAACTGATAGTCAAAATCCATGGGACAGCTCAGTTCAGTTTTATGGTCAAATTACATGGTCAAAATCCTAGGGGCAGTTCCATGCAATGTTTCGATCAAATTCCATGGATCAGTTCCATTAAATTTTATGGTTAAAATCCATAAGGCAGTTCCATGCAATTTTATGGTTACAACCCATGGGGGAGTTCGATGAACTGTTATGGTCAAATTCAATGCCCCAGTGCTAGGCATCACTGTAAACTGCCGCACTGCAGACATGGTAGTGATATGACTGAAAATTGTTCAAGGTACGTTAAAATTCAATATCAAACACATTTGTGTAATTAATATTTGTAACGTAGTTTTAAAAAATTTTCAGTCATATTGCTATGTCTGCAGTGAGACAGTTTATAGCGATGTCTAGCACTGGGTCATCATGCAGCAGACATGAAGCATGATGATTCTCCCCCCCCCCCATTATCCTGACATCATGTCAGCAAGCCCTAACACTTACCTCTTAATGCTGAGTGCCACGCGAGGCAGCTTTTAGTACCATTTTGTAAGTTTTTGATATGACTCAGCCTGGGATTGAACCTACGACCTCCTGCTTCCATGGCGGATGCTCAAACCACTAGGCCATCGAAGCTGCGGTCTCACTAAACACCCCAAGACACTGCAGGGAACCCCATGAACACCCCAATATTGCATATATTAGCACTAAATCTTGCAATAACGACCAAGAAGAGGAAAAAACAAAAAGAAAAATACATATACGGACATTGTTACTGTCAATGATTTATAGTATTGGTTGATGGCCCTATTTCCGATAATCTACAGAAACGAACTCTATGCATCAAATATCTTTAATTATATATATATTGCACAATTTCTTCATTAAATGGCAATGCACCATACTTCTCTCATTTATTTGAATTGTTTATGCTCCATGTCAATAATGTTACCATTTTGTTTAATTTATTTCACGACTTATTTGTGGTATTGCTAGTTATTGATAAATGGTGATAAATATTCACGTTACTGTACCGAACACTCTTCGTCAAAACGGGAGTTATTTCCCTTAGCAACTCCGGACCTTTCTAATTTTGCTGTTACACAAAATATCGCTAAATATTCGCAGTTTTTGTTTGCTTGTTTGTTTGTTTTTGGGTTTTTTTGTGCTGTTGTTTAAATTAAAGTGGGTATTATGTAAAGTTAAAAGTGTTTTTGGAGAGTCTTGGGGTGTTTAGTACGACCCCGAATCGGTAAGGGGTGAGCAAACATTAATAGGTTAGTAATTCTGTTCTCATAGTAAACACAGGTGCTCGACGGGAGCTTGATGTGAAGAAAAAAATAATAATCTAAAGGAATAAATCACATATATATTTTTATATAGTATGACAGAGAGGGTCTTATGTCAAAATGGGTCATGGGGGTAATCTAAGGTATTTTTCTCACTCTGTATGCTTTTTTTCATTAAGATTATTGTTTTTTTATTTCACATCAAGCTCGCGTCGAGCACCAGTGATAGTAAACCTTCTCAAAAACTTTAAATTTCTGAATGGTCATTGGCAAACCCATACTAAGCTCAATAAATACATACTTAATGCTTGCTATCGTCTGTGTAATGAAATTAAACAAGATGAGATCCGACATTTTCTGGTTTTGCTGCGTTTACAACATGTATTTTCAATACTGCTCCAAAAAATTGCTGATTTCACTAAAAAGTCTCTTTACTAAAATCTTACTTTTTTTTAAATAACCTATCCTGGCCAGCTACATGGTCTCGTATCGCTGCTTACAATTTACGTATCGTATGTACATGTACTACAAATATGTACACGTATGACAAATTCTTTAGCAAGCCCATACGAATATGGCGGCCGTCATAGTGATGAATCTCTCGTTTGGATTGAAACATGGCGGAGGAGACAATGTTAAAGGCCAAGATGACATCAGTCAGGTTAAAAATTATAAACTGATGACTACAATGATTATGTGTTGTTTATTAAGCCGTCCATTTTAGAGTCGACGACGGGTTTACAAGGTGTTTGACGAACACTCTAGGCGTTTTCAGAAACGAGGTTACTCCGCTTGAATTTGATATCTAGCCTGGCATCATACGTCCACAATTGTTTTTGTATTCAATCACATTGTTATATTAAATAGTTGTAAAACCTGAAAAGCCCAAATTAAAATTACCTCAACAAGTTAAAATTTAGACATTTAGTGTGTTAGTTATATTATCAATGGATCTAGTTTGATATTAAGATGTATAAAGGCATGGCTGCTCATAGATTTATTGTCTTTGATATTGACAAAAGATGGATGGTAATAGGAAAAACATCTTGTGCCCCAAAATTTCCTTTGATATCGAAACTCTATTTAAATAATTCTCGGTCAGCATCCTTTCTTAGTGTAATCAGTATTTTTGCATATGTCAGAGTATTACAAGTGAATAAGTTATGATATCGACATCATCGTGTGCATACAGTTAAGATACAGCGACAGTAAACTGTTCATCATAAAAAATTGCCGAAAACAGAGAAACCAGTAGATTTAAATTGAATTTTGGTGGATTTTGCAGGTTTGTTATATTTATTTGATTCACTCGTAGCTAAGTGCTAATCTGATTAAACAGGTGTAAACATTTTTAAAGCATCAGAACGGCAGAGAACATAACAGGGCTTTATTGAGAGAGAAAAAACCTCGTACAGGTAAGGTCTACTAGTCAGGTAAAATCTTAGGTATATTTTAATGAGAGTGAGAAACGAGAAAACGCTAACACATCTCCGAAAACATAATTTTCACATTTTATAAATTTTCTTCATATGGAATTGTATTACTCTAAAAAGTTAAACAGCTAATTTATTGTTTGATATTTTAGAATTTAAAGTAAGTATACTTTTTAACATTCAGAATTTGATTAAATATTCTTCCAATTGGTTACCCTTTTTAAAAAATGTAAAATTCTGTATTTGGATATATTAAAAAAAATTAATAGAACAAATGTTAATGGCAGCGCATGGTTTTAATATAATTCATTTTTGTATTATTTAACAAATCATCATATCATCCTACCTTCTGAAGAATTGTTAATTTATTCTCAGAAAGTAGCACGATTCGATGATTCCATTATCCCGGATCGTTATGTTTGATTGCATAGTCCGCGGGGGACCCGAGTGGTCCAAAGCGCTTTCCGTTACGGATCACTGCCGTTTCACCTCTGTCTGCGTGGGTTCGAGTCTAAGATTCGGCTAATGTAGTTATGTGAGAAAGCTTGCCTGTACTTCTCGTGGGTCGGTGGTTCTTTCCGGGGTTTTCCCAGGTTCTTTCTCCACCAATAATACTGGCCACCATGTATAGCCTATAGTGTGCTGAAAAATGGCGTTAAACCCTAAAACAACAACAACAACAAAAGCATAGTCCGCGGAGGTGATATCCGTCTAGGCCGATAAATCAGCCCATCACCTGTGAGGATAGTGATTGGCGATTTAAGGGATGGTATTGTCTATTAATTAATACCTGAAAATATCTGCAGACAATGTTGGCTGCATAGATCGGTTTACATTTTATACATTTACTGGTATTTCTCGAGGCTGCAGAGCTACCGTCAGCTGAAGAGTTCTTTTGGTGACTTGTACATTATCTTTCCGGAGAAAATGCTTTGTTTGGTGACTTGTAAACCACAACCCTCTGGCCTGTGGCCATTTTGAATTTCGCGCTAGATATGTATGTTACCAGTTACCGGTATGTGTCTGAAGTGTACGCATGTTTGTTCCGGAAAGATATGAATGCAGCAAAATTGCACATTATAATGAACAGGTGATATCAGCTCCACATAATATCGCCCATAAGTATCAACACGACTTAGGGGTGGTGGTGATTTATCGGACAAATAGTCGTCCTGAAGGACTCGCGATACTAACGCTATATAAAAATTGGAACCGTCTGGAAATAGGTGAACATATACATATATACAGTATATATGGGTTTGACTAGCCAAGATTGTTTGATAATGAAAGTAAAAAGAATCATGTAAGAGCTTATCCTAGTTGTAGTTGTAAAAAATAATCAACAGAGACATTGTTTTACTGATGGAATTTCAGTACTTTCACAGACTTTAGTTTGGAACACGCCTTACTGAAATTAGCACCTGACTTGTTGATGTGAATTGAAAGCACATGTTTCACATATATGCAGATCCAGAAAATGCCACGGATCATATAGAAGGAGCTGTCACCCAAGATGCTTTTTTACGGTTAAATATTGGTTTGATCATGTGCACTCAGAAGTTTAAAGTTATTGAATTTTTTTTTTATGTGTTTGCATAGATTTACTTTTGGAATTGAGTTAGTACCGTGAGTCCAGAAGTTTCCTACTCCAGGACGATACACCAGCTTCAAAAAAGGCATATCGAGTGGCTGATATTAGCGTAACGTTATTTGTGCCATTATTCCACAGGTAATTATGTCTCTGAATATTAACTTACTTTCAGGATGCCAGTTGATAATATATGATATACAATTGTACATACCGCTACGGTGACTTAAGTGGTTAGAGCATTCGCATTGGATGCGGTAGGTCGTGGGTTCAAACCCCGCCCGAGTCATACCAGACTGATAAAATGATACTGGCAGCTTCCGCGCGTGGAGCTCGCTTTAAGAGGTGTGTGTGTGTGTGTGTGTGTGTTTGTGAGAGAGAGAGAGAGAGAGAGAGAGAGAGAGAGAGAGAGAGAGAGAGAGATTTGGATTTTTAACATAACATTAAAAAAATTACAGCCATATCCCTACGATGTTTGCAATGTTGCAGTTTATAGTGATGTCAAGCACTGGGCGCCATGCTGCAGACATGAAGCGTCATGACCCACCCCGTCACATTATCCTGACACCTGGCCGAGTAGTCCTAACTTTAACCTCTTAATGCTGAGCGCCAGCTGTTAGTACCTTTTTTCAAAAAAGTATTTGGTATTACTCTGCCAGGGATCGAACTTGCGACCTTCCGCATCCAGGGCTGCGAAATGATATTCTAATGCTAGACATCACAATTCACTGCCACACTGCAGACATCGTAGCGATATGAATGAAAAACTATTATTACGCTACGTTAAAAATCCAAAACACACCCACCCACCTACCCCCACTCACACTCATGAAGGTACACATAATCCAGCATGTAATAAATTATAATTGTACATGTACAGAGGGGGTCTGTTACTTTTCTGGCGACATTTTCCAATGTCCCGCGCCTTCCATTTTTGGTTCTCAATGTAAATATGCTAAGTCTGTCACTCCATTCAGGTCCCCACCAGCGCCCCAGTTTAGGTTACCGTTGACACTGGCTCACAAACACACTATTGACAGCAGAAAGAAAATCAATAATATTTTGAATAAACCTGTTTGTATGCTATACAAGGTTTCACAATATACATGGAATGACACGTCATCGCAAGGAGAAATAAAATTTCAAAATTGATCCAGGAATGAAACGGGAGTTAATCTATATGGACAGGGCCAGTTTAAGGAAGGAACAGGGATAACGGGTGTCAGTTAATAATCCAGCACGAAAGGTAACTGTCTATTTTTTTAGCTCTTGCTGCAAATGAAGGTATTCAGTGTATAGGTGTTTTGTTTCGATAGGCACACATGGTGTTTAAGGAATATGTGATGTTCTGTCAAGTTCGTTGATCTATTCTCCAGTTGAGTTTATTTTTCTGCTCACTACTTGTTTGAGTCACATAAGGGTGGGAGGTATGGGCGTGTGCACATAGGGGTGAGGGGGCACTTGCCCTCCACCATCACACCTCAACATGCTTTGGCCTACATCCGTGCAAATTAACAACTGACCACTACATGTTTGCTCCCTCCAAAAACAAGTTGGCGCCCTTTGTTGGAGGAAATGGCGAAAGTTTGGGGACTGCGTTACAAAAATGCTGATCGATCATGCCTTAAAAGTATTAAAAAAAAGACATAAGATGCGACTCCACACAGAACATTGTATTATAGCATAAGGTAGTGAAGTACAGTATAACTCATCATATCACAGCATAGCGTAGCATGGGGGATCTGATTGCGTTGTTCTGGCATCTTATTTGTGTGATCAACAAATTACTGTGTAAAATGGCAATAAATTACTGTGTAAAATGGCAATTAAGCACCAACTCTACAAATAACATCAACCCAATGATGCACTTACATATAATTTTCTGTGCCTTCCTTTTAAGTGAGAGATTTAAGCAGATCGAATTCTACTTAAGTCCGATTTTCTCCTATTATTCCCAATAAGAAAATAAATCATTAAATGGTCAAGTCACAACTATTTAAGATATCAAGTCGTTTCCCCTGACTTTTCGGGACAATGTTATCTTTTCCATAACCCACTATATTACCAGTATTATTTGAGGTAATCACTTGAAACGTTCATGAACATTGATGAAATCCTGTCTATTAAATTTAAAATAAAATAAAAACTTAAGCAGTTTGTAAAAAAAATTAGGTTGGAGGCGATACTAATAATATATAATTTCTTTTCTCATAGGCTCATATATAAAGTTGCATCATTCGGACATAATGAGTGGCGATCGTTTGGCCAGTAAGTTGCGAGAGGACTATCTCTGCTGTCGCATCTGTCTTGAGGAGTACAAAGATCCCGTGCGACTTCCATGTGACCACAGCTTCTGCAAAAATTGCTTGAAAAACATCGCCGAAGTAGCTTTCACAAGTGAGACTTCTAGATTCGTTTCATGTCCTCTTTGTAGATTTAACATCACATACGACGGAGCTACGGTGTTTGATCCTAAACAGTGGACAGAAAGCTTGCCAGTTGATTCTTTGCTCAATGCTATTCTTCAAACAGTAGAAGAACATAGTAAAGCAAAAGAGACCGTCAGTGGATCTTCTAGATTTTGTGCTCAACATGAAAGCAAAGTTAAGGAAGCTTATTGTTATGACCATGCCCAAGGCATGTGTTGGGAATGTGCTGCACGTAACCACAAAACGTGCAAATGTTGCTCGGTTGAAGAGGCCCTTCAGGGCATGAAACCTGAATTGGATTCCTTGCGCCAGTTCCTTCGAGATCAGGTTACGAGAGCAGAAAGGCTTGGTGTGATGGATCGCCGAATTGACAATAGTCGAGCGGAAGCTTTGCATGAGCTGGAGAGTGTTGAACGATCTTTAACGGAGTTCATGCAGAAGGTTCAGAGGCAAATCAAAATGCTTCGCGACGAAATAGGACGCTTGTATGGAAGCCATCTGAGGCAAAGAAAGCTCTTTTACTCCCAAGTGACATCTCTTCTAGAGCTTGAAAGTAGTTTTGAATTCATGTTTGAGGATGCTGACACAGTCGGTATTCTTGCCTCTTTGTCTGATGTCAGATCACAGGCCGAGAAAGCCAAACAGGAACTGGACTCCATTGACAAAGATACTAAGTCGAGTCTATCAGAAATTGTTTTCGTTAAAGATTCTTACACTCAAAATTTTCTTTCAGACTTCACTAGTATTGGATATGTTGAGTTCAATATGCATGAAGAGAATGCAGCGCTTGGGTCTGGCTCCTCACGGTTATCTCTTCCTTCTTCATTGGTGCATATACTTCACAGAGAGCGTCGTAACATTCAAGGTAATGAAGTGTTTCCTACATTGAAGATCTCGGAATTATTTTCAAGTTTCGATGCTCGTCTGCCGGGTGAAGACATATGTCGCATAAATGGTATCGTTTCCTTTGAGGATGAACCAGATATTCTCTATGTTCTTGACACGGTGAATGAGAAAGTCAAGAAATTCAGTACATCAGGAAATCATGTCGCTAGTCTGGACCTAAATGGCATGCCACATGGAATGTGCAGCATTAAGCCAGGAAGAGTATTGTGTGTAACACAACCGGAGAAACATCTACTTGCATTCATACATACTACAGACAGATTATCGATTTCCAACTACTATATTACAAAAGTGCCTTACAATGGGGTCTGCCAAGTTAGAGGAGATACTTTGGCAGTAACAGCCTGGAGCAATCTTTGTATAGATATCCTAAATGTCCAGGGAGATGTACTCACCAGAATAGATCAAGATGTTGTGACCGGGGCCCGACTTTTCAATGTGCCAAATGTCATCTGTTCTACACCGTCTGGCAAATTTGTGGTGGCAGAAGTGGGAAACAAATTGACCTGTATAAAGGCGGATATTCAGAGACAAACGCGTGGCCATACCAGTAGAATCCGAAAATGGGAGCATTTCACCCCAGTCCCAGTCCTTGATATGGCTTCTGATTATAGAGGGGTCATTCGCATGCCTTAAGGAGGAAAATAGAGTCTGCGCCATAGGACCCAAGGGTGAACTGCTGCGAGATGACGTTATGACACAAGTGTGTAAGGTTGTGGGACCAGTGGCAATTTCAATCACAAAAAAATGTATGGCAGTAGCCAGTCAACAAAATGAAATCAGAGTCTTTAAAATAGACAAGTGACTCTCTCTCTCTCTCTCTCTCTCTCTCTCTCTCTCTCTCTCTCTCTCTCTCTCTCTCTCTCTCTCTCTCTCTCACACACACACACACACACACACACACACACACACACAATAATTGTGCTTTTAGTAATAATTCTAGGGGAAAGGACGAAGGAGGGCCAAATTAGAATGCGGAATATTAAATACGTATCGGTGGTGGGAAATAACGGAAAAAAAAGAATTTAACTGTAGTGTAGAACGGAATGGTAGATTGTAAACGGACTCATCATAAATCGCTGGTGACAAATCATTTACGTTCTACTTGTATGCAGCACACATTAATAAGTTAAGTTGGCAGCAAATCTAAGATATGTATGTTGACTACCTGGCACTATTAATCATCAGAGTAATTTTGAAATTATTATTCCAGTCATTTTTAATTTGTTTAAATACCAATTAACTATAACATTTATCATTCAATGTTTATTATGGATGTAATATAGTCATTTGCATTTTCAGTTGACTTTTTTCAGCAGTAGTATTTAGATCTGAATATTTATATTTGACACATTTGAAGACATGTTTATATTACTCCGTTATTTTTTTTTAATTTGTTTAAATACCAATTAACTATAACATTTATCATTCAATGTTTATTATGGATGTAATATAGTCATTTGCATTTTCAGTTGACTTTTTTCAGCAGTAGTATTTAGATCTGAATATTTATATTTGACACATTTGAAGACATGTTTATATTACTCCGTTATGTTGTAATGACTTCTTCTGTGAATCTTAACTGCTGATACTTAATATTCCTTTGAATTAATTTTGCTTATAAAGGGAATATTTATAAAAAAAAATTTAATTGTATTTACTGATTTTTATTGTATTTACTGATTTTGATTGCTTGTTCATATTTCCGAATGTAAGGTTCGTATAGATACATGAAACTTTGTGAAAAACCGTACTCGTACGCGCTTATTAACATTTGTGCACAATTTTGCATGTATGTACATTTTACAATATTAACGCATGCGCACATTTAAGACGATGTGTATAGTGTGTAAATCTGTGCGTATGTGTTCTTTGAAGGTATTATTCATGGTGTGGTATGGGGTGAGGGATTGGTGGATTGGAAAGTTGATGAATGTAATGTGGTTGAATAAAACAAATATATTATAACCCGTTTTATGTGTTGCTGCCTTCCAAGTCAGATCAGTCTTCAGAGCTGAATGTTACTGAACAGATTTCTTATGTAATGGCGTGGTGTTAGGGGCATTCCAAAATTGGTTGTTGAACACGTGTTAGCCTAATAGAAGTGACCTTTTAATGCATGGAGACGGTAAAATTCTTCATTAGCTTAATAGAAGTGACCTTTTAATGCATGGAGACGGTAAAATTCTTCATTAGCTTAATGGAAGTGACCTTTTAATGTATGGAGACGGTAAAATTCTTCATTCCAGAATGTATAATTATAGGAAGACAGTCCAGAGTATGAATTTAAGCCGAGAGTTTGAATTTACGAAAACTGGATATGATTTTAAGATATCCAATTGCCAATGCTGAAAAGGTCGAACTGTGTAAACTTTGGTTTCAAGATGTAAGGGCAGATAAAACGTCAATTCCAACAAATTTCGAACAAACTCCTACAGTTACACGGTAAACTTGAAATAATTCAAGTCTGAAGACTTCATTAAAAATGTATGATTTTCATTGTTAGATACATTCAAACAATAATGCCTGGCTAAAGACAATGATCGTTTGAGTTTGATTGTTACATATTATGCTCACAAGTTGCACCAGGAGCAGATTTTCACGCGTGTAAAATGCATTTTTAGTCAGGGGTCTTCGACCCCCAGAACCCCCTAATCAGGGGCGCTGCCGCTCGAGACTCCGTTGGGGGAGTACCCCCCAAAACTCCTTTCACATTTTCAGTATTTTTTTTAAAGGTCAAAATCATGTGTGAATGATGGAAAAGTCAATCTTCAAATGACATGCATTTCACCTAATAGTAGCGGACCATGAAATGTTTTATTGCTGAATGAAATTCGCAGGAAGAAAAGCAGTTTTGTGCAAACCGACAGTCACCGAGATCAAATATAAGTATCCTTTGCCATCGTAGTTCCTCGAATTTATGCAGAGAAGAACGATACGGCGGACTGGAACATATCGTTGTCGTGTCCACGCTGATAGAAGACGTCGACGTGGAATACATTCGGCAATACGAATGTTTCATAAAATTCAAGGTGATAATGCCAAAGAGTTGGTACCATTCTGTTTGACGACATCATTGCCAAGATTTCCTTTATTTCTTAAGTGTGCTGAAACGTGTAATCAAGGCCTACCTTATCGTAACAAGGATCAAGAACACACTTTGGCAGGAACGTGGGTGAGTGTTGAATTATTTCATGTAATCGTTGGTCGATACTGCTTATTCAAAGTATACGATATTTGGCACTTTCTTTTCACATGACAATACCGAAATGACAACAATTCGTGTCCTGTAATTTTCGCAGGTTATGTCAACGAATTCCCAAACCTGAAATAAGAGCAAGCGCCTGTCATTATTGGTGTGCTGAAACGTGTAATCAAGGCCTACCTTATCGTAACAAGGATCAAGAACACACTTTGGCAGGAACGTGGGTGAGTGTTGAATTATTTCATGTAATCGTTGGTCGATACTGCTTATTCAAAGTATACGATATTTGGCACTTTCTTTTCACATGACAATACCGAAATGACAACAATTCGTGTCCTGTAATTTTCGCAGGTTATGTCAACGAATTCCCAAACCTGAAATAAGAGCAAGCGCCTGTCATTATTGGTGTCGATTCCAGAAGACGAATATCAATTCGAAGAACGGTACATAACTTGAAAAAGAATATTTTTTTAACAAATGGAAAAGAACAAAGGAAGACTTTCATTGGCCAAAGTCATGTTGAGTTCTTACTGGGGAGAAGTGGCTTAACGTATGGTATTGCATATGACGTGTATTGTGTCATTGGAACATCTATTGCAAATCTGAGCTTGCAACAAGGCGATAGACATTTGTGGACAATATTAGTTATCAGCTGCATTTTTTTATCTTCTTAATAGTCCTTCCTTGAACTGTACTACCGACAGTAACAACAACAATGGTAACTTCGCTGCCAAAACCAGTCACCACAACAATCTTTTGGAACATTTGGAAAATCATTCTCTTTGACAACGAGTGGCGTCTCGAAATCCAGAACCATTGAACAATGAATAACCAATTTCAATTAACATTGCCTAGTGGCAGTTCTATTTATGTTTTCCCAACATCATGCTATGTTGTTTCACGTCCAAATTACCCCAGTCCGCACAGTTGGACAAGGAAGCCCATTGGGAAGAAGCATTGGTAAAAATCATCCATATTTCGCAATTCCTGAATATCAACGCGGGTCAAAACACTTTTATTTTCGATATCCTGAAGGAAAGAGTTGAAGAATAGTTAGGCAAAAATGGTCCTGAATTTTACAAATCCAATTAAACATCGCCAACCAATTTTCAACTGAATTCTGTACCACGAGATTTATATAAGATATTTTTTTAATGCTCAGCATCTCTTCGAAACGATTTTATCTAATTTAAATGAATTGGTTAACTGTCAAGGGACATCACTCGCCTATGTGTTCAATGAGCATCATCAAATATATCAAAGTCTTAAAATGTGTTTTCTGATGGAGGCAGAACTATGGCCATTACGTCTTGTACTTGAAATCTATTACTAGTATTTGGCGAACTAAACGTTAGTAGTCGCTAAACCAGCTTGCGGGAATTATAAGGGAAGATAAGCTACTCCGACGTCATTCGAATGATCTGAAGAACGTTTAAAGATTTTATTTGCTTCCATGAAAAGATATTTTTTTAAAACAACCAAACCGCTGGCTCTTCGTGATCCGTACTTGTTCGCCGATATAATTTAACCGGTTCTGATAACGCAGGATCAAAACAGTAGAGGTAAATTTATAAGCGGCATATACTGGAATGTGTATATGTGTATGCACGGTTATTGGCGACCCTACATTATTGATTTCTTCTGGTATTAACTTCCGTATAGATTCAAAATCATACGTGATTGTGAAAGGAATCACGAACCTTTTTCTATGATTCATATATTTCAGGATTTTATTATTTTCTTTTCGCATTGTTGTCCGTTATTGATGTATACATTTATTATTATACTGTAGGAGAAGCGCGTCATCTCTAAAACCCCACCAACAACGATAGCAGAAATATTTTTCTTCCTTGTGTTTGATAAATTGCTTACCCGCTAAGCCATTACATTTTTATATCAGCGCATTAAGTAAAAAAAATGGCCATCCACAACGAGAAAAAGTAATGACAACAAAAATAATAAAACCAACCAAGGAAGGAAAAAGAAAAATCTGATTTTTTATTATTATTATTATTATTATTATTATTATTATTATTATTATTATTATTATTATTATCTACTTTTGATAATGTCTTATCAATATCTCTAAATAACTTCTCGTCAGCGCAGTCTCTCAATCTTGTTTCTGCTTCATCTTAATTTTGTATGCCATATGTAAGGTCGTTACATTTATTGATCCATCTGTTTAGATTTCTTTTCAACTCAGAGATGTTCTTCTTCAATATAATTAATATTAGTTACAAACTCTGTAAGTCGTTCGGATTTTATTGATGACATATCTTTTTCAGATTTAAGCTTTATAGTTTCTGAAACAACTGCACTATACTCAGCTCTTAAGTTTTTTTTCTTCTGTCCTCAATGATATTATTTCATTATCTTTTATTTTTTTAACGCTGTTGATAAATGCTCTCTAATTAATCTGGTTCTGGCTGCGTGTATGAATATTTATTTATCTGCTTTACTTTATCATGCAGTTTTTTCTGTTCTGTTTGTTTTATTAACGGTGTATTATTACTATTACATTTTACGATTTGATCTGCGCTGTTATTAACAATATCATCTATATTTAGTTTATTATCAAGCTCTGATAAAATAAATTTATCTTGTTTATCATCGATTTTATTACAATATTTACTTACACTATAGATAATTGAATGAGTTCTCCAAATGTCATATAATCTTTTTACACTAATATGATACTGCTTTGACATTTCTGTGGTCTGTTCAGAATTACGTAAACTGATTATATTGAAAAAATATGCTTATTTTGTATTAAGATGCATACAGTTTCATATATAACTCCACCAGATTTGAACACAATAATCAGCTTTATGAATCCGCCTTTTTGGCCATTGTTTTACTTCTTTGACTCATTAAAAATTATTTTTATCGTCTTTAGTTTCATGAAAACCAATTATATCGTCAACATTCAATATAACTTTTGATTCTTCCTCTGTTAATAGCATGTGATGAAATTCCTCTATTTTATCCACTGGAAGACATAATAAATTAAATCGCTTGTTAAACATAAAAACCAATCTAAAACATATAAGCAGATCAATTGTTTATAACAATCCAAGCGTTAAAATGATCGTTGAATTTCAGGTATTTTTTCAGCATGCTGTTGGTTCGGTGAACGACCTACAACTAGATGCAGTTGTTACTCGATATTTTGCTTGGCAAGGCATCATACAAAACTATAATATAACGCTGTTGGTGTCCAAGAAATCCACTTAATATAATCGCCTTAACACAGCATCAGTATATTTACTTGCACGATTCTGTGACAAAATCCCCGTGATCAATCCAAATACATTGATTTGATAAACCAGAATTGTTTTAGTTTTCAAGGTATATATATTATGGCACTCAAGTCGTCTTTACAGAACGAATAAAATAACTGTGAGTTTTCACAATTACCGAGGACCTCAAGGCCAGAGTTGCTGACAACATAAAGGTTTTGGAACGCGTGAATAAGGCAAAAACAATTTCAATCAATTAACAAAATGACCACACATAACGAAACTCAGATTTTTACTCTATGTTTTTTCTTGTTTCACATTTGTATGACTCACAAATAAACCTTTACAAGCCGAATAATACTACTTTACACCATGCAATACAAAACACTTTCCAAACACCTATTGTAAAGAATCAATCATATCTCAGATTACTGAACACATATATCCAAAAATATCCAAAAGAAAGGAGGGTCTTTTTTATGAAACTAGTACTTACTGTGTTACGTCAACATTCACGCTTTAGAAGACACGAAGAGCATGTGAGGATCATGTCGACTTTAGTGTCTTACAAAGGTATCATATTTGCAGTTTTCCTGAAGCTTCCGTCTTTCACATGTATATCCTTCTGCAGTGAAGCCGTTGAATCAAAGCGACAAATTTGAGACGAATGTATTTAAGAACCACGCCACATTATCAATGTCACCTTCTTGACGGTTTTAATGCAATATTTGTGTGGCATGGCTTTAATAGTTTGAACGTATGGTTCTGCTTTACTACAATTTAGCCTACGATAGGCTTTAATATAATATAGCCCACGATACGATTTAACTACAACATAACCCTACAATACGGCTTTAACAGAATATAGCCCGACGATATGGCTTTTTAGTACAATATATCATACGATACGGCTTTAGTACAATATATCATACGATACGGCTTTAGTACAATATAGCCCGACGATATGGCTTTTTAGTACAATATAGCCCACGATACGGCTTTAATACAATATATCCTACAATACGGCTTTAATACAATATAGCCCACGATACGGCTTTAATACAATATAGCCCACGATACGGCTTTAATAGAATGTAGCCCGACGATATGGCTTTTACTACAACATAGCCAACGATACGGCATTACTACAGCATAGTTCTACGATACGGCTTAAATATAATATAGCAGTATGATACGGCTAATACTATAAATATTGGACACATTCATTTGTATAATTTCTGCATTTTAGAATATAATTAGAATAGTTAAATTTCGATTAATTTCATGATAGCCAAAGAGTATAAAATGTAATAGCTGCGATTAATGCAACAATCATTTTTAAGAAATGCATTTTACTCATTTAAAATATAATACTGATTTTAGGAATATGTTACTAAATAGTATTCTTTGTTACTTAAATAATACTTTATTTCAATATTGAATCTAGACATGAAGTTGGTAGCGAATTCGTCTTTTATAATAAAAATTACTATAAATATCATTGAATAAGAATTCTTTAAAACAATTAAATATTCAATTACATTATAATACAAAATAGAAGAATTCAGTATATAAAAAAATGTTGCAAACATATGAACTTCACCGATAAAACCTCAAACCATGAAAAGTGCCTATCATTGAAAAAAGTTTACAAACATAGACGATTCTGAGAGACCTCAGTCCTTCAGACTTCATAATGAAAGAACTGATGGTGCGTTACTTGTTCTTCGTATATATGTAATCTGGATGTAACCACACGAACAAATATGGTTACTCGTCAAGATCATAGTGTTCATTTCATTTTAGCCAGGAAGAGGCTCTCATCTCTAATACACAGGATCGCACGTGTTTTTACGTCACTCGACAGAAAGTTTGCTGCATCACCAATTTACTAATTCAATGGAAATGTTAAAAATGTGTAGTCCGTAACCTTTGTAGTTTACCGAGTGTATTTTATTTGCTGACTTTACAATACAAGACAAATGTAAAGATGCAAGGGAGTTTTGCCTTTGCTCATAAGAGCGCAAACATTATTAATATAATATATAGTATATGATATAAAAATAAATGAAATTGATCTCAATATATTTCAGTAGAAATAAACTTACAATATAAATGAGTGAAAAAATTAATTTTAATAGAATTTAGAGAAAATATAAATCTTATTACTTTTACTGAACATACTGTCCCGATAATATTTTTGAAAAATGACTAAATCTGACATCAGACTCGTGAGTATAAAATCTAACAATGGATTCAACAAAATGATGCGCACTGAGTTAAGCAACTGATATAGAGAAAATTATAACTTTAACGACGGCAAAAATGTAATTCAAACGTATACTCATAAAACAAGTTATGAATAGCGATTATAAACAACAATGATTCACTTACGGATTTATCACCATGAATGATCACTGTTAGAAATTAGCACAAAACGAAGAGCATTGCATCTACCACCACGGACAACCAACTATAAATTTACACCCGTATGTTCATTAAGTGTAAATAAAATGTGGAATTTGAACAAATAGGAATAGAATATGATCCGTAAGTAGGACATATATATAAATACGTATACTTTCAATGTAATACTGAAAGTAATTATGATTTAAAATAGAAAATAATTAGCGGTGTCCAGTTGAAGACCACAAAGTATTTTAAGTCCCATCACTCTTTCCGTTGAGCATGGAACCACCACACATGGCCGGCCCCTCCCAGTCTGCCGAAGGATCACTCAAGGGCCCTTCTTGTTCACTGCAGACCCATTGGTCATGAGGTAATCACAAACTTCCTCCGAAACAGTGTGATCGCCGGTAGCAGCACACATGTTATACAAAAAACCCACATAATACTGCCGTGCATCCAGGCTATTTGTTCTATTGCCAAAATCACATCTCCAGATTTGTACACGTAGTGACATTTAAACAAAACAGATGAACTGGAATGACTAAGCCGTATGGTATATGAATCACGGTCATAGACAAATGCATTAATACTCGTTAGGCATGCACGCATGTCAAGCTGCTTGTTACATATTAAAACGTCCATCCGAACTCGCTCGGTCCTTCTGTTACGGTGAAAAGTGAACGGACTTTACACCAAAGTGGTCAAAACTGAAATAATCTTTATTTAAAGAATAACACAGTAACAATGTCAATGACATTGAGGAACTGACTTTGAAAGGAATTTTAAAGATGAGGCATATCAGAATAGTACCACGTGATCTCACAAGATGCAAAAATGTGATCACTGTTGAAACATGTTGTTCTACGCAGATAAAACCTATAGTATCAAGATTACAGCTGCCCCTCAAAGCATACATATTTATTTTGACACTTATCATACACATTTACTTTGACACTTATTATGCACATTAATTTTGACACTTATCATGCACATTTGTTTTCACACTTATCATACACATTTATTTTGACACTTATCATACATATTTATTTTGACACTTATCATACACATTTACTTTGACACTGATCATACACATTAATTTTGACACTTACCATACACATTAATTTTGACACTTATCATACACATTAATTTTGACATGATCATACACATTTATTTTGACACTGATCATATACATTTATTTTGACACTTATCATACATATTTATTTTGACACTTATCATACACATTTACTTTGACACTTATCATGCACATTAATTTTGACACTTATCATACACATTTATTTTGATACTTATCATACACATTAATTTTGACACTGATCATACACATTTATTTTGACACTGATCATACACATTTATTTTGACTCTTATCTTACACATTAATTTTGAAACTTATCATACACATTTTCTTTGACACTGATCATACACATTTATTTTGACACTTATCATACACATTTACTTTGACACTTATCATACACATTTATTTTGACACTTATCATACACATTTACTTTGACACTTATCATACACATTTACTTTGACACTGATCATACACATTTATTTTGACGCTTATCATACTCATTTATTTTGACACTTATCATACACATTAATTTTGACACTTATCATACACATTTGTTTTGACACTTATCATACACATTTGTTTTGACACTGATCATACACATTTATTTTCACACTTATCATACACATTTATTTTGACACTGATCACACGCATTTACTTTGACACTTATCATACACATTAATTTTGACACTTATCATACACATTAATTTTGACACTTATCGTAAATATTAATTTTGACACTTATCATACACATTTATTTCGACACTTATCATACACATTTACTTTGACACATATCATACACATTATTTTGACACTTATCATAAACTTTTTTTGGCACTATCTTAGTTGCAAATGGTTTGTGGGTGATAAGTTTCTCTATAGCCACGTAGTGAAGCAAAATGACAGCAACGGACTATGATATTCATGGTGAGGGCCATTAAAACAGATTTCATTTGGATTGGATTAAAAATGAAACGTTCAATTGATGCAGGCATAAGTAATACACTCACCTAATTGTTCTCTTTTTAAATTCACATCCACTGCATTTAACGTTTGATTTATTCTGGGAACATCACAAACTTCTTCTATATTAAACAATATAACAAATTAATACTACATTAACTTTTAATTTTTGGAAGAGCATGAATGCATTGCTCTCGAAATCTCGAATGAGTTTATTTGTATTTTCATTTCTTGCTTTAAAATCTTAGTATGTTGACTATTGAAATAGTAATGAAGCAATAAAATAATCGTTCCTTTCTGATTTAATACAGTTAGCATAGCTGAAGGTTACAAAATCTACCAACAAGTAATTTTTGTGTGAAATTAGTGTTAATATATATGATGGTCGTGTATAAACAGTTACAAGAAAAGGGGGACCTGAGCAGATCATTGTTGAATTCTTGCTTGAAAGGTATGGCTTTCGTTGCATTATGCCAATAAACACTTCTGCGAATAGTATGCACTGACCCGGAACCACTTTAATGATTCGAAGTCCATCTTGTAACATCAACTATTACTAAAGAATTTCATGGTCACACAAGTAATATTATTGAGGTGAAGAAATTACTTTGAATAAATTCTTTTTCAGCGTTTAATCGGAATGTTAATATTTTATAATATAAATACAAATTGGTTGGCATAGGCTTCCCTACGCCAGATGCGTTTAATTGGTTTAGAAGTTGCGACTTACAGATAGGGTGGGCAAAATACGACAAGCGGATCCGGCCCGTGACCTGGTTTTATTCGTTAATTTACATTGTAGGTGTGGCTTTAAAAATCACTTATCCAGCCAGCTCCCTGGATGGAGTTGCACGTGCTAACTATGCAGAACAAAGACCGCTAGAAACGTAGCTAAAAAGACGGGGAAATATATTTATTCTTTTTACTCGAAATACAGAGATTAAGCGAATGGAGTAATGTTATTTGAAATGTTTTGTTCTGAAGTAAAGTATCCCATTTTAACACGGCTTCTTAATGGTATTGTGCAGCGCTCTGGTATAACTATGTAATGGACATGCCAACAAATTCCCATGCAACTACATAAAACTAGTTCATTTCAAGCACATTGACTGCCCTAGACATTGTAAGTGTGTAAAAAGTTTAGGATAAACGTAAATCAAATGAAGCACGCTTAAGATGAAATGTATGTAATACACATTAGGACATAACGCAGTTTTAGAATTTTTACACTTAAAGTTTACATATTTTATTGTTATCATCATTTTGGATGCATCAAGCAGCAAAGAGGAGTAACCGACCATTTGCTGAAACATCATTTGCTTAAAAAATAAAGCTTCCTACGAAAATGAAAAATACAAGGTCAATAACGCCAAACCGAAGTCTCTAAGTAACCGAAAAGTTTCTCTAATTGGGCTAGTTGCTTTTGTTACTTTATTTTTGGCTGGATTTTTGTCTTCTAAAATTTGTACGCCCATTTTGTTTACCCATATGACGTCTTATTGAGGTCGTGACCTCTTCGCTGCTATTATTTACTATATCAAAATCGCAACCAAATATTTTGTCAATACCTATAGGATATCGCGACCTAGGATCATATAAATTTATCATTATGAAACCGTGTTGGGTAGCTTGCTCACGTGAAAAGACGTTTTTAGATTTAATTATATCCATATTTCCTGAACACCAGGTCGGATGATTATTTCTTAAAGTATTTTTTGTCTGCCTCGAGAAACTATTCTTGCCGGATTTGGTTGTTTATCTAGCATTAGATCATCATAAACAACTAAATTATTAATAAATCTATCAAATTCATCGACACTCGGTGCTTCATCAATATCAGTTATAAAATTAATAATATAATCACCTTCTTCATTTAATAATTTTGCGTTCTCATTAAAATCTTTAAGAACATCGTAGCATCTTTGATCATCAACAGATGGTGCCACTAAATATAATTTATCTCACTCGAGCCATCTCATTATCAAATTAAGTAATAATTGTGTCTTTCCACTTCCAAACGGACCTATTATTATCATTCTGGTATAATTCGGTAGCGCTGGATGATGTTTGACTGGTTCTTGTTTTTGTGTCGCTCAGAAATCACTTGCATCCATATTATACATATATATGAATTAATATTGCTTACTTTGTAGAATTAAAACTCCAACCAATGATTTAGCCACGGTTACAAAAAAAGGAGGAAAATAGCATATGGTGTAAAATTTGCATTATGTAATTATTCTTTTTCGTTTTTACCTAAAATTAAATATAATGATGGTGGTGGGGCAAAATACCAAATGGGAAAACATTTTTTTTGGATAAAATTTGAGTGGTCCTGGAATCCGACTTGATATCCGACTCGATACGCAAGATCACCAAAAACCTGGTGAATATCCGATAAACAAAATTGATAAAGCGTGTCATATTTGTGATGTTGCTTTTACAAAAAAAGACATATTGCAGATGTGGAACTAATTCATGTATGAAACTCCATAAAAGATTGATCTTTCAAAGAACAATTATATATATTGGCATTAAAATCTGCAATGAAAGGTAAATTATTATTCGGAGTCAGTAACTAATCAACCAGTTATGAAATTATGGAATCGATTTATTTTAGTCTAAGAGGATATTGGACGGTGGGTGGGACAAAGCAGCCATTGGTAAATTCTCTTATGCTGCAATATGTCAAATTTATCTACCACCACCTAAACGAATTCAGCACGCACATTGGGATGTCAGCACTTTAAATAAACTTCATCAGGCTGATATGTTATGTTTAACAGCTATTAAATTATAAATAGTAGACGCCAATATGCATACAAGTACGCGTTGACTGTCGTTGAAGTTGGGAGTAGATATAAACAAGCAGAGCCGTTATTAACTAAAACGGCTGTTGAAGTTTTATTAGCTTTTAAACGATTTTGTCAAGGTAGACTCTTGCGATGGCCACAACTACTACAAATATCTTGGTGCAGTATTATCTCTGATGAATAAAAAACGACGTCAAAATCTGACGAGTACGTACCGCAATTCATCGTGACAAGGCACTCATTGAACGATTTAATCGAACACTCGTTGAGCGGTTTTTTGGATATCAAAATGCAAAGTAAATATTTCAAAAATATTTGAGATCTTGTGAACGGGTTGCAATATTACAGTGTGACAACTGCATTAAATAATGAGGTTACTCGTGCAACTTCCATGAAACCCATTAATGCGATTACAGAAACACATATACCTATAAAACATGTTTTCAAAACAATTCCCAGTACATAATGTTACCGTAATATATGTATATGGACCTGTTCAATTTGAAGGTGGTAAAAAAAGCGACTGATCCTATTTTGAGTGTAACTACACATACAAGTTCATGTTTGGTATGATCTAGGTGCAGACCTGCACTATACAGATTAGATTCAACTTATCCTCAACGATGATTTGTACATGAACAATTACAAGTAATTCCTGTAGATACATAATTACCACGGTCTTCATTTAACTAGCGTCGATTACACTCAATACAAGTGAGCATCGCTCGGTGACCAAGACTATTATCAAATTATCTACGGTAAAATGTGCTGGATCATGTTTTTAATACTGTCACAACATTACTGTGTTACAGCTCGCACAATGATTATTCTGTCGTAGTTTTAATGTAATGATAAATGTAGCATCAATATAAAAGTCGCGATTATTGTTTTGTCACATTGTTTATAACTAATTAACTTTTTTCTTACTATATCATCGCTAACAGCATCATTATCAGTGCCACGAGTTTCAGTAAATTCTACGATATTCATCCGCAACTGAGTTATTCTTCTAACTAAATTTAACTATTCGATATGATCATCGACAATCGGATTAACTGTCTCAGGAATAGTTAATCCTTGAGATGAATGAATTGTCATTGCATATATTAGCGTCCATGGAGTTTTGTCCATAGCTAATGCGCTCTCAGCCACACTGACAGGAACTAAAATAATATCATTGAACACGAGATTTGGTTTTGTCAAGGATCCTGGTATAGCAACGCCGATATTTTGGTTTCGTGTATCTGCTGGTCGTTAACATTATAGGTTCGGGTATATTTGAACATTTTTCTTTATGTATCATAAATAATTGTTGTAGAAGTGTATCACTAACTATCTTTGTACTTGCAGCTATCAAATCATCTGGTCTTCACAAATTCCACAAGTATTTTATAGTCGTTACTGAAATTACTTCACACATTATTTCGCACTGAATTATATTCGGTTGTAGTCGGATTCATTTCTTGAGGTCTCTGCATTCTTGATCAAGCGCTTTATGATCATTAGTTATTCATTCATAATAATCAACATCATTTTTCAATCATTCGTGCGGCGACAACCCAACAAAGAGCGGTGATTGACTATGATCACCACACATCATTACAGCTGTATTTCTTGTCAATAACCAGTCAAGAAATATATTAATGTTTCTAACGACGCTGTGCATATCTATTCCCAAACGATAATTCTTGGAATATATTTCTTACCCAAACGATCAGGAATTCATTTATCTCCCTTCCATCGAAAGAATTTGTGATAAGTTCATGATTTAATATTTCTTTTTTCATTTATCTTGCGAGTGTGTGCAGGGGTTAAAACAACCATATCAAATTTTCGAAATAGTTCAATGGCAATGATAGATTTACATGAACCACCAGGTCCATTAGGATAAACTGTTTTTTGACTTGCTTTGGGATCATACACTGACGGTGCAACGATATATTTGATGTCTGATATTTTCTGCAGCAAATATCCTTAATTTCAAAGACAGAATAACTAAATATTTTAAATATTTTATTCTCCATTAACCCCATGATGCATAAGTGCCGATATGTAGTTGTTATATCCTGTATACTTCTTATTGATATAACACGAATCTGCAGCGACTCTGACAGCAAACTTAGAAACTATGTATCATCGGTAATATATTTATAGAAAAGTACGCGAGCATTGAAAGTCATAAATGATTAAACGGCGATGACTCACCATCAATACAACCCACAATTGGAAGTAATTTAGTTCCGTAAGACAATTTAACATTACTTCGACGTATTTTGTTTCGTTGTATTAGCAGTTAAGAATCTAACTCGGAATCGTCCTTAATCAATCTTGTACAATGTCATCTATGATCAAATGATCATCATTGGGTAAATTTACAGATTTCTTTGCCGAGATCTTTTGCGATTTTATTTTCGTAATCGGTTATTTCAGCATTTTCATCATCAGAATAATTCTTTTCTTGTCGTAACAAAGCATCCTTCTTCAGACGATATGATATAATTGCTTTACTTACTGTCATATATATATATATATATATATATATATATATATATATATATATATATATATATATATATATATATATATATATATATATATATATATGATTCAAATGATTCAAACAAAGAACAAATGCAAGTGGCTAATGATAGGCTCTACAACTGGTAACAAAGCTTGCGTTCAACGGATATCATTCACAATGCGTGCGTAATGCATGTCTCGGATCAAAACCATACCTGAAATGCGCTGTTGGAGTACGAGGAGAAGTGCAGTTGTGTGTGCAATGTGGTAGTAAAGTTATAAGAATCGCCGATGACATTCCATCTAGATCTCCAATGTAATGATTTAGACAAATAATGATTTAAAGAAATAATATTACTATGTAATGGAGCAAAATGAGTTTTGAATCATCTATTCATCAAAAATTACGAAGCATCTCGTGATGGTGTCATCAGGAATGTCGACTAAAATGACCTGTAGTCGGTGATGTGAATTGGTTATCTAAGATTTATAGTCGGGACGAAAAAGTATTTATGTCATGTAGTTATTTTCGAGTGTTATAATGGAGTAATCAAAGACGGTCTTGTGTTCGATCATATTGATTCAAATCCCCCCAAAAAACCAAAACAATCATGTAACTAATTTACGTGAATCAGAGCCAGAATTGTATGTTCGGTAGGACTGGCTGTAATGACAAAGTTCAAGATCAGTTTTATCTACAAATACAGAAACAGGCGAAGAAAAAATATTTATATCAACATATACAGCTGGTAAACATTTCGATATTTGTCCTGCTTCAATACATTCTATCACAAATAAAATATATAAATTGATTAAATTAATTATGATACAACATTTATTTTATCATTCTGAAGTATCTATCGTCTGTGTTGAAAGTGTAATAATTACTATATAAAACAATATTTCCAAAGTTTCGCAAGTCATAAATATTTAGAGATTCAATAAGTTTTTTTTTCTTCAATTTTCTGATACCTCTATAATATTTCAATATTACTGGAGGGAGACAACTACATTCAGGCATCTTTCTTTAGTAGAAAGGTAATTAGTAGTTACCTCCATTGACAACTGTAGCCTACCTTTCTCAGTAGATCATAACTTGTTTTGTCATAAAAATTAATTAATTAACCATCTGTGTGATAATTGATATTAGCAAAGTAACCATAGTATATAATAGTTCCAATTAGTTGAAGGATATATATGGTTTCTAATTTACAAACAAGATAAAGACAGAAAAACATACCGTTTGATTTACAATACAGTTAATTTTTTTTATTTTATAGATCTGTTAGAGATACAATTGTATATTTCAATCTGCTTTGTCTAATGCAGATATAGTGCAGTGGTTCGAATCTCGTGCAATTATTTAATATGATGTCTTCAGAAACAAAATAAATATACGCCGTGGTTTATTTACTCAGTATAAAAATCATCTGTAGCAATCCAGCATTTGTAAGTTTATAATAATTTCTGAAACGTTTATTTGTAAGATCGGAACGTAGTGCATTTCCAGTGCGGCTGATTCTCGTGCTGGGGATCAGTGGTTCGAATCTCGTGACTGGCATACTGTCGACGGGGGCGATAGTCGCGTTTTGTCTTTGGAAGGGTGGGGAGCCAGTCCGATGGAATTCATATATAACTCCCCACCACATCAAATAAAGTGGTGAGTGCCGTTTTGCACTCTCCCCGGGATTTGATACTGTGTGTGTGTGTGTGTGTGTGTGTGTGTGGATAAAATTAAAACCTTCTGTATCTTCTAAAATTTCGTTCCGTTTAGAAGATTCGCTAGAGGAATGTTTATGAATGAATTTGTGGTCTCCAGAAATAAACATTAGCGTGATGTGAGCATTAAGTCTCACTTAAGGGTACTCGACACAAAAACATTCAGAAAGAATGTTGACCAAAGAGAAACGCCTCGTGGGGTGCCGAAGATTATAAGAATGATCTCACTAAAGGACCCAATCGATGGCACAAAAGCCCGATGAAGGGACACAATGATATGATAACCGCTCATCGTGCTACTGTTATACAGAGATACATACTGTTTATTTCTTTTTTGTTAAAATTATATATATATATATATATATATATATATATATATATATATATATATATATATATATATATATATATATATATATATATATATATATATATATATTAAAGTGACTACGATAATGTTAATGATATCATTTCTGCAAATGAAAAATTAAAACTTGACTGTAAAAAAAATCAACTTGATCCTAAAAAAATATTTCCGATTTTGATTCCATACAGATAGGAAAATTTAAGTTGGGTATACATTATCGTCATAATATTGACTAACTAGGACTATCCAGGAAGTTACGTTACAATCTTTGCAATTGTTAAAGATACAGTCGTTGAAAATTTTGTCTCTTTTTCACTCACGATCGTCAAAATTGGATCAAAATTATCTGACAAATACAACACAAACAGGACTATTAATAACGTGAAAGATTACTAAGAAAAGATTATTTCAGATCGCGAAACAAATAACATTTGTAAAAGTGAATGTATCAGAATCAAAATATAACAGGAATGAATATTGAAAGTAAAAGTGAATATGTTTTGCTATATTATTTTTTTTCTCTCGAATGTTTTCAGAATTATCTGAAATTTCGATAAAATATATGGGTTTTTTTTAAGCTTAATGTAGTCAATTTTATCAGTGCAAATCTGTCAGATTTCCATTTAGCAAAGGGTAAATGCACCGGTAATTCCTCTAATTGCTTTTGGGAATTGTCAGTATTTGTTAAAATTTCTTTGGCTTCATTTCGCTTATTTTCTTTTACTAAAATTGATCCCAAAATATCATTTTGGATTATGTTGCATTCAACATGATCAGCAAACCCCCAAAACAATTAGTAAATTGCTGGGGTTTTGATCTTTCGATAAATGGAACTCTGACAGATTTGCTATGATAAAATTGACTAAAATAGGCTGAAGAAATTGTTAAATTTAATAATGTTTCACTAGAAAAACAAAAGTTCTTGAAACAAATCATGAAATATTTTGTATCACACGTCAATCGGACGAATTTTATAATAGATTTTTAATCCGATCATATTTAATGCAGGAATGTGCATTATTTAAATCTGACCTCTATCACATTTGATCATGATAATATGGTCTCGCTTTAGTTCATTTAATTGTTTAAATCTTCATTGCCGTATTTATTAATAATTATGTCAACATTAAATTGTTCGACCCCAAATGGGGGCAATGTAAATATTGTTCTGATGGCGGTCTCAAGTACCTCTTTTTTGTGTATCAAGACACTCACGTGTTGGTACATTATATGCTATATCCCTTTGATTAATTGTAAATACGCCAACTTTGACTATACAAAAATATATTTATTAATTACAAATCGTTAAGAACTTACGTAAAGATGTATTGATAAAACTGCACATCCTAAGTCAAGACGGTATCCGCTTTGGTCAGTTTGTAATGTATTCTTGATAATAACTGATTATTACATCGGAAATAATCTAAATTAATAGGTTATTGTACAATCAAATATTAAGGAGGTACTTGCGTAGTAAATATATACAAAATATATCCTTGGTGAGCTTGATTTGAGTCGTCAAGATTTGCATCATAACTGCCATCAATCACATCACATACAAGATTGAGATGCTATATTTACGATTCCTGGTGAAATATAATTTTATCCAACATTGTTATGTCAGAGAATTGTTTGAGTTGGTGCTATTTGTTTCTATGACTCAACGTTTTGTGAAAAATATTCAATAAATATTTTCTTTAGTTCTTCTTCGCTAAATTTTGGTATTATAAATGTGAAATTGCTTGGTCCTTCATATTTTTTTTCTGTTATTGTGTAATAATTTAGAAATGGTTTTCTAGGACGGGGGAAAGAAATAGCGTGATAATATACTTCTTCAACAAAAATATCATTAATAATAATAATAATAATAATAATAATAATAATAATAATAATAATAATAATAACAATACTACTACTAATAATAATACTAATAATAATGAGGACTTTGTATAGCGCCTAATCTTTAGAAGCTCTAAGCGCTTTACAACATCTATAATAATATGACTACAATAGAGAAAAACAATAACAAAAACCACGAAATTGGAAAACATAAAATATGCTGAAAACATATAAGATACAAAACATTATTAGGTCTCTAAATTTGTCCTTGCAGTCGAAAAAGGTGAGTTTTAAGAGCACTCTTAAAAGGGACCACTGTGTCTTTGTGTCTAATTTCAATGGGCAATTCGTTCCACATCGCTGGGCCCTGGTAGGCAAAATAGTGTTGTCCATATGACTTTGTTTTTCACTTGGGAACAATGAGCATACCATTATCAGAAGAGGAGCGTATGTATCTTGCTGGTGTATACACATTGGTGAGGCCGGATAGGTATGTTAGACTGGAGTATGTCATTGAAACAGCACAGAGAACAAATTTTGTGCTTGATTCTGTATCGAATGGATAGCCAGTGTAGGGTACAGAGCAGCTCGGATGTGTGCTCTGATTGAGGTACTATAAAAATGATCCGAGCAGCTGTGTTTTTAACTTTTTTAAGTTTCTGGAATATATATTGTGTCGAACTAGACATAATTGAGTTACAACAGTCCAGTCTTAAAAGTTCTTATGAACACACAAGTGTTTTAGTGGCATCAACTGAAAGATATTTACGAATGGAACTGATGCGTCTCAATTCAAGATATGCAGCCTTGCATATGTTCATGACATGTTGGTGCAATGTGAGAGTACTGTCTAGAGTAACACATAGGTTTCGTACTGACTGTGAGAATTTAATGTTGGTGTTGCTGATATTTATTGTCTGAGGTAAAGGATGTGAATGAGAAAGTCTTTGTGTTGTGATCATAGTAGCCTCAGTTTTATCATAATTTATCTGCAGCTTGCTACATGTCATCCATGATTTCACATCAGAAATGCACCTCTCTACTCCATGGATGGTATCATCAACTTCATTTGGGTGGCTAGACTTGCATATTTGGGTGTCATCAGCGTCCTCCAATTGGTGAGACACTGGGTGATGATCTATGACACTTGAGAGCGACTGAGTGTACAGAATGAAGAGAACATGTCCTTGAACAGACCCCTGTGGAACACCACAACATAGATCAACTGGGCTGGAATGTATTCCATTTGCAGATACAATTTGTGTCCTGTTGACTAAGTAGGACCTGAACCATAGTAAAGATATATTCTGAATGCCAAATACATGCTGGAGACGGTGACGTAATATATAATAGTCTATTGTGTCAAATGCTGCAGACAAATCAAGGAGGGTGTGGACTTAGTCTTTCCGTTATCCAAATCAGAGAGAATGTCACTAAATACTTTCAGAAGAGTATCTTCAGTACTGTGGCAAGGGCGATGTGCAGACTCTACATTGCTAAAAAGACTATTTAAAATCAAATGAGATACAATTTGGGTTAGAACAACTTTAAGATATTTTATATGAATGGGAGATTAGAAACTGGGAGGTAGTTCTTTAAGTCGTTATGGTCAAGAGTTGGTTTCTTCAGCAGAGATTTTACGAAGGCAGTTTTTAAAACATGATGGGAATTCTCCTAATGAGAGAGAGATATTAATAACATCAGTTAGTGAAGGCAATATTGGGTCTAAGCACTCATGCAGCAGTGATGTCGGAATTGGATCAAATTCACAAGACTTTGGTGAACTCTTCAACATGATTGTCCGTACTAAATCAACAGAGACAGGTTCAAATGCTCATAATGGTTGTCGCTGAAATTCTGTATCATAACTGTATGGTAACGAGTCAATTGAAATTGTGTCTTCAAGCGAATCTCTAATATTTTGTACTTTGTCACGGAAGAAAATTGCAAATAGGTCCGGAAGGTCTACTGGAGACAAGGTAGTTGGAAGTGGTGTACATTTGTTCTTTGACATTAGCTTGTTAGTTATCTCGACAAGCTCTTTGCAGCTGGAACTCTCCGTGATCTTAGTACTGTAGTGGAGTAATTTTGCTAAATGGACTATGTTTGTGAGGTTCTTCTTCGCGGCTTCATATATTTGTTTATGAATAGTGAGTCTGGTGGAAAGCCAAAGCCTCTCTGCTTTTCGGCGATGTCCTTTAGCAGTGCGACGCTGGTCCTTAACAAGGCTATACCATGGAGAACACTTTTTTGTATTTATACTCTGCATTTGATGGCTGTGACATGTTTTTCAAGCAGTGAGCGCAGGCAGTTCTTGAGTTGTTATGCTGTAGGATGTAAGCAAGTTGCAAGGTTTTGGATGTCATGCATGAATTTGGTTCTATTTATCATACGGATAAAGGTGGAGGGTTAAGGACTGATACGTCGAGATGTCATATAATGCAGAGACGATCTGATGCAAGTTCGTGGGATACAAGGGTGGATTGCAGAATATTATCATCAGGTCTATAAAGAAACCAGTCTAAAATGTGACCAAATTTATGAGTGGTTTGGTTAACTGGCTGTTTAAGATTGAAAACATGAAAGGAATCTAGGAGTTTTGACGTCCATGGGTTTCCAGGAGAGACAAAGTGAAAGTTGAAATCTCCAATAATAATTAGGCTGACACCTATCGAATTTCCATACTCCAGAAGATTCGGAAACTGCTCCAAAAGAGAGATTCAATCAGCTTGTATTTTCTACTAGAAGGAGGGCGGTAGAGACAGAAAACATAATTGAGATTTGATCCTATTTGAATTAGATGTATTATTTCAATGATCTGCTGTTTTGTACCATTGTTGTAGTGTTTTGAAAACGACGAAAAGAAATTTCGTATTTTACTGATTGATTGATCTCATAATTGATGGCATCGGAATACATTTTATAAACGTCCATGTATCTTAACTCGCCACTATAAGTATAAAGACGATCCACACCACTTGTCACAGAATGAGGCAAAAAAAAACTTTGTTATACCGTTGAAATATTTGACAATTTTTCGTTGTGCGTAAAAGTGAATCATTGTATTTACACATCATATATTTTTCTTTACTAATTAAGTTCATAAATTTTCATCTTTCACACACTGTTTAAGTTATTCATTTAATCCAAAATCCACTCGGTTTCTATGCTGCGGCACCACTAGTTCCATCCCATTGAACATTTCCTTGATATTGTGGGATTTTTATTTTAAAAAAATGTCAATTTGTATTAAATTATTCTAGTTTTGTTTCTGGTGTTCCTTTGTATTTTTCTGGAAGTTCAGGCCATAAAAGCATTGATCTGATTGATAAAGAATAAATATCAACGGCATAATCTAGCGAGTTTATTTCTATCGCAGCTGATAATGTTGGTTAGTAGACTGTTATGGCTATCCTAGATGTTTTTCCTGTTACAAATCTAATTCTGCGTTGAAATTCATCATTTATTTGTTCAATCTGATAGTAAATCTTGATCAATTATGTAAACTCATTATCTGATATTATTCCATCACAATGACCTGTGATATCAATGAAAATAATTTGGAGTATGCTAGAGTCGCTGAATACAGTTATATGATATACTAATGTAATTTATTTTCGCTGCACATGGATAGTTATTTGCAATGATATTAAGAACTGCAGCAATTGTTGTTGACGCTGACACACAAATTGTAAAAACTACTAGTGCCGTCACTAGCGACGATGTTATTGTTTTTGCTAAATACGCCGGTTCCAGCAATAACATGAGACAGAGAATATACCGTTACGTGAACAACAACTACATGTCTGCGATATTGTTTTACTTTTACTGTATACTCGTCAACACTATTTTGTATAGTGTATTTTGTTTTTCACGCACCTGATTGTACACCTGCACTGTTGGCTGCTCATTATAATTAAGTGGATGGAAGTTTTGCGACTAATTTAAGAAATCAGTGATAAATCAAGCCAAGTCTAATTTCTTCAGGTTCACTTCAAATTTTACTTCTTCGTTTCGATCTAGTAATACTAACGTATATCCAGAAGATCCGTCTGACTGTGTCAGAGAATTACGCCGTGGTATTGTAGTAGAAATTATAAAAAAAGTTAACACCTATTACTTCCAGCCTGCATATACCTGTAACATCACCGCGATATTTAATAAATTTATTAGGTCTTAACCATAATAATTATCCAGATGCTACCGTACATACGACGCTACCGGTGATCTCGTTTATAATATCGGATAACTTAATATCAACAAGTGCTTGATTTCTAAAAAAAACAAACATTACTGCTTCTATTATTGTTTCTTCGAAATTGCATGAACATTTGTATATGATTAGAAAAATTAGGAATATCAGTTCTAAATAAGGACATTCCAGTATTGATTGTTGTTAACGAATCCGGCATCTGTAGGTTCTTTTGTCGACTTATTTCTTTATTGCAATGCCATTGTTTCATTCTGGTTCTCCAAAACCAGTAACTTTATTATTAGTCATATTGGGAGAACCAGTCATTGTATCACTTGACTTTTTGTACTCGATTGCGAATATTAGTATTGTCTAATATCTTTGACATAACAACAACGGGTTTATTTTTTCCATTACTATCAAACACATCTATGCTACTTTCAGTTACTGCAATAATTGTAACGATAATATCTTTCAAAGAAAAATTACTCGTTTTTAATCTTCCTTGCAGATCTTGAAATACAACCACTTCGTTTGGATCTACATTTGCAATATTTAATAATTAGGATATTTCATCACTATGATTTTACTATTCCGTCAGTTGTATATTTTTGTTTCGAGGACGATCTTCCGTAAATATCTACCCTTAAATCAAATTTAGATATTGGAAGTATCAACGAAGTGTCCCGGGAAGTCTCAGACGTTTTCCATATCGAGGAATTCCTGGTACTTTTAGTCCTTTTCCTCTTTTTAAAAATCCCGTTCCTGTTTATTTTATCAACAGCCATTTTACTAAGACCTCCTGCTGGATCGCTTAAAACAATAAATAAAGCTGTTTTTTAATGGTTGGGGATACAACAGCTATTAACGCTGGTAAAGCTGCGACGAGTGGAAACATGCCACCTATTTTTTTTGAGTCTTTAATGGAGCTCTGAGAAAAATGGATTTGAACAACTCCGGTCTTTGATTCTAAAGCTTGTTGAGATGAGTTTTAGTTAGTAATAATTTATTTTGACCACCACTAGCCATTTGATCTTTCTTAAATGTTTTTTTTTGTTTCGCATTTACTTGCAAAGATTGATTGTAATTTTGTTTCACCTGACCAGGAGTCAAGGTGATCCAAGCGTGAATATAGGACATAATAATATCATGAGCGATTTAATTACATGATTTCTACTGGAGCGTCAACGACTCTCATTGGTCCATCAGCACCTTCAAGTAACAATGGTTTAATACTGAGTATGACAGCAATTGATCTGTAATTACCAGCGCCATCTATATTTATGCAAGTCGAAAATGAATATCAACATGAAATTGCCTATTTAAATCAATATGTTCCAGTGAGAAGTAATAAATCGGATATATATTTTTAAAATCTAACTGTGATATTTTTGTAACCAGTATATTTTGATTGCGTCCCATGAATATCACCAAAACGATGATATGCACGTGCTACATGATTGAGATCTAAATCTGATGATATATATCATCGACATTACTTTGAACACTAACTGTAGTGACTGTCAACCATCACAATAATGATTTCCCGCCTTGATCCATGAAATAAAGTAGTTTTCGTTCTTCAACAACTGTTCGAGTCATTACTGGTATCCACAACAAACGTTTTACCAGCACTACTGTGCCAACAGCAGCTGAATTTTCACGCCAAAGGGCATCCTGATCATTGCTCTTTACAGCTGTATGTTTTGTTCCGAAAGAAACTTTTATAACATTTTTTTTCAGAATCCATAAATATGTGACTGGAATTGCGCATGAAAATCTAAGATACTCGTTCAACATTGTTCGTCGTGTTGCAATTCTCAAATTTTAATTTATATTCATATCTTTTACTGCACTTTGTCACGCTGACATGTTTAGGATGGTTATTAGTATCTTTGGCAAACATCGTTGATGGGCGTTTTGTTCTTGTTTAATCATCAGAATATCTTGATAAACCTATTATTGTTATAGCAACATCGACGACCTTCTCAATTGATTCAATATTTCTTCAATCAATCACGTAAGTAGCACTATCAAATAATGCCATCATACCATTATTAACAAAACCAAATTTATCAACAGCTACATATGTAGTATTATCAGCTTTTAGAATGTCACCTTCTACTTTAATAAATGCTTCAACGAGTAAGAAATATATGCTTTTATTCTAAACTAGTAATTCGATTCTTCCGCGTCTGTCAGAGCAGCAGAGAGTGTGAACAGACCAACTTTTTAAGCAAAATATTTCGTAAGCGTTTCGTTACAAAACCGAAACAAAAAAAAATCTTACGATGATAGTTGCCAATTTAGTTGTCACAACACACGGCTGCGACACTGCGACATCCCAAGGCAACGTTGTAAGCGGTCGTCGTGAAAATTCTTCGAATTTCAACAATGAAAAAAATAATCTTACAACGATGTTGCTATTTAGTTGGCGTTCACACTCTCTGCTGCTATGCGCTAACAATTTTTTTCCATGAAAATCATTGTTGAAATTCGAAGAATTTTCACGATTTCACAAACAAACTAATTTGCAAAACCTCACCTCGCAGATCAATCAAATTATTAGATTGGTCAGTGAATTTGAAATTAATTCTCGTTAAAGAATTATTATGACATCGCATATAGACTGGATTAGTTGGGTCTTCAATAATTAGAAATCCTGGAGGAGCCGTTGGTGCAAATGAATATAGAATATAACCTTGCTGAGCTTGATTTGATTGCTCAAGATTTATTTGATAGCTTCCTTCGATAACATCACACACTAAATTCAATGATATCACCGAGGATATATTCACATTGAACGGAGCGATATGTCTCCCACCGCCATCTGGGTCGTTATTAAATGTCAGAATATTTGTTTGTTGTCGTGATAATTTCTTCCAATCGTCGTGGATTTTCTTAAACCCAATATCGATGGCATAACTGAGATATTTTTTTAATTCGTCGGGTTTATACCCCGGAATTTTAAATGTTTGAATATCCTCTACGCGGATATTGTATGATTCCCTAAATATCCCCTTATGACTTTCGTTTATTAATACTTCTTGAATAATTTGCGTATGAAATGTTTCCATATCGTTGATGATTTTGTTACCTGTTTGTACTACACTAATAAACTCGTCTTTGGCGAGAGAGCCGGATTTAAGGGATATTAACAATAATGAAAAATCATTATTCATCGCTGTTAAATTTTCTTCGATTAAACCAACGCGAATAAAGTAATTAGAGATGGGAGAATAATCTTGATAACTTTTCAATGGATTATCAGGTTTTATCACGTTGGAGACATAATCAGATTTTACAGGTTCTGGTATATCAACGGTTTCTCGTCGAGGTGGTAGTTCAGGCCATCCTAATACTGATCTTATAGAACTCTGATAAATATCTACAGCATACCCAGGGGAATTAATCTCAATCGCAGATGATAACGTCGGCTCGTGAACCGTTATAGCGATTTTTGATTCTTTTCCAGTGATAGATTTAATTATTCGTTGTAATTCATTATTGATTTGTTCGATTTGATATGACCCTGTTGGTAACGAGACAACGTTCCAGTCTGGGGTTCCGTCTTCACGATTTTTCCACGCGAACACCAAGGAATTATTTGGTTGTTGACCACCAAATGCTACCGATCTGATATTGGGCCAGCTATGATACACTCGCAGTTTTGCTAGCGCGATCTCGCTCACCGGAACGGGAATCGGGAAATTCACACTGAATTCAGGACGCGTTGAGGTTACTGATATCATGCTTGTTTTCACCGGTGTTGTATTTATTACTATTTGTTGAAGTAGTTCTTGCGACGACATTGTTATTATTATTATTCTGCTCTAATTTTAGCATTGTCTGTTTATACAATTGAGCCATCGTTGAGAATTCGCTATCTGATATTGTTGTGTCGTCGAGTGACGATGATATCAACGAGGATAATTGCGAGTAACCGGCAGATGCAATGTGAAATTTAATTACATAATCGTTTAGTTTACTCTGGCTACACGATGATAGTTTTTTTGTGATCCCGGTTAATATACCCGCAATTGTAGCCACCGCAGAAATAGCGATTGGAACTACGACCGGAGCAATCATTGTAACGGAAGATAGTATTATCCCAGCAGCAGTGATTACTCCCGACACCGAGTACACGGTGATATCAACTGCGATTATCCTTCGTTGGTATTTTTTGATTTTTTTTTGATACTCCTCACAGAGAGAGCTGAGTTTAGTTTGAAATTCTCTGACCTGATCATAGCGATACTGATACACTGAAGGGATCGTCATTTTATTTTAAAAGCGCTAGCATTTTCAATTGCTTTCCCTTTCAGTTTAATTGTTTACTTAAATCCACTACGAATTCTACGTACCACGTTACTGAAGCCCTGACTAGATTTCTATCTGCGGTCGTTACCGTGAATTTTTCAGATACATCCTTGTCGATGATCGTTGATATCGTATTATTGACTCCAGATGAACTATTTGATGATATATTAAACTGATTCGGTGATACTATTGTTAATCGATAAATACCCTTGACGGCTGCGGTTATGTGTAAAATGTTGTTTGTGGGAGTCCACGCAAATGATCCGTAATGGATTGTGTATACGTTGTTGACAATGATTTTTTTATCATGAGGAATTTTTATTTTTTCAACAACGCTTATCATCCTCGCTGCATCATCCTTCATTGCGTTGTTAAATGTTTTAAGTTCATCGATGGACTTTTTAATATCAGAAAGGGTTATTTCAATTTTATCAAATGGGGTTCCGATAAATTTATCAATGATGTTTTTACGAAACATTGAAAACTGTTTCACGTGTTTTTCATATTCGGATTGAAGAGTTGCTAGTTCCAACATAGAATCTTTTATCGAGGCGAGTTTTGGTGTGGTCACTGGTGGATTTCCCAAAAATTCTAGCAGGGGTTTATCAATTTTGTCAATTATATTTCTTTGTAATTCAGAAAACTGGTTAAATACAACTATATGATCGTCATACTTATCATTGAGCGATTTCAATGAATTCGCCGTGTTATCGAATGTTGCTAATTTATCCGTAATTGTTGAAACAAGTACACCTGGTTTGAGTTTACCCTGATCGGAAAATAACGCGATAGTATCCTCTGCTGCATCTCGTCGTTTAACCAAAATATCATCGAGAGAGATATTACTAGTTTTCAATTTACCCTGACGATCGCCAAATATAACTATTTCACCAGGATCAACACTTGCTAGGTTTAACGTTTCGGCTATTTCATCTTCGATTAGTTTTTTAACATCCTTGATTTTATCAAGGGTTTCAACTCCACCAGGTTCGGGTTTCTTCAGCGTTGATAAAGGTCGTCCCCAAATATCAATCATTGTTATCATAAAAATCTTTTCTCTGTCTAAATCCAACGGATTTTCAATCTAAAAGATTTTCAATCCAATGGATTTCCAATCAAAGATTTTCAATCCAACGACCGCTAGTATACTCATTCACTACTACATGGGGTGGTTTTGATTGAGGAATCTTTGATTCCTTTGAAATAGCATCAAGTACGTTTAATACTTCATTGCCACATATGGGTGGGTCAAGCATTGTTTGTGTTGGTAACGTGGAATACCAACGGGGTATTTTTAATTTACTTACATAGCGGTTAAATTCTTTCGGCGGCGCTAATCCATATGAGTCAAAATAAATAATCCCACGTGGATCAATCGCGTATGCAACCCAGTGAGTTCCAGGTCCATCGCTGTTATCTAGATTAATAATACCGGTTTCAACGTGATTTGGTTGTGCCGGTAACTGATCTTTCATAAAAACACCTCTGAAGTTTTTAATCGCGAGTTTTTTAGCGGCATCAATTAAATCAAAATTGGACATGGGAACCATAGGTTCCTCAATCGTTGATTCCCGAACTAGTAAACCGGTCCTAGTCTCAGGCCGCTTCCGCTGTACCATGAATACGGGGTTCCTGGTAGTCTTAGACCCTTTCCTTTTTTTTTACCAGCGCGGACGGATCCACCAGTTGCTTTCTTTAGTGCCATTCCTGCCGCGGTACCAACGGCTCCTAACGCTGCCGCTTTAGCCACCGCTGGGGCCGCTGCGGCAATCAACCCTGGAATCAACCCTAACAACGGGAATATACCACCAGTCTTTTCCATGTTTTTAATCGCGCTCGCAGAAAGAGTAACCTGAACTCCATTTTTTTCTTTAAACGCTTTATTAAAATGATTAATCTGAGTCTTCGTCAGCGATAGTTTATTTCCCCCGCCATTCATTTGATTAGGTTTCAGCGTTATTGTGGTCCCACATTGCTTAGCTGATTTGGATTGTAATTTTTTTAGCTGACCAGGTGTCAACGTAACATTGATATTACTATACGACATTATACAAAACAGATTGATTCTAAATCGCAAGCGATTCAATGGCAAAATCCAAAGGATTTTCCAATCAAAGGATTTTCATTGCTGTGCAATTTTCAATCAAATATTTTCCACTGGTGCATCTACCAGTCTCATTCGTCCACCAACACCCTCGAGTATCATTGACTTATCACTGAGAATGACAGCAACCGCTCTATAATTCGGGATAAGGATAGGAAGTATCCCACCAACTGGTGGACCAGTCGGACGGGTTACACGGGCTCGGAAGTGTATATCAACGACGGACTGTCTCATCAAGTCGAGATGTTCCAACGAAAAGTAATAAATCGGATACAGACTTTTAAAATCCAACTGTGATATTTGTAGACCAGTATCGACATTTTGATCGCGTCCCATATACGACAGCAACCGATGATAAACTCGTGCAATATGATTGTTTCCATAGTTAAGTTGTATATCCTCTGATGGTTCTTGCTGTCCGTTTATTCTCAGCGAGACTTCACTACATCCAATTTGATCAAATATCATGTGGGAACGTTCTTGATTATCTAATCGCCCAGTATTCTGTAGCGCAATAAATATGTGACGTGGAGCTGAAAAACCCTGTTTTGATGCTAGATGCCATGTAAGTGTACCATCAATATTAGAATCCATGGTATCTGTGGACGTTGACAACCAACTTAATAATCTCTTCCCCCCTTGATCCATAAATGATAGTAACCGCGGTTCTGTTGACAACGACGGAGTCAACACTGGCATCCACAGCGATAGTTTTGATAAAATGACTTTACCCGCAGCGCCGCCAGTGCGCCAGATTGCATAATTATCAGTACCCCTTCTCATTAGCGATATAGTATGCTTTACTCCATAGATAACTTTTCTGACGTTTCTACAAAATCCAAATATGTGATGCAACGGAATCGCACATGAAAACCGTCGACGCTCTCCTTGCAACGTTGCTACTCTTGTTGCAAACCCTAAATTGAAATTATTATTAACACCTCCGAGAATATCAAAGGCAGCAGCTGGTCTATCTCTATATTCAGAGGTATCAGGTTTTGGATCAGCTGCAGTAGCTCTTGCAGTATTTATTTTAATATGCTGAATGTGATCAGCGTTATCAGTAATATCCTTCGTGAACATCATAGACGGACCCGCTGATCTAGTATAGTCATCAGAATATCTCGCTAACCCGATTATTCCCGTAGCAATATCAACTTCACGCTCAATAGATTCGATTTCTTTTCCATCAATGAGATATCTAGCACTTTCAAATAACGCCATGATGCCATTGTTAACAAAACCAACTCGGACAGTTTGGTTATCTGCATATGGTGTATCATCATGCTGTAAAAGTTCACCTTCGACTTCAATAAAGGCTTCAGCGGGTAAAAAGTATTTACTGGTATCATGAACTTGAAGTTCAATTCTCCCCCGAAGATCAGGTTGTACTGCGTGATAGGCAAAAAATTGATAATCACGTACAGAATCATCTTTAAGTACTGGGGCGTCCATGTCAAATGCACTATCAGGGTTCTGTTTGAACATTTTTTATTATATATCCGATGGTTTAAATTGGAGGCGTGAAAATTCTTTGAAATTACTTGGATTTTCATCGACGTCTTTGACGTTTGTAGAAATTCTATGAATTTCCAAAGCCACTTCCCGCTATCATATTTGCTGTTATGTTATCCTGGGCGTTAGTGTATGATGGAGTCATTAACGATGACATCATTGACTGTAGTTTTTCATCTACTGCGTTATTTATTATTTTACTAACCCGCGCAGGCATAACCTCAGTAGATGGCAACGGCAATGGTTTCTTTGATTGGAAATTCTTCGAATTTCGCTTTCGAACTAGCGCTGTTAGTTTATCCTTTGCGGCTGAAAACGCCTTCGTGGCAAGATCACCAGCGAAATTAATACCCTTATCCCTGATAACATCAATTGCTTTCATCGATAATTGTTTTACTAGCGGAGCCACTTTTGGAGCCATTCTTGAAAATAATCCCATTATAGTATTACCGAGACCATCTCCATAGTATGCTCGGTATTTTGGCAATCGTGAGTTTACCACGTAGACGTTAGTTGGTTTATCATGGTTGTAGTGTATGATCATTCTCTATTCAATTGATATTTATCTAATGTGATGACATTAGTCACTATGATAACCATGATGAAAATTCAAAGGATTTTCCTCTACTAACTCTTCAATGAAATCTCGATATGTTGCAATATCCATGATACCACCTTGAAATAACCTCCTACAGATATCAGCAGCTTCATTGATTATTTCTGGTGAGTTATTCCCGGCTCGTTTCCCCCCTACAAGTATTTCTAATCGTGCTATATCACCGAGAATATTACCAGGACATGTTACGCTAGAGTTTCCAACTAAACCACTGCCTGTTTTTTCAGTTGTACCAGTTGCACCTTGTGTATCTATTTCTGAACCGGATTTTGATGTTTTAGGTGAGAAGGATATTTTCTTCGAGGGTTGTTTCCCCCGCTGCAATTTTTGTGGTTTTTGTTGTTGTCGTAGTTCTTCATATTGATTGTATACGTCATTCACTATTTTTATGTAGTCAATGTATGATGTACTATCTGTTTTAATTTGACTTTTTTCAGTTTTTATTTTATAAATCACATCAGCGTAATGTTGTGGACTTTTAATATATCCATGTTGCCCTGGTTTCAACAGTTTTTTTCTGTTTTCATAAGTCGTAACAACAAGCGCAGGAATATCTACTGGTTTAGTGTTATCAATTGCTGCTATCCCCTCCTCGTTAAATCTCCCCCGTAAACCCTCTACTGTTCTTTTTGATTCAAGTGGCAATTCTTCAGGGACATCTCTTCGAGATTCATCACCGACATCAATACCACTTCGTCGTTGTATTTCCATTTGAGTTGCCATATCACCTGAAAGTTTTTGTACAGCCTGTTTTGTTTGTTCAGTTTCGATTGCTATTTTTTCAAGTTCACCAAGAAGAGGCCTCTCTGTTCGTTTTCCTTCTTCAGGGATATCACCGTATATAGCTCGTTCAGTAGCTGTTTTCACACCCTCAGTTGCAGTAACAATTGGCTTAAAGAGTTGTTGTGTATCATCAGAAAAATCAGTCTGAAGTAATTGCCGCTGTTGAAGTTTTTCACGTATACGATCACGAAGGGGTAATAGTTTATTAATAGCGCTAAGTCGCTCCTTTACGTTCCGTGTGGTTAATGATTGTCCTACCATTATTGAAAGAGTATCACTATTGTCAAATTGTGAAATCCTTTGAGTTTCCATCACCAAGTAAAAAAAAATCACTAGATTATACTTCCCTGTTGTCACACACACAATTTTACTTCCTCGTTTGCACAGGTAGTGATTATACATGTCATATACCGTACTGGTTATATACAAACAAAGGAGGCGCTCTCTACGCGTGGGGCTCATCTTGCTCCATTAACATTTTTAATTGTCTCGCCTTATAATTAATAAGCTTCCTTTGTTCATAATCTAAGCCTAATTGCTTTCGTACACGTTCAACGATGCTACATAATGGTACAAAAACATTAACGTCTTCGGTATTGACTAAACTTTCACGTATAAGTTTTTGTATCCGCTTAGTTAAAAAATATTTCTTAGCGAGGACGTATTCTCCGGTCTGTTCTGCAAATTTTATGTCCTCGAAATCGGTCATAATTTGATCACAATCTAACCCTGAATATAGTTTAACATTTTGATCTTTAAGCTTGTTGATTTCAATAATAATCAATTTGAGATTTTCAATATTCATATTATATAAAAATATATTTGTTGAATTGCTTGAAATATTTCACAAAATGAATTCTGGACACGCTAAGGTGTTGATCATCTTAGCAGCCCAGAAGCTTAGTGCGATTATAGGTGATTATGATTATAGATGACGACGGTACAATTACACATCACATTTTGAACCCCCTTGGTGTTTTACATCAAGCAGCGCGCTCAACGGTTACAACCGACAAACACATAACAATAGATTATAGGTGACACAATGAATGAATTGATTTCAATGACAATGACGACGGTACAACAATAAATTATAGGTGAATGAATTGATTTCAATGACAATGGATGACGCGGGCTATTTCTACATTCAAGTACAAACAAAACCACAAAATCGAAACTTGGTTTTGAATGTCAATAATAACGTTCATACCACGTGTGACGGTGTGGTTTGGTTTGTACTTGAATTTCGGCTAAGCCCAATTATAACAAGGACGGATTTGTATATAACCACTCATTACAACTAAGTGACATAAAGAGGTGTAGTGCTTGTAATTGTTTGTTTTGTTTATTAGCGATAACTGACAACGTTGAAAACACGCATAATACTTGAAACAGACACTAAAAAAAATGTTTAAATACGACGTGTCTATAAAACAGTTCTGTTAATGTTTGAAAAAAAGACAAAATTGATTATGTGTTGTTCAGATTCATAATAGCGAAACTAACCAATCAAAATCAATGACTGTGTTTAAGATCCGTAACTCTGTCATTGGTGATTTGTCGCACGCGCGTTACCTAACGGAGTTATCTCCGCTAATTCACATAAACAAATTGAATACTGTTTTTAAAACGTTTTGAAAAAGCGGTCTTATAAATCCCCTCTGCTACTTTTTGCACCGAGGGAGGGCAAATATCGAAATGCCTACCAGCTGAATACAAGGATTGAAATACTATCTCCGTGTTGTCAGTATTAAACGATCTTACGGGTCTAGCAATTTTCGAGTATTTCCCAGTCCCACCTCGTTTTGTGTTTTCACGTTGTGTAATAGCTTGTAGATTTGATAAAGAATTATCAGTCTTAATGCTATTTATGTGATCAATCACAAAACCATCCTTGATTGATCCATTATACACTTCATAGACGAAACGATGATTATAATAAGTTTTCCCTCCAGCTTTAAAACTCAAATACCCTTGACTATTCACAACACCAATTGGCTTCTTGAGTCTACAGTGTCTAACAACACCATCACGAGAAGCTTCGTAATTTTCAATAACAGGATGTCTTTGAAATTCTTGGTTCATTTATATACATAATACTTCTATTTGTCTAATTCGTTAATTGGCTGAATTATAACATTGGCAAATCTTTTTATGTAGTCGTTGGCAGTTTTTATTATTTTGCCGTTGGCAACGTCATTGACGTCGTTGACAGAGTCAGGATTTTTTATTCTTCGCTTGTCATAATAACGCTTCAACTCTCTATAACGCTTACCCCCGCAATTAACGCATAACTGCGACTTGCCTCTAACACCTACCCCACAATACAGACACGGAAGAGGACCATTGCTCCCCCGACGAAAACTTTGCATATGATACCCACAGAGTTCATTTCTGCATGATTTGTTACACGGAGTCTTTGATCCAATCATAAGCCATTTGCAATGATTCATTATATAAAAAACTTTTTATTTAAATACTTGTTTTAATTATAATATGAAGGAGTTCAAGAGATTATCGAAAATTACGCCTTGGAAAAATGCTAGATTTAATCCGATATAATCTCTGATATACCTAAAAGTCTAATAGATGACAAAACCCTGCTGAGTAAAATCAGCGACTGTTTTAATGAATTTAAGCGCGATGGAGCATCTCATACGTGGTCGACATTTCGAATTATCAACAACATCGAAGATATCGGTGTCAATGTACCCGTAATTGATGCTACTATGAACGATACAAGAGCAGCTGAGATACTTTCACACCTTGGCGGGAAATCCCAGCGGAGGTATTTTTTTAGAATAAAATTCATTATCGAAGACGAAGGTGAATGGGTTATCAGAGATAAATTTGAACCAATCCTCAAGGATAAAAAATTTGTTATTGTGAGTAGAGATTCCAAACCAGGAATTCTAACTGGAATTGACAAACAATACTATGAGAAATCTTACCCTGTAACAGCAGTTGTTTACGGAATATACCCGCTAAATGATAAGCCAAGTATTGAAAAACTAGCTCCGATGTTTTCATCGTCGAAATCACAAGGTGATTCAACACTGAATTGTATAGCAACACGGGTAATGGAACACTTCACAAATGCATCCCGGGGGAATAAACTAACTGAACAACGACGAAAAAAAATAACCGAATGGGAACTGACAGTGAAACAGCGCGGGGCAAAGATTTCTGATATAGCTAAATTAGAAGCATCATTAAAATTTCCAATATCGGTAGCGACGATAACCGGAGAAGTATTATACGAACCGAAATATCAATCGCGAGGAGCTCCAATTGAAATTATTGATCATAACAAACACGCGTGGACACCTGCGGTAAATATATTTCCACGAGAACGAATCGTGAGATATATCCCCGGGGAGTTTTACAAGGATGTGTTCTATGAAGAGAAATTATTTGATGCTATTGTTATGTTGTGTAAGGATGATCCTGTGTCAGTGTGGTTATTTCGCAGCGCTGAAGATTCTGAAATAGGATTTGATCAGTTTGTAAGACCAAATGGAGAATTATATCGCGTTGAAGAATTAGATAACAGAATGAGAAAAATCGCTAATGAATTTTCACCGGAGAGTTTCCATGAAAAACTACTCACGGATAGTTTTACAATTCCATCAGTGGTAGCTCACTTCGCAAGAGAAAAGAACTCATGGCGTCCAACACGAAGTGATTTTCTCGAGGATGTCAAATTGAGTTGCGTCGAATTGGGTCATGGAGGATTGTGGAATACGAAATACTCACGTGATGGTATGATTTCAATTGATATATCCGCGTGTTATCCTGGAAGTTTTCTCGAGTATGGAGAATGCTCTGAGTATTTTAAACGATTTGGACATCCCACACATGAAATGACTCGTGTTGCGATTAATGGTCGTTTGCCTGATTTTGATTTAACCGGGTTCGCTCGTGTGATATCATTTGAACTCGCTGCAGGGTTACATCCGTGTAGTTATGTTTGGCTTGGTAGATATATGTCTGAAAAACACTGGATGCCAATAGTGCTATTGAGATATATGATCGATTGTGGTATGCTAATATCGTTAATTGTCAGTGAAGCGATTATATGCTATCACGCGCAGAAGGATGTTTGGTTACCAAAACCTGATCTAGATCGTATAATTGATGAAATACGAAAACAGTTTCCTAATTTCAGCGAGGAAGAAATCATGAAACTATCTAGGCAGTTATTTGAAATTAAAAACAAAGAAGCCAAAGATTTCGGACGAAAAATAATTGGTAAATTCACTCAAGGTGGAAGATTTGACAATGCAAAATACTCTTCGAGGTTGATCATAGACGTCGCTGAATACGATTTTATTGTAGCGGATTTAACGAAACAGGAAAAACTTATATCCCGTAGGGATGCTTTTCTATCCAATGGTGAGAAATTAGGTACGGTTGTTACCTACTGTGATGGATATAGTTGTCAGTACACACATTTGAGAAGTTCTATGCTCGGTTATTCTATTATTAATCTATTTTCGATGATAAATAGATTTTCAGATACCGCGGTTAGAGTAGCTACTGATTCGATGTATATCCACAACAAATACAAATCAGCTGTAGCGGCATTCACAGATCCCGAGGAAGCGTGGGGGCGTTGGCGATTTAAAAAGGAAAAACTACATGAGTATTGTGAATCCGCAGACGTTGCCATCGACGATAAATACTTGAAAAGCAACCATAATCTCTCAAAGATTCAATCAGAATTATCTAATGCACCACCGGTATCTGACCCCGTATGTAGATACAAGACAGTTTATTTAAACGGCTGTGGTGGATCAGGAAAGACAACTCGTGCAATTGAATTATTTCGTCTGTCAACCATGATTGTGCTAACACCAACTCACAGACTCGCCAGAGAGATGATAGCGCGGGGAGTAAAAGCCTGTACTTATCACAGCTTCTTTCGATGGAAAGGCGATACATGGACTCCTGATCGAATGGGCGATAAATTCATTCCTGAAATCATAATCTGGGATGAAATATGCACAGTATCGTTGACAGTATTACAGATATTTCTTGAATGGTTGTTATTGAAAACTACAAAAGTCGTCATGTGCGGGGATCACAGCCAACCACAGCCATTTGTTGGTGGATCTCCACATGAATGGCTAAAGGGATTTGTAGATTATTATGAAGAGATTAATACCGACCATAGATCACTTGATGAACAATTACGAGAATTCAAAGCGCTAATTAGATTACAACCGGATAAAATCCAATGTGAAATAGCGCGTGAAATAATTTCAGAAACTCCCATGAATGATTTTTGGGAAACATGGAGACCAAATGATTTAATAATCGCGAGTAGAAAAATAGTCAGAGACGCGCTTCAGATGAAATTATTTGAATTGCATAAGTGTAAATTTGCAACACTTCCAGTACCACTCTGTTATAGACCTTTTTATACACGAAAGCAGAATATCGACGTTGACATTCCTGGACAACAACAAAAGCAGAATTTAGTATTAAATGATATTGTGCTGGTTGATATCAGCGTCGTCGAAGATGCATTGCGTGCTGATAAATCCCCATGGACGTTAGGTTATGCAGCAACAATACACTCTTCACAGGGATTAACTATCACAGACACAATTGTTTGGATAGTAGATAATCGCATTGAGTGGTCAAATTTAGTTTATCTCGCAGTATCCAGAGTACGGCGAATAAACCAAATTCGAAGAATTGTTGTTGACGATGCCAGTGACGATATTATCAGCGCCGATGATATCACTGGTGATATAATCAGAAAAAAACTCTCTGGTTATAAACAACAGGATAAAAAAAATAAACGAGAATTTGACATTGATGCTGAATTAATAATTACGCTAAAGCTACAACAGAATAATCACTGCGCGAGTTGCAATTGTATAATGCGTTGGCAGTATTCGGATAAAAATCCTCTCCAATTTACCGTAGACAGAAAGAATAGCAGTGTAGGTCATACTAGAGATAATGTGATGCTGACTTGTCTTGAGTGTAACAGACGAAGAGGTGCTAGTTAAGACCACGCGGTGGCAATTGAGTATCCTCGGGGATCACTTGCAGTTGTTGTCGAGTAAATCCTCGCTGAGGAGCAGTTGAATCCAGTCTATAGATTGCTGGTCTACCAGTTGATCGTGTTATGCCGGATATCTTATGTACGGTGACACTCCAAATAGGATCGGTAGCTCTTTTTTTACCACCCTCAAGCTTTCCTGGCTCGTATAAGTACCTTACAATGACATTACTACCAAGAATTGGTTCGGAAACGCTAGCGTTTCTAGAGAAATCTTTTTGTGGTTGTACGGGTATATACTTCTTTTTAATAGCGTTGACAGGTTTCATGTTAATTGTTCTAGTAATCTCATTATTGATTGCGGTAACTACACCTGGTAATCTCTTGACCCATTCACGGGATCGTTTATCCTGGATGAATTCTTTCGCGTATTGATATCCAAATAACCGCTCAGCAAGTGTCCGATTAAACCGTTCAACAATTGCCTGATCGCGATGTAACGCAGTGTGTCCTCGTCTGATGGCGACATTATGATGTTTCATCGTTGTTAAAACAGCGCCTTGAAATTCCTTGCCAGGATCAACTTGTAACAGATTTGGCCAGCGTAGAGGACCTCGTCGATAAATTTTTTCAAATGCAGAAGCTACTTCAGTAGATGATTTTGTCCTTAGCGGTTCTGCTTGTTTGTATCGACTCGCAACATCAACTAACGTTAACGCGTATTTGTAACCGTTGTCATGCGGCAGAAATAGTATATCAGCTTGATGAACTTCATTAGGTGTTGTAACATCAAAATGCGAGAAGTTAATTCGTTTAGGCGCTGGTAGATAAATTTGCCATATTGCCTGTTTAGATAACCAGTTCGCTGCAGTGGTTTTTTTCACCTTTGATGCGCTAGCGAGTTTATTGATTGCTGCGTAACCTCTCCAGTATCCTCTCGGAGAATAATAAATAGATTCCATATTTTTAATTACCAGCACCTAACATCAATTTACCCTTCATAGCAGATTTTACCAACCACGAAGCCAATTTTTCTTTGAAGGATTTATGAGGAATAGCATTTAACGCATGAATTAATTTCACATCCGCAAGATGTCTGTGTTGAAGATTGCTGCTTTTATAAGCAACATCATGAGCATGACACGCCTTATCAATAGCGTTTATTGGATACTCGCCGGGTCGGGGCAGATTTTGATCATCAAGTCTGATATCTAATCGTGTTCCCGGTCCACAGTAGCTATATCCTGGAAGGTGCTTTTCTCCTGGATACTTTGCCCACGGTGTTCCTGGGAGTTTTGCTAACTTGGCTGCAATATCACCTCCTCGTTTTTTTTTAAAGGTTTCGTGGAAGTAAATCTAAATTTCTTTGTACTACATTGTACGCATTTACCAGAAAGCGCTGATCGATTATTTTTCGTTGTAATCGTCGTCAAGTCATTTGTGCCAGTACGCGTCCTACATTTCACACAATATAGATCCATAATTTATATATAACGGCATGAATGTAATTGATTATTCAGCTACGAGACGACGGGAACCTATTAGACACCATGCAATGTTACCAAATTCTATTCGCGCGATTATCATCGGACCATCTGGATCCGGCAAGACACAATTGCTACTTAATTTGATAACGAGATGGATGGCGTGGGATAAGTTGTATATGATTGCTCCGAGTGTAGATGATCAGCGATGTTATGAAGTGTTAAAGGATTTTAACGAAGCCGCGCGAGAAATTAACGGCGATGATATTATTGAGTTTATAACCGATATCGAAGAGGCACCTAGCATTGACTCCATCGACGGAAGTATTAACAATTTAGTCGTATATGATGATATCATGTTAGATAATCAAAAAAATCCTGCTAGAATATTTTCCCGAGGCAGACATAAAAACACCGACGTGATATATATCACTCAACGTTACACTCAAATACCAAAAGTGATCCGAGATAACTGCAATATGCTGTGTGTATTTAACGGAGTTGATACTCATACTCTTAGAAATATTTGGCAAACTTGGTGCGGTGGCGATATGGATCATAATCAATTTAAAAATTTCTTTAGCCGCGCTCAGACAATCCCACACGGATTTGTGACGATAAATTTATCAGACCCTCGGACAAGATATCGTGTCGGACTTGATCAAATATTTAGTTAGTAAAAAAATTGTTAGCGCATAGCAGCAGAGAGTGTGAACGCCAACTAAATAGCAACATCGTTGTAAGATTATTTTTTTCATTGTTGAAATTCGAAGAATTTTCACGACGACCGCTTACAACGTTGCCTTGGGATGTCGCAGTGTCGCAGCCGTGTGTTGTGACAACTAAATTGGCAACTATCATCGTAAGATTTTTTTGGTTTCGGTTTTGTAACGAAACGCTTACGAAATATTTTGCTTAAAAAGTTGGTCTGTTCACACTCTCTGCTGCTGTCAGGTTCTCGTGCGTCATAAGAATAAAATTGATAATCGCGTACAGATTCATTTTTGAGAACTGGTGCATCTATATCGAACGCTGGATCGGATATACGCATGAACATTTTATTATATTTATTATCGTCTAACACGAAGACCACTTCCTGACTATGATACTACAGTTATATTTCTTTCTGCTTCACCAGCCAACTCTCCTATTTTTTTAATTTGCAGCTTGATTTATTACTTTACAGACATCTGCAGACATTACCTCAGTGCTGGGTAATTTTAATGGCTGTGGTTTTCGTCGTATTAATTATCGATTGCTGAAAATGTTTAACTGGCATCATTACCAATATCACCAGAAACTTTATTACGAACAAAATTGACGCCGGATTGATTTTCAGTCGGTATTGGTTTTGGAGCTATCCTTGAAAGAAATATTAAACAACATCGCTATGTCCATTACCGTATATTGTTTTGTAAGTAGGTAATCGCAAATGTATGACTCTGACCATACTCGGTTGAAAATTATGGATAATAATCTTATTTGTTATTTATTTATTGAATCGCTGTGATAGTCATCAGCAATTGCATTGATGAGAGACAAATAAACACTTATGTCTATGATATTGCCTGTAAATAGTCGTTAACAGATATTAGCTGTGTCATTCATAATTTCTGGAGAATTATTTCCAGCATGATTTCCTCCAATCATAATTTCTAATCGTTTAACAGCGGCAAGGACGTTGTTAATACAAGTAACAAGACTACTTCCTTGAGTTGTAATACCACTTCTAGTTGCGCCAGACCCATGACCATCGTCTTTACTTGCTTGGTGAAGAACGCAAGTCCGAAGGGTCTTTTTCTCCTTCAGTTTCTTCATCACTTTGTATTTGAGATGGATGCTCTTCTAATGTTATTAGTTGTTGTGACTCTAGTCGTTGTAGTTCCTAATAAATTCATTTACTTTATAAATAAAATCATTATATCTTACATTTTCTTTTATATCGATCATATCAATCCCACGGTGTACTTTACAAATCCAATCGTACCAGGTTTCACTTTTTATATGTTTATAGAGTACGCAGGTTTCAAAAAATATTTTGTATCATTATAACTATCCACGGCAAATACATGTAACTTAACTCTTCAATATTCCTTATGCGTGAAACACTCTCACGGTTAAATCAATCAACTAATTTTATTTTTTAGTGTTTTTTCAGTTCCGGTTCTGATATATGATAAATCCACATTTCATCTGTTTCAGCACTAGATTGGTCAGTAACTTCAAGTATATCTTCCTTGACTGTCAAGTGATTCAGTTGCAGCTATTTCAGCTGGAAGATGTCGTAAAAGTATTTTTTTTATATAACAAAATGCTTTCTGATATTTTTCCAGTTGCTATAGCAGTTTGTTTTAACGTATGACGAAGACTTTACGTAGCTTCTACAACTCTCTCAGTAACCTTTGTTACTGGTTTAAATAATTGTTCTGAACCCTCTACAAATTCCATCGAGACTCCTGACGTTCTTTTAGTTTTCGTCTAACAGAATCACGTACAGGAAAAATCTTTTTTATTGCTACTAGTCTTTCTAGAGCTAATCTACCTGTAAAAGACTTCATAGCTGGCTTCATTATTGATATAATAATGATCAAAGTTTAGCAGCAGAGAGGGAACAACCTCGATGAGACGTCATATGGGTAAACAAAATTTAGAAGAAAGAAAAACGACAAAAAATAAAGTAACATAAAAAAACCAATTAGATAATTTCTCGATCAGTTAAAGGCTTCGGATTGGCGTTATTGACCTTGTGGTATTTTTTCTCTTCATTTTTGAGGGAAGCTTTATTATTTAAGCAAATGACGTTTTAGCAAAAGTTCAGTTCACTCTCTCTGCTGCTTATGAAATACAACACAATCAGTTGTCCGATCAGGACAACGTGCTACATGTATGTGAATTGGTGCAATGACTAGGGCCTGTACTTAAACCACACGCACATGACAGCAGATAACTTTGTGTTGTAGCAAAACACACCTTTTCCTCGTCATGTTCATTGTACTGAATAAAACTTGTGTGGTAATTCCTTTAAAGCTTTTTGCTTTGTTTGTTAAATATTGAAACATGGAGCTAACACTAGAACATAGGCGGAATTGGTATACCTCTAACTACTTGTTCCCTATGGAAACCGCTGTTGGATTCACGACCGATAGGGTGAATGTTTGAATACTTCCATTGGAGCAGCATGGGTCATCAACCGTAATTAACTTCAATTGTTATGGCATTATATAACCTATCCGTGTTGCTGTGCCGTAAAGAACCAAACCAAACGAACCCAAGCTACAAACATATATATAACCCTTTTATTAATTAAAAGTTTACATGTAGTCTTCCAAATAAGAATAATCTTGCCAAATATTGCATGCCTTGCATAATATAATCTATACACCTTCATAACTCACATTTACTTGAATGTTATCGTCAGCTTCAAATTAGAGACATCAATAGATAAGTGAAAATCGTTTAAATATTTCGTTCCAAATAAAAACTATAATTATTACATCGATTTAACGCTTTTACAATTTCGGACTCGAGTGAAGTATTTATGATTTTAGAAACTTGCGAGTGAGACACTCACCCAAAACTAGGAAAATAATCGACTGATGTGACAAGGTTCGTTGGCAGGTTTGAGTTCACATTTGATTGTTGTAATAAAGGGAGCATTTAGAAAAAAATAACATAAAATTTCTTTTCTCTTCCTCAGTGAAACAAAACCTAAAAAGGTCTGGGTAGAGCTAAAAGTATTATACAACATCGACTTAATTCTATTTGATTTTGAGAGCGAATGGGCCCTTTTTCGAGTAAGAGTAGTGGGATTTTCAAGAATAGTTAGTTTTCTAGCACGAGTGGAGGACATTTTAAGAACGGGTCAGTTTTCAGAGTACGAGTAGATGTAATTTTATGAACGGACAGTTTTCTGAAAACGAGTTGGTGGATTTTTAAGTAAGACAAACATAAACAATAATCCACACATTTTCTTTCTCTGATTGATGTATTTAATTGAGTGTTGCTATGGAATCGATAAATCACGCGCTTTCAAGACGACATTGCTGTAACTCTTGCTCTTGTAATGAAACACAAATATGCTTGTTCAATATTAAGTCTTTACCAAATTTCCTTTCTGAAGTTAGGCATTTAATATTCCCTATAATCTAGTGATATTGACTCCCCATGAACCACCCCCCCCCCCCCCCCAATCTTTGCATCATAATCCATTGACGTAGCATGTACCGGGAACATAAAACAATAAATTGGCTTCCGTAAATATCAGGTTTCGAAGCTCTACAGCAAACTTCATTAACGACGCTTTTATCTGTATTTGTCGATTTCTTGATTCCATTGACAAAGTGATGTGGATGCTAACTTGATTCAAAAGCTATTAGCGAGGTGACGTGTCACAGGAGAAAATCTTGGATCTAAATTTAAGAAAAACCTTTAATGGATTTTACTTTATAACCGTTGTCCCTTTTTTTATTTTTTTTTGCGATGTTTTCATCATCTTAAACTTTTATCCTAAAGGTCCATATTTTTACTTTTAATCGGAATGGTTTATCTTCCTTGATTTTGAGACTTTTTTAAAATTTTAATGTAACCTGTATATTGCGTAGATTTTTCTCAACATTGTGTTAATATACCATCAAACTACATACATACATACATACATACATACATACATACATACATACATACATACATACATACATACATACATACATACATACATACATACATACATACATACATACATACATACATACATACATTCGCACAGTATATAACACAGTACTATAACAACAGTAGGAAACGAAGTACGAAGAGTTTTTAGACTGCGTCAATTCTCGCACGTAGTTACGGCGCATGATAAATGTGGTCTTTGTAACATATTTATATTCAATGCCCTCCATTGACGCTTCTGCAAACAAACACATTAATGCTTCTGTTAGACTGAGCGTGATTAATCCTAATTTAATTCTAAAATCCTCAATCAGATGTCCTTTGATCTTTCCCTTTTATTCTGTGTGTAAATCATCGATAACTACTCCATTATTTGTCGATTGTGTCATGCTTGTTTTATATCTAGCAATGCATGCCTTGCCTATGTAACTGTCATCATACCTATTATTGCGACCTTTGTGTTTATGCTCAACAAATGTTATTATCTTTCAATGACGTCACAACTCTAAGAGTTATTTCTTGATATCATTCGTCTCTGTCAGTTTAGAGTTGGCATTTGCATGTAGAACTGAGAATTACGTCAATGTCAATTAGATTTTTCTTTCTTTGGATCTGGCGCATGACTAATTTGTCCTAAATGCTTCGGTAATGACCTAACCTTATATAGGACCACAGTTTCTTAGTATTAATCGTTCTTGGGGGGGGGGGTCTGTATAAATATAAGCTAGTTTCTCCTTTCCATTTCATATGCCTCGTGAATAACAGAGGAGACTGATTGTGACGATCCACAGTTCGCAACGTTCGACTTTACTAACAAAAAGAAAACGCCCCATAAAATAATATAAAACACATATCTATGAAAAGTGTTGTGAAATATTTACTTAAATATACGAGTTCCCCCCCCCCCCCCCACTCCTTTGATGACGCCTTGATCGCTAGGGATCGTTATCTCTGCCTTGAATGGCATATGAAACACATCTATACATTCATTTTGGAACATTAATTACGTTAACAGAAATAAGCTTATTTCAGATAAAAGATACCCATTCATCGTTTACAAAACAGTGAGTTGAAGATAAATCTAAGTCATTGTAATATTATTCGTAGACATGCCACAATGCCACTATACGTTGGATTTCGTATTTCGTATTGGCATTATCTATCTATCTATCTATCTATCTATCTATCTATCTATCTATCTATCTATCTATCTATCTATCTATCTATCTATCTATCTATCTATCTATCTATCTATCTATCTATCTTTGTGTGTGTGTCTCTCTCTCTCTCTCTCTCTCTCTCTCTCTCTCTCTCTCTCTCTCTCTCTCTATATATATATATATATATATATATATATATATATATATATATATATATATATGAAATGTATCCGGTAGTTCTGTATGAAAAGAAAATTGTCTTTTTATGCTATACCAAACTTGCTCCAGAATCAAGTCTTAGAAGATTTAACTCTCTTCACCCCACCCCCGTTGTGATAAATTCACAGTACTTCACTGGCTGCTTATCTGAATATAAGTGACGTCAGAGAGCAGTAGGATTGCGATGATCTAATCTGTCACAGTTAATTATACGTGTGGAATTTTGTAATTTGACACTATCTAAAATCATAGCAAGGCCAATTCAGCAAAGCATCATGACGAGTTTATCGTTACTGACAAGAGAAATGAGGGAAAACAACTTCATTGAGAAGCGAACGACATCGAATCAAATTTCTGCAGCACAATTGAATTTCCACGCCTGAAATATAATGCAGCTTCTAACTCACAAAGTTTTCATTTCTTCTGCTGCAGGTATAACTTCTGTATTCACACACAAGAAAGAGTCCCATGGCATGACGAGAAATGTTATAATTTCACATGTACAAAATATGAGGATTTATTTCTCGCATATGAAAATGTGTGTAGATGCGTGTGTGATTTGGATTTTTAACTTAGCTTTAAAAAGTTTCCAGTCATACCCCTACGATGTCTGCAGTGAGGCAGTTTATAGTGATGTCTAGTACTGCTGTATTATGCCGCATATTTGTAGCATGATGTCCCACCCAGTCACATTATCCTGACACAAGGCTGACAAGTCCTAACACTAACCTCAATGCTGAGCGTCACGTGAGGCAACTCTTAGTACCATTAGTATAAATCTTTCGTATCTTATGAAAAAATTTTAGAAATATTTTACAGACATATAGTAAAAAATACATCAGCTTTAAAAAAAAAAGAGAATCTGTCAGTTACATTGTTTCAAATGAAAATATAACATCTGGAATACAGAGCTACGAATGAGGGTATGCTGAATTTAGTTAATATGTGAAATCGCAGATGATACTATTTTCAAAACATGGTTAGGAATATGTGATGCAAATAGTCCCAATCCCACGTGACGACATTTTTTTGCGTCAAAACAGAATATTAGTCTGAAAGCCAGTCCCGTTATCGACCTTTTCCATCCGTCTGTAATCAATTATGTCAATATTTTTACGGTAATTTTATCCTTTTAATTTATGTATAAAAAAAAGCCAGAACGTCTGTTCACTTGCATCCTACGATACATTAAGCATTCTAAAGTAGTACCTTTTAGTAATTCAAAACATGACTTACAGCATTTTGAAGCAAACTAAATAATAAAATAGATCAGCACTAAATCACTCAGATTTTATGCAATTGTAAATGGACTAACTGCAACTTTGGTAAATGCAATGACATTTGACAAATTTATATTTTCTATGTAAACAGATTTCCATGAGAAACAAAACTGAACTGATATTTAGGATTGCATTCCATTACGCTGGCTTTGCAGAAAGACCATGCGAAATATAACAGTTCTAATCTTATCAGGAATCTCAGAATGGACTTCTGAAGAAGATGGAAAATTGCTCACAAACACTTAACCTTAATGAAAATATATGAAATAAAGTGAGCCGTTTAATTGTTTGTATTACTACCCAAATTGCAATGTAAACAAGTTTACCATTGATAAACCTTGTCTGTACGAAATGAATTTTTGATCAGCTTTGGCGAAATAATCCTTCTGTTGCTCGACACATTCACGACATTCCGCTGTTTGAAAAATTAGTGATTGAAAACTTCTGCAGTAAATTAGATTTTAAAATCAGTCTGTGCCAAAAACAAATATGATAGCACAGCATAAACGAGACAACTCCACCAGTCAGTCCTAAGATACTCGTCCAACAAAAAAGCTGAATACATAATTCTTTTGTCCTGTCACTCATATTTTATCTCACTAAGACTTCTGCTTCTTGTATGGGCACGATGGATCAAAATATGATGCAAGTAAATGAAGGTCTTATTGGATCTCTTTTTATTGATATCAGATTTATCAAACAGATATTAACATATGTCATATGTATTGGAAGAATATTGTTGCAACTTGTTTTTGTGAATGAGAAAAGAACGCAATCTCTGCATGAAAATGAAACATTGACTGGTCCATTAATTTCTTGTTTCCTTTTTGCATCTGTCAAAGAATTCCAGTAATCAGTTGATGCATTGCAATGGGAATACTGACATCGCTAGACGTGTTTGTTAGGCTTCGATTTTCAATTGGTTTGTCTTCTTAGGTACAAATCTAGATTTCAGAATTTGAATGGTCTTATTTTGGCAAGTAATCGTATAGATCTGATGACATTTTTATTACAGTCATTTCAGATAAATACTTTTGCTATGTTTCCCTTTAACATAGAAAGATTGACAGCTTTGAAATTGGATTGTATGCAACTCTCAGTATAATTGTTGCTTAAAGTGAGGTTGCTTTTATCACTTGGAAGCATCAACACACTGTAATCCTTCATCTCTGGTAATCTGCCTGCAAGAGGAAGAACATTGATGTGTCAATAGTTGCGGATTAAAGTTTCTGCCAGTTGATTATCTTCCATAGAATAAGAGATTATTGATTACGTTATGATATTTAGACATGATTTTGAAACGTATGTTTAATAATCCAATGGCTGAAAAGGTCGTTTTCTGGCAAATCTGCTTCCCTCCAGAGAAGTATTTCATTTCTGTTTTTGTTTTTTTACCCGTACGTTTGTGTCGGAATGAGCATTTTTGTGTGTTCTAAGTATTGGCTCTCTTTTGACTGAAGGAAATACATTACAAGGTCTAAATCATCCCATCTGAGTTCAGCTACAGCTAGGCGTGATGTTTCAATAACTTCAGTCTACTGTTCAGCAAACAATTATTTACCTGAACATAAAATAAATTATTTCATCATCTTTTGAAAAGAATCAGCACACACCACTATGATCATCATCATTCTGCTCCAAAATGGCAATACATTAATTATCATGATCATGGGGACCTCCTGTCGCCGAGTGCTCTAAAATCTTTGTCATAATCGATCACTGCAAAATCACATTTTTCCACTTAGGTTCCAGTCTAGGGATTGGCCATTGAGGAAATGTGTGAACGCTTGCTATTGGCTCATGTGGGTCACTGGTTTTTACTGAGAATTTCCAGTGTTCTTCCTCCTTAAGCTATATTGGCCGCTATGTATTGCATTCGATGAAAACTTGAGAGTTAGTACTACAACACTTAAAACAGCAACAAAAGTATAGGCATCAGCTGACACTTAAAAACATGTAAATACTCAAACACTATAAACATATGGCAGATCAGAGAGAGAGAGAGAGAGAGAGAGAGAGAGAGAGAGAGAGAGAGAGAGAGAGAGAGAGAGAGAGAGAGAGAGATTTGAATCTGTAATGACAATAAATATTAAGAAAAGAAAAAAATACAACCACCTCGGAGCTTGTGAATGAATTTGACAAATGTCAGTTGTATTCCGAATATCGTCTTGACTATTTTCTTTCGTACAAATCACCATTCAATGTGCAGAGTGACTGAACATGTCTCGCAGCATTTACTATTCATATTTACTTCGACTTAATTATGATCATAGCTATAATTCCGGGGTGGATAGGTGGGACTAGAATTACTCTAAAAGTACAGGTAATTTTCAGACAAATACAATAATTGGATGCTAAGTCTCGTCTGACATAAGAAATGCATAGTTTCTTTCTAAAAGACAATTTATATTGTTCATTACAGGCTCCCTATTCGACTGAAATACTGTATCCATTTTCCTTTTATCCTCATCGTAGATGGGACCATTAATATTATTCGACTCATACCCCAAATTGCCAGTGACACTCCAAATTGCCAGTGGTACCCGTGTAAAATAATAACCAACGTTACAGTTCTATGGGGTGTTTTTTTTTTGTTTTCCTCCTCATCCTTGAAATCAAAGGCAGGAAATTTAAACTCAAATAGCACAAAACGTTGCCTTTTTAGTAAGAGGGGTGGTTAAGTGGATTTGGTTGGCGTTATCTAGGGGATGACCTCCCTCGATTTTAGGCCCTGTGTGAGTGGATAGATATAACGTCAACAGAGAACTGAGCAAGACTACTGAGAAGTAATGGACAAAAACAACATTTTTAATCAATAACGAATTAATAGCGGCAATTCTAATTCAACTTAAGTTATGTCATCATAATTGAATAGCAATGTTTAATTTGGATTTATTTAATCAATATAACGAGTGGTGAAAAGAGCTCAATGACCACGACTATTTGCATCGCTTTCGTCTCTTGACCCGTGAATCACCATATTCATATTGTCTCTCTAGTCTTCCTATTCTGAACTCTTCATCTCTTTATAGACGTCCTAGTCTTCTATTCTGAAAATGTCATCTCTTTCCAGACTTCCGTCCTCGGGCTGTCCCGTCTCTCCCAGTAAGCTGTTTCCTTAAAGGACAAAATTACCCCTAAATCTCTTTACATATTGCTTCCTAGACGTACATCAAATTCCCTCACTTACGTTACTCAGAACATAATTAGCTATACAACTGCATAAATTATTTCCTAATTCGATTGCTCATCACTCTTGCTTCACAGCGATCGACCATAAATTAACAAGTGAGGGTGTATCTAACATTACGGTATCTCTTTACCTACGCTACTACGTGCTCGATTACTACTGCATACAATTCACAAAATTCTAGCTCACAGCAATCCCTAACCTACGATATTATTTAAACATTACAAAACCAGATATAAATAAATGAGATTACCGTTAACTCACGATACTCAGCATGGTCCTAACTGAGAAAGGTAATTAGTTCATTTAACCTATGAAATCAAACACATGAAAATTTGGAGCGACCGCAATCTGTCGGTTTTATCAATGAACTTGTAGCTGTAAAATTAAAAAGATAAATTGCAGAACAAATCTAACTTCAACACATTTCCATGAAATTGAATAAAAGATACCTAATATAGATCCTAGTAATATAAAATACATTTGCATAAACAAACAATCAAAAATAGAAAATTACGCGAACAATTAAAATTGCATATCTTAATGCTGTTCTCTTTAGAAATTGTGTCATAGCACTAAAATATGTCTTTTCTTACAAGACAGCCACCTGGTCATCTTTTCTTGTTTAACGAGGAAGCACTATTCTTTATAACTAAACTTCTTTCTCAGAATTTTCGGACTAAAGAATTTCGACCAAGGTCGTATCTTGAAATTCACGTTACTTCCAAAGTGTACGGTTTAATCTACTCTGACCAATCTTAAGCAGCGGTTCCTAAATCTGTCGCAAGATAATCATCTCATTTGTCAGATTTTGGACAGCCGAGAATCTCAGAACTACGTTGCATATCAACTTCCCCTCGAATATGACTATTTGACATGGGTTCCTATTATGTGTTTATGGTTGCTATCTCAAATGTTTACTTTCTCAAATCAAATATCAATGTGATGCTGGCCTTTTAAATTTTACACTGACATGGGAAGAGGGGGGGTTGGAGAAAGGAAAAAGGTCGAAATGATCCTTCACAAAGATTTTTCTGGCTTAAATGTGATGCAATTTTAATTCTCAATGCATTCAACATTAAGGTCAAATACTTAATGCAGAAATAGTGCAAAATATCCTTTAAAAATGATACCATAATCCCATGGTATGGTTATAGGAAACTCGACTAGTACAAAATATCCATTTACAAATGATACCATTATCCCATGGTAAGGTTATCAGAAATAACGACTGCTCACTAGACTAAAAAGTGTGCGCAGTTAAACGAAAAGTGCGAAAACAATACAAATGGCATGCCATTTTCTTCAAATAACGTAACACACTGTATCCATGTAGCTCTGCTGGATGAAGACATAATTTATTGTCCTTGTATGCGCTACTGATGTTCTTTTATTATCTTATATAAATTCAATAATTGTATCAATTCATGAGGTAATTTTTCTTCATATTGTTTGGGATAATTTCTCTTCTGAGTAATTTTAGATAAATGTTGAGTCTTTTCTTGTAACCCTCCCTTTTAATGATAAAATGATTTAAATGCACGTTATTTTGACTTTCTCCCTTTTATGTTTGCAGTATCATTAGTCTTTATTATAAGCAAGATGAATGCAATCGACATTCAAAAGAATTAGATCTAAGGCATTCAATCGAATTAGATCTAAAGATTTCAGTGAGATTGCAATAGATTCCCCATATTATTCTTATTTCATCTGTAAGATGTATAACAGCTTTTATGCCTAAGATGTATAACAGCTTTTATGCCTAAACATTGAGAGTGACTTAAGCATGTAAAAGAATTTATCTCTAAGTTTAACGAAAGACGCGGAGTCCTATCCATCATATTGGCCACTTAATCATCGTGCTGGATCAAATAAAATAAACTATGAAAGACGAGTCCCATGCATCCTATTGGCCACTTAACCGTCGTTGTGGATTGAATAAAATACCCTATGAAAGAAGAGTACCTTGTGATTACCGTATAAGAAAATTTATAGTTTCGTTTGATCTTCTTGTTAGAACAGTAGCTAAAGACTGCAGTAAAAATTTCACTTTGAACTTTGGACAAATTTGCTAATTGAAATTTACAAAATGGAGCATGCGCAGGTATGTAATATTATTTGTGTCAGTAAAAGATACTACTTCCGTTTCGACGTGCATCTGAGGTTGCCAGTGGTCTTTTTAACTTCGAATCCAAGGATTTCCAAGCCGTTGGGGCTAGATATCAGGTTAGTAGTTGTCTGTTAACATTGAAGTCAAATGCGAGTGGTCTGTTTAACCCAGAATTCCAAGGATTTCCAAGTGTTACCGTTCCCTGAGGCCAGACTCACGTAAATACGTAAGCCAAGTCGGCTGCTCATTTGCAGCTCAAGTTACATATTTGATCCCCAATGTTAGTCTACCTGTAACATGTAGTCACTAACAAGTCAACCCATTTCCAAGCCTAACTCAAAGTATATGTAAACCACATTACATATTTAGCTTATGTGTGAATTTAACAATGCTAGGATTGTGGTAATTAGGCTCATGCCGTCTACCTTAAAAATTAGGGAAGTGTCAAAATCTGAAACTATCCAGTGAGACCTAATCAAAGAAACATCAATGATTACCGTGTCTTCCGGTGAAAATCCCATGATAGTGTCCCCATAACATTAAGATCAAAGAAATGCAACGGTTGCTATACCCTAGGGTTATAAATCCCAGGCTAGTGTTCTCTTAAGCCTGAGATAGAAGCTATTGCGACGGTTACTATATACCCTATGAGATTTTATTCGAATGATCTACCTGTAACGATCTCCAAGTCACGTAACTGATTCTTACCTCAAATCAAGATGCTTACAGTTCTTAAGGAATCAAATTTTTTGGGTGAAGAAAACACTGATTTAAAATTATATATTGCCAAATTCCGTAAGTTGCTTGCTGTTATAATTGTTTACAGGGCATGCGATATACATTAAGAATTGTACCATCATCAAGCCATAACATTTTACAACAGAGGACAACATAGTAATCGTCATACCTACTAGATATATACACCTGCATTCACTTGGGAATAAATCAACTGAGAACATATTAAATGTTTTAAAACTAATGTAATGAATTTTGAAACTTATTTCTATAATTAGTGAATAATTGTAACAATTCGAATGCATATATTTTCTAAAAGCGAATGATTATAAATTAAAAAGTTTTTTTTTTATCCTATTGTAATGACGTTTCACGTTGAAAAAGGACTGAGATAATTTATTACTTAACAGCGTCGACAAGTAACTGTACGTGTTTCGTGACATTGTTGACCAAAGTACGAATACTGTATTATCAGTGTATAGGAATTGTAGGGAAATAATGAATTCCACTCTATAAACCTCATACAGTGTTTGAGTTTTCGTCTTCCACGGCATTCACCTTCACAATGCGTCTATGTATATAATACCTGTAACGGTGTCAGCATTTACCTTCACCATGTTTCTATGTATATAACACCTGTAACGGTGTCAGCATTTACCTTGCATTATGTGTATACTAGTTGTAGTAGTGTCAGCATTCACTTTGCTATTTCTGCACACCAAATGTAATGGTGTCATCATTCACTTTGCTTATAGATGCATAACAAATATAATGGTGTTAGCATTCACTTTGCCTATATGTGTATAACAGATGTAATGGTGTGAGCATTCACTTTGCCTATATATGCATATTAAATGTAATAGTGTCAGCATTCCCGTTGCCTATATAAGCATAACAGCTGTATTAGAGTAAGCATTCACTTTGCTATATATGCACACCAAATGTAATGGTGTCATCATTTACTTTGCTTATATATGCATAACAAATATAACGGTGTCAGCATTCACTTGCCTACGTGCGTTTAATGTAATGGTGTCATGATTCGCCTTGCCTATATGTGACTAACAGCCCTTCACTGTGTCAACATTCGCCTTTCCTATACATACAATCAATTACAACAATAATATCCTCTTACAAAAGCGTTTCAGTAAAAAAAAATACCTAACATTAGGAAAATTACAGTATATAAAGGTACATTATAAAAAGAGAAGTAATTCACCCAAGGAAAGCAAATCCAAAACGTTTATTCCGATAAGGAAATAGATCCCATTGGAGAATTGTAGTTGTCGAACCATGTATGTGTTCAAAACTTCCTTTTCTACAGTAGGTTTTTCAAATTAGTTATCACGGAAGAACAGGTTACCATAACGACACTTAATGTAAAAGCAAAAACCTGAAACATTATGGCGTCATAATGAACAAATCAAAGGTAGCTAATGCGATATTAAATTTCGAAACATAAAACGGAAACATATATTGCGTCTTAATCAACAAAGCAAAGGTAGCTAAGATGACACTCAGTCTAAAAGCAGAAGAACAAAGCAATTATGGCTTCACAGTCAACAAAGTCCAAACACTCACATTAACATACTAAAACACACAGGAGATATGGTCCGGATTTCAACACCAATGTCAAAACACTCACATCAAGATACTAAAACACACAGAAGATACAGTCCGGATTTCAGCAACGAACTCAAAACACTCGCATCAACATACTAAAACACACAGAAGATGCGGTCCGGATTTCAACAACACAAGTCCTAAAGTTACATATATTGTCAAAACATTTTCTTAATAAATTGTAAGTTAGACTTCAATAATAGATCAGATCAAGTGATTATTCACCTAAATGTAGATCCGGACTTTACTTTTATTGATGAAATCGAGGCCAGATTAAATATTAGTTTAAACTTACTTTCCTTTATGTCTTAGTCTTTTTTATGATATGATGTATATATGGATGATGCAAAACTCTAAAGACTGGTACAAAGGAGCTTCACAATTGGGAAAAAGTTACTATCACCATTGCGTAACTACACCGGTCTTTTAATGACAAATTATCTCTCCCTGCAAAACTAGCCCACAACCGCCTCATCACTGCGATATCTTGGATATAATGGTTGCCACTTGAAAATGATGGGTTTGATGTTCCCAGGTTTGTGTTTCATTCCTCATATTTATTGAAGTCGATTTACATAATATTTTAAGTCAGGATACGGTATCTTCCATTCGGAAATAGGAGACGATATGACTAGGAAGCCATCAGTACATTCGGAAATAGGTGACGACAGGGCTAGGAAGCCATCAGTACAGAACACTTTGTCTAGATTGTACCAGCAAATCGTTATTCTGAATGACCTGGGATATGAATGGGTTGCTCAATTAAGGTTTAGCTTTTAGTGCAAAAAGGGATGCTTCAATCTAATTCAAAGATTTTAATATGCCTGTAGTTTCTGCGATACAAAATGATGCTCTATCACGGCGTAAAATAATTACACTTCCGTGTAATTGTAAGGATGCTAATTTGTTCTGACAGTCTCTGAGCACAGGTTAGTAAACACCTAGCATGCAAGGCCTAGGTATGAGGAAAATTGTAGTGTGGAACCTTGGGCATAAATTGTACGCGTGTATTCCATGGTTGGTTTTTACACTAGCCTAAAATACCTTCACTTTCTTTACCATTTAATACAAGTTGGTATACACAGTATTTACATGACGGCACAGTTCCATTGTCAAAACAAGGTAAGAACGTTCAAATATTTACATTGATTACCTAATTCCTTCATCTCAGTCGATTGCTACATTCCATTTCAATGAGAGCAACATGTTCTTAAAATAAAGTGCACCAGTGTCGACAAATATATCACAAAAGTTTATAATTTACGAAAATTACCAAGACGACAAAAACAAGAACATCCACTCACTTAAATATACATTTAATAGACGATGTGAAAACTTTGACTATGTATTCTTGTTTTTCTTGGACTTACAAATATAGCCCATGTTCCTGCTAGCTGTCCTTTACGGTGATGAATGGTTCAAGAATTGTCTTCGATCTTTTAAACGAGTACACATCCTTGAACGAGGAATTTAAAGAAAAACGTGTTTTTTTTTAAAAAAAAAAAACATGACTATCCCATTAGATACGAATTTTCGTTAGTTAATTCCTCAGTGATTGGTAATTATTTACCTGTTTCCAGATGTTCTCAACAGCATTTTTGTTTGACTTATTGGGTTGTCGAACTAAACATAATGCCGTTTTCCCGTAGCTGGTATACTTCTGGAAGTGAAAAGCGTTAGACGGGCTGATACCGTACGCTTCTTTATATGCCAAATTTAATTTCGAATTTTGTTTCTCAAATACGTTCGTCAAAGTATTTTCTTCAGTTCAGTGGGGCACCTCCATCTAGTGATAAGGGTGAATTTTGCTTGTTTTATTTTTAAACAAATCGGCAAGGTTGCATCAATTTAAAATGTAGAAATTGCTACACGCACAGAAAGACCATGTCCGTCAGTGTCGCTCTTCAGATGCTGTTGAATTTCTTCGTAGTATTGCTTGCTTTTAAAAGAATCTTCAATCAGACACATGATTCCCCCACCCAATTCATTAAAGTTTTGAAATCGACGCTATGGACCATATTCTATCCATTTAAATATCACATATTTTGTTAACAATTATAAAAATATATCGTCAAATGTTGGAGTTATGAAATCATTAGAATTTGAATGTTTTATTATTAGCATTACTTCATCAGCGTGAAACAAGTAAAATCGACACATAAATATTGACGTCAATGATTTACAGAACAAATAAAATACAGGCAGCACACGTAAAAAGATCATATATTGTCGTCACTGAGAGGCAGAATCGACAAAGAGAGAATTCCTTGCTTTTCCTCAAAGCAGACTACAAAATGCATAAACTTTAAATTAACTAAATTTGTTCATCGGATCTTATCACACAAAATCAGTTCATCTAGATTGCATTGGACTGACCTTAGGACACGTAATCGGCTCCATTAGAGTCCATCATCTGAAGACATTAGAGTCCATCATCTGAAGACATTAGAGTCCATCATCTGAAGACATTAGAGTCCATCATCTGAAGACATTAGAGTCCATCATCTGAAGACATTAGAGTCCATCATCTGAAGACATTAGAGTCCATCATCTGAAGACATTAGAGTCCATCATCTGAAGACATTAGAGTCCATCATCTGAAGACATTAGAGTCCATCATCTGAAGACATTAGAGTCCATCATCTGAAGACATTAGAGTCCATCATCTGAAGACATTAGAGTCCATCATCTGAAGACATTAGAGTCCATCATCTGAAGACATTAGAGTCCATCATCTGAAGACATTAGAGTCCATCATCTGAAGACATTAGAGTCCATCATCTGAAGACATTAGAGTCCATCATCTGAAGACATTAGAGTCCATCATCTGAAGACATTAGAGTCCATCATCTGAAGACATTAGAGTCCATCATCTGAAGACATTAGAGTCCATCATCTGAAGACATTAGAGTCCATCATCTGAAGACATTAGAGTCCATCATCTGAAGACATTAGAGTCCATCATCTGAAGAGACTTTGACAGACCATAGCACATTTACATTGCCAAATGGAGGACAGTGACATTATCAGTTTTAAATAGTTGCAATGAGTAAACTAAACGTTAATAATACATTCTAGAACAATATATACATTGACAAACGTTGTGCTCGATGTTCTGAATTAAATATTGTTGCTAAGAATATATTGTATACCACCGGTATTAGGTAAAACGCTATGGAATATACCAGTAACGGAATGCATAATTGTAAACTAATGTCAGGGTTGTTATAACAGACTTTAAAACGTGTAACAGACCAAACTTTTCTGTCTGTGCTACCTAAAGCAGATCTTCGGTTCTTTCCTCACGAGCAAAAGTTTAAGTTTCAACTGTTTATTCCCACTCATAATGATTTACAATAAAGATTCCCCAAATCTGCAATACATAAATAATAACGCAACATACACTGAAGTAATTTAATCTTTTCTGACACCTGTCACATGACTTTATTAACCCATAGCCATGTTCAGTACTCTATGTATGTCATTTCCTTTTCGTTTATTTGTTTTGCCGTATCGCCTCTTCCAGTTCATATGACATTCTGATTTATCTACTTCAGTTTTGAAAATATTTGTTTCAGTTTTAAAGTCTTGTTTGAAGACCTTTCTCTCCCGTTTCATCCTTTCGTATAAATAGTTATCTCCGCATTGCACCAAACGATTATCCTTAACCACTTTGCACCAAGCCATTATTATTAAGCACTTTTAGATCGAAATATTCGTCCGCATCTGCTTTTAGTTGTTTTCTCTCAGCGTGTATCATGTAAACCTCAATCAAATGTAGCATCTTCCAACGCCTTGATCTTGACACAATATATAATATATACATAACAGATTGTTTTTATGGATCGAATAGTGTTTTGATTAACATCTGAATTTCTAACTTCCATATTCTTTTTTGTTCTTTCTGTTAAATAATTGTTCGTTCAGTATCTTTTACATCAGTCCTCTGACTAATCAAGTAATGTGCGGGAAAATATTCATTAGCTGTTTCTTCTCTTGATCATTTTCTTGAAGTTCATTTTGTAAATATCTGTGTAACTGTTCCAAAAGGTAAACACAGCATTATATAAGCCTTCCAATTTATTTGCAATAACATCTAGGTCACAGTTTATTTTCTGCTCATTTGAATGAATGTATTATTCAATATTGTATATCTCATCTACTCTTTCCATTCCTGTTTGCAAAGCTTGTATTGCAGAAGAGAAATTATTGAATATTTGTTTATAGTGCCTCTTTGCAACGACTAATGGATATTAACGTTGTATGAAACAAAGTTATTGAAAAGAATGCGCATCAATATATGCCTAGGTATAACGACACGTTAGCATGCTAAAAGATGTATCGTAGCCGTTAAAGGCGAAATTCTTAACATAGAAATATGAAAAACTGTATAGTCCTTTGGGTAGATAAACCTTTGAAATTTGTGACGATTTTACCCCAACCCCTTGTATGTAGGTATAAGTTACTATAACTTGTGATTCTGACTGGCCTTGTACATGTATAAATTGTATGTCTGCCTGACCCAGCTATGATGTTTCAAATTGTTCTAAGTTAGCTAATCCCCTTACGTAAGATGGTCTTTGTTTAGCTCTCGAGGGGAAATTCTACGAGGAGACTGTGTCCATCGCGGACGGGTGACGTAACCACATCAAAGGACAGGAGAGCGCCAAATAAGAAGACTGTAACAATTGATAGACACACAGACAGACATTCGGATGATTGACAGTCGAACGACTGACCAGAGTCGATCGCCCCCCAATCGAAATGCGATGTGGGTGGGACTTGATTCGAAAATTTTAGATAATACTTAATGTTTAGTAGGAATTAGTCAGTTCGCTACAAGAAGTAACTGTGTTAAGAGAGGTAGAACTCCGTACGGCCAGACGAAAATTGGTGGCAGACTCAGATTTTGGAAATCAAGGAAATCTTAAGATAGCTTCAAAGGTCAGTGTGATTTTTCTTTGATTTATGCTTGATACGTCTGCGGAATGGAAGGATTCTCGTATGTATATTCATTTTACTTGTATTGTAGTATGAATAGTTAATTATGGTATTAATATTTTGCATCTTTCGTGATGTTCGTTAGTACCTTTGCTTGCAATTGATTATGATGTAAATTCGTTGCATCTTCTTCATGATATTATATTACTCCTTATTTTGTGAGGTAAAATGTTGCTCTTCTTTTGTTAGTAATAGGTGTGCATATTATTTCGTGAATTATTACGTTTACACCCTTTTGAAAGGACGATTTGTATTCGTGAAGAATTGTATTGTTTGCTAGCCGCTATAAGAATTAATATTATAATTCTTTGTGTAGGTGTATTATGGTAGACTAGCACTTTGTTTACGTAATGATATATTTTGCCATTGAGTTAACGGATTTCCGTTATTGCAATTTGAATGTGAATATTGTGGATTCGGTACGCTTGTGTAGGACATATATATAAATATATAGATAGTCATATTACTAATAGTAGTAATATTATAATACAATGATATTTGAAATATTTGTATGTATATACTGATAGGGCTCAGTATGTAGATGTTGAATTCTTTGTGAGATTGTGTTGTGGCGCCATTTTGTAAGCGGCGGAAGCGTATGGGAATTTCGATGTGTGCGCATGCGTGACCAAAAATGTCCCGCCTTAAACTGATGGTTCAATTCAGTGACTTAGTGTGAGGTAATATTCATCACCCTATGCTAATGCATTATACCTTTCAACAGGAAGCTTTCGGGTGACGTTGAAGAGAATTCCGGGGAAATTTCGGGTGACGTTAAGAGAATTCCGGGGGAATTTCGGATGACGTGGAAAGAATTCCGAGTGACTTTGAGAGATACCGAGTGAATTTCGGGTGACCTCAAGAGATACCGTAGAAGAGGAAACGGAAGTAGAGATAGAAGAGGAAACGGAAGTAGAGGAATCGGAAGGAGAGAAAGACGGAAGGAGACTTATTTAGATGAGTAACACTCAAGAAGGGAAAATATTCCTCACACTGAAATCAAATGATGATCTAGGGATCATTGGGTCAAGAGTGACATTGATTGCTTAATATCTTTAAAATTTTCATTTATTAAATTGTTGTTTAAATTTCACCTTTGTATTTCTTTTAATTTAACTGTCGGCATTGCTGACTGGGGGCTCGTAGCCATATATAATATATTGTCTAGAAGTAAACATTCTGAATGCGGACCAGGGGAACTTCCTCATAATTCTTTAAAGTCTATAGAAAAAACCCCACCCCTACTAAACGACCCTTCACAAAATTAAAAACAGATGTGAATTACTAACCGATAGAAGGTAAAGATGCTAATTTTCTGTACAATTCATAGACATTTTTTTTTAAAGAAATGGTAAATATATAAAATTCTTATAAGATGGTCAATTTATATATATATATATATATATATATATATATATATATATATATATATATATATATATATATATATATATATATTTAGCGCATTCCTTTAAATATTCGAAGATTTCTTCTGGTCGTACAGCATTATCAATTTCCTTTATTGACTTCATATCCAAAACTGCTGTAATAAATTGTGAAACTAGTCACACACCAGGAGACTATATTCAACCGTCTGTGGACACTGATATCGGTGTACATTCTGATTGCGGTTCACCCTTCAGGAGCTATACATGTATCCGGTAGATTCGGCTGATATCCTATCGGCACAATCGCACCTCCTCTGTTTTGTATTCTATATAAGCGATGACAATCTCCAATGGGTTAAATTTCCGAAGCTTGCTTGTGGAAACTACATTACAGATAATTTGCCAAGTATATAAAACATGTCGATTTATATAATATTCCAAGTCAGTTAATTAATCATCGGTTCTCAAATGGTTAAATGAAGGACAGCTTTGACTCTTTTCTTTCACCTAATATTTAACCTCAAGTAAACCGCATACATGTAGCATGATGTCCCATCCAGTCACATTATCTTGATAACAGGCCGACCAGTCCTAACACTAACCTCTTAATCCTTAATGCCAAGCAAGCAAGTGTTAGTACCATTTTTGTAAATCTTTGGTATGACTCAGCGGGGGATCGAACGCTCTAACCACTAGGCCACCGGAGCAAAATTGTTAATTTGAGTGTACAAATGTTGATTTTGAAAGCGAACTCTTTAGGGTATGTTTGAAAAATGTTTTGAAGATCAGTTTGTTCGAAGCAAAATTTGCGTTTCCATGCCAGGATTCGCCTACGTATTGTAAACATTTTCCACCTATGATCTTGAACTGCTATCGACCACCAAAATAGCAATAGTTACTATGTTCTTAATTCATCTGGGAATGTTCTCTGCATTAAATAATTGATATTAAGGTTTACATATCAGTTACGACAAATTTATTATTTTCTCTATCCAACGAATATCATTAATATAATTGACCAAATCTCCCATAACTACAAATGGGGAAACTAATAGAAATAGAACCAAAATACACACTATTTTTGTAGGCATCTCTTTTTCTTTTAGAGTCCCTTACATTTTCCAATAGTGACCAAAATTCCTGTGTATTATTAATTAGGCAGTTTTACAACGAATTCGCATGCTCTCATTTATTAATTTTTAATACTGCCAAAATTCTTAAAGTAATAGCTAAACCCAATCAGAAGCCATTTCTAATACAGAAAACAATTAATTCAATCAATGACTAAAACTTGACTTACTGAATGCGTCTTGTCCTACGCCTGAACAAAAATAACTTTCCTTTGCCCAATAGCTCCATTACCTTGTAGAAGCCAAGGGTACTGAGAAATGTGTGTGAACTGGAAATACAGAATGATCAATTAAAATATCACTAAGTGGTTACTCAACCATAATTGATACTAAAACATTTTTATCAAAGATGTACACACTTTGTCGCACACATATGTCTGTGCGAAGTACTTTATTACATGGATGGTTGTTTTGGCAAATGGCCACTCAAGTGTTCTCTGGCATATTATTTGTTGCGATGTCTTTCTTAATATAAAATAAGATCTACATGTTGTTTGAATGTTTACTTACCATTACTTTTGACTTGCTATGGGAAATCTTTGTTTCCTCTGACCTGCTAATTTAATTCGGAATGGTATTACGTTGTCTTTAGCTCTTCTCTTTCCTCTCCTTTTTTGCTATGGAATTGTTGATTTCTTTGTGTAGCATATTCCAATTATCTTTCCGAAAGCAAACCTTTTTATAGTAGACAACAATGTGCTGAAACAATTCCACAAAAGATCACACTTTAAATGCGAATTTAACCAAAGCACATCGAGTTAGATGGAACAAATACAACTGGTGTATACGTCTTATCTTTTCAGTAAGCCACGAATATTAATAGCAGTAAATTACCTTTTTTTTAGTTACATTCTGATAAATGTAGTAATGTCAGTCTCTGTTATTCCATTTAGAAACGCCAGTATTCAGAATTCGGCTCAGAGGCCAGGAGTCATTAACAAGACATTTAAGACTGTTGCTACAAAAACCATGAATTTCAGTAAAGATTTATTTACTTTATCAGTATAAAAAAATCCAATAGTTGTAACGGCAAAAAGAGCAGATACGCACGTTGATATGGTGTGAACTGCATGTAGGCATATAGGAACATCACTAAACAGTACATTTTCTGTATTTTGGTTGATATTAGTAAATAGGCTATAATCTTGTCAATAGCTCACATTTATTCTTCTCCATAGGCTGCCAGTAAAATTCAATGTGGATTCTTCTGTAAACATTGCAAGGTCTTATCTGGATATCGTTTCGTTTTGTTTTCCTTTATAAGTATTTCATTTGAAGCAATTCATCAATTCAGCAAGGTAAAATTCATCAACAACGATTAGCATACAGGTTGGGATCACAATTAAGTTCACACCCATTTTAGCTGAATCTAAATCCATCCCTTGCGACTTGTGAAAAAATATAGTAAATGCTAATTCTGAAGCATTTCTGTGCGGTTAGAAAATAGGGAAACTAACATTGGTTTAAACGTTTTAAAAACATTTCTTTCCTTATTTGTAACCTCAGAACAATATACTTAAGTTATGGTCGCAGTATGTCCCATCCTTCCACTGAAAAGATCTGGAAATCAAGTTAAGTTAGGAAACAATTCATGGATCTACTTTGACTACATCTTTCTGCTGGACGCATATACGTTTTAAAGTGTAGCTTCCTTCATCAATTGTCAAACAAACATAAACAGTTCCTGACATTTGTATCCAGCCATTGTAGTTCTCAAGGCCTCCAGCGCATTTACAAACGTTTTCGACACTTATAATCGAATTAAATACCTCCATATTTCCTGACAGATCAACACACAGCACCAATAAGGAACTATGAAGGTATTTCACTCGTGATGGTAAATATATTGCACTTAATGTAGATATTTTCAGCTATGTGTTTCGTTTGTTGCGACAAATAATTGTCCTAGTCACCAAAATACGAATCCGTTATCAACCATGTGAACACTTTACATATCAACATGGAATGACAAACTAGATTGTTTTACTGCGAGCAGTCAATTTCATTTCCATATTTTATAATTATTTTGAACGTGCCTTCAACAGGCTATTTCGTAAGATTTTTAAAATAACCTGACAGGTACACATTATCGGCTGTCAGTTTATATTCATTCACCCCTTTGTCTTTACTATGTTAAAGCCGAACTCCACACTTTAATAAAGAACTGATGTAGAAATCCATTCTCTCCAAAACAGACGGATTCCAAATCACACTACACAATAAATCAGCTTTACATACACATCAAGATATCATCGTGTTGGAAAGAAAGAAACGAGTGACGTAACCATAGGCCATCCAATAAGATCAGTTTTCAGTATGAAATGTTTCGTATTTCTTACGTTAATGCTTGTTGGAACATACGTGATGGCATTTCAGGTTTCCTATTTTGCATAGGACTAAATTCTTAAAGTGAAAGAATTTCCCATGTATATTTAACTGCTTATCCTGGCGTTTTATAAAAGACTCTGCATCTCAGGTATTGTTAAAAGAACTTTCAGTGCCCTAAATATTGTTGTGTATCATTGATGTGTGTATTAGGGGTTTTAGAGTACACATATTGGCCTTACGTAGGTATTGTTAAAAGGATTAATTAATCAATCAAATTAATAGTGATAGTTTCAATTCAACTTACGTTATATCAACATAATTTAATAGCAGTGTCTAATTTGGACTTATGCATCATCATAACGAGTGGTGAAAAGAGCGCAATGTCCACGACTGATTGCATCAACTTCCTCTCGACCGTGATCCAACGGTTCCTATTTCCAACAGTCCTTCTATTCCGAATACATAATCCCTTTTTGGACTTTCTATTCATTTACTCTGAACTCGTCACTTCTCCTTTTCCCGGACTTCATTCGTCACTTCTCTTGTTTTCCGGACTTCCGACTTCGGACTCACCCGTCTCTCTCTCTCTCTCTCTCTCTCTCTCTCTCTCTCTCTCTCTCTCTCTCTCTCTCTCTCTCTCTCTCTCTCTCTCTCTCTCTCTCTCTGTAAACTGTTTCTTTAATGAACAAAGTTATTCATACATCTCTGTATGTACCACCTTCTAGACTTACATACAATTCCTTCACTTACTTATGCAGAACACACTAGCTATCTACACACTGCGTAAATTCTTATTGAATACGGTAGTACATTACCATCGCTTCAGAGCGACATGTCATAATTACCAAGAGAGCGAGCTATCGAAAATTATCGTATGCTACTATATGTTTGATTATCATTACATAAAATTCACAGATCATTAACCTACAACATTATTTAAACAATATCAAAATAAATAAATAAAGTAATCATCGATAACTTGATATAATCAATATCGTCCTAATAGGCAAAGGAAATTATTCCATATTTATTTAATATAGCCCTCTGAAATCCTACACATATAAACACTTGGGCACTATGCAATAAATTCTACCAATAAACTAATAACTGTAAAATTAAAAAGCTCAATTGCATACTCTAGAATTAATACATTTCCTTGAAATTGAATAAATGATACATAATAGGAAACCTAGTTATATCAAACACATTTGCGTAAAACAAACGATAAAAAATAGAACATTACGTGAAGTTAAAATTGTTTACCTTAATGCAGTTATCTTTAGAAAACGTGCATCTAGCGCTAAACACTTTCTCTTCACACAAGACAGACACCTACCTGGTCCCTTTCTTGTTTAACGAGGAAAGCACTACTCGTTTTTTTTTAGCCTTTCCTAAAGTCAAACCTTTCTCGCAGAAAATTTCGGACTAAAGAAATGCGACCAAGGTTGTCACTTTAAATTCACATTTCTTTTAAGATGGCCGCTTTAATTTCACTTGGACTCATCATAGGCAATGGTTCAGTAAATTCATACTATAAAATTTCTTTCATCAGTCAGAATCTCTGAATTACGTTATATAACCTTCCCTTTGAAGAATGGCTATTTTTACACGGATCGGAAGTTCAGCTGTCTCTTTCTCAAAACAGTGCTAGTATATCCCGGTCAATTTCACTGAGTCGGAAAGCTGGCCCGTTTGCAGTTTTAACACTGACATAAGAAAGATGAAAAGGAAAGGTCGGAGTGTTTAAATGTTTTAAGTGTGATGAAATCTTAATGCTCCTATGCATCCAACTTTAAGGTTCAATGCTTATTCAAAATTCGACACTTCACAATCATTGATAGATTTTAAACATGAAGTTCTCAAAAATGTAATGAGAACATTTATTTTCCATAAAGTATATTTCGATGTCGCTAATGAATTTTGCTTTATTACTTGTTATTTGGCGAAAGCGATTGACAAATGTATTGTGTTATACTGTATCACAGGAGAAATCCGAACTCTATTAAAAAGAACATGCAAAACTCTTTTGTGCTTATGAAACACTGTTTAAAACAAATAATGTTATTTGGGCTTTTCGTTCACATGTAGTTCTTTTTTCTCTCTCTTCCTAGTCATGTCATATCCACCGATGCAAGACCATGTTTCTTCAACCATCTGCAATTAGCATTAGTTAGGTGTGAACTCAATTTCTAATTTACGTACAGTGAATACTCCCACATTTTAGTCTTTAAGGTTTTGTATGACCTGCTTCCTACATGACCTTTGTTGTCTTAGTAAGTTGAAAAGAATGTAAAGGTTTCCCTTTCAAATTACTTAACTGCCTGTTCCTTCACAAACTGCGTATTTTCTCACTTTCCCTCTTTAGCGCGCTTTTTAAAGCACGGCGTATGTCATCACCCGTTTTCATGTGTATTTATTCAGTACATTGAGAAATATATTGTTAAATATAATTGTATAAAATTGTTTATGTTTTCTGTCAACAGTGTATGCTTGCTACTGTTTATACTCGTGACTAAATTAAACTCGTGGGTAAGGAATTCGTTTTGTTCGCGTACTGTTTACGTCTGTTGCTCAATTAACCATTCTTTAAATTCAGCGAATTTCTTTCCGTATTTTTTTCGCGTTTAATGTCTTCTCACACTCGATTGGTATTTGTGTAAGTAATTGAACTGTCAGCATGGAAGTAAAATATATTAATACCGTTCTTTAAATTGCCCCAGAAAAAGTCCACAGCGATCATTTTAAACTGTATTAAAGCATGCCATTATTACCGTATTAAAACAATTTTCGAATTAGTTTTTATATTTTTATAAATTTGATTGATTAATTTGAACGATTTTCAAACCAACACTCCCGTGAAGAGCTGACGTAGTAATTTTCAATTTTGCATTCTGCTGGTTCGCCTTCGAATGAGAAGTAAGAAAACCTATCCCAAGTCGGGATTTTAAAGCGTAGGAAAAAGACAAATATTGTTCGAGGTCTAGTATACACTGTTATTAAGATCTTTTGATTTGTAATGATCTCGTATCTTGACTCATGCTGGTCTCCTGATGTGTGATCCTTGAACAGAGTGCGTAAATTGCCAGATTTCACTCACATTACATGATTTTTTTTTTTGAAAAAGGGGTATTTTAATAAGAACTCAGCAAATAAACTATAAGATTAAAAATATCACCAAAATATCTTGAAATTCTTTAAGGACATACAAATAATATAAAATATTTTAAGCATATGCCACAACATTTGACATTTATTTCCATTATCTTTATTTTACATATCTTTTGCAGGATGTTGACGTTTTTAATTTTTTTTCTTTTTTCCTATTTTAGGTTTATGTTTACTCGGAACGCTTAATCTTTAGCACCTATTATTCTTCTCAGTAGAAGTATATAAGCTATAATGGCATGCTGTAAAACCTTACAATATCCATACCCAACATGGGAACATTGAACCGTAAGAAAACCCAAAAACAAAACAAAATCAAACACACACTAAAAGTCGATCCAAGTATCTTCATACAAGTAATTTCACTGAGCTTTTCTATCATACTATACAATTAATTAATTAATTAATTAATTAATTAATTAATTCCATCTTATCACAATTGACAGACTACAGGTTCTTACCTTTACTCACAGAATGCATTCTGTAGCTGAATTTATTCACTGTTATCTACAACATACAGACTATCTGTCTAATCTGCTTATTTCGTTGGATGATAACGAATCGGTTGAGAAACAAAGGTGTGTTGTCGGTGAAATACAATGTCACTGACCAAGGAATGTGATTCTCTCTCTAATATAGCTTGTATAATATAAACAATATTTGAAATTATACCGTATGACAATGTAACTATGTACAGTAGTACAGAACATAGAAGAAAGGTGAGAGATCAGAAAATTAGTCACACAGTTTTTGACGAAATTATTATCATTACAGAAAGATTAAATGACTATGGAAGTAAAGTGCTATACAAGAGTGTGAGTGTTTTAGTTATTAGTGTGACTTTGATTTATTATCAATACCATTTACTGGTGCATAATTGTCATAAAAAAGCATCAGTAACATTGATCTTAAACATTCATGGTATTCTAGATACGCTTTCTTCTGAAAACATATTTAGATTTATTTACATTTTTTTTTAAAAACTGATATTTGTGATACATAATTTACAATGAATGTTTGATAAATCTATTTTGAATGCATCAGTGTTGATATTACTCGCATCATCAAAAGTTGATCAACCATTTCAAAGTCCATCTTTACAGATTCTTTACCAAGTAGTGGAGATTTATTACATTGAACTTTCTTATTGTAAAACATTCTGCAAATAAACCTTTGGTTGAATTGTTTCTACATCCAAGTTTAAATCAATTTTGATATCATTCTGGTTGCAATGTGCTGTAAACTCTGTTCAACTTATATAGTCTGTGACAATTAAAGGCATGGGATAAGGCCTCATTGCTGTCCCAGGAAGAGTGGGCGAAGTAAAAAAAAAAAAAACAACCAGGGACCATGGTTTTGTGTAGGTGAGCCTAATATAAGAAATTTTGTGAAATGAACAATACATACATATTTATACATACATACATACATACATACATACATACATACATACATACATACATACATACATACATACATACATACATACATACATACATACATACATACATACATACACAATCGTAGGCGGCAGGTCGTGTGTGTGTGTGTGTGTGTGTGTGTGTGTGTGTGTTCGTTTCGTTTAGTGCGAGAGAGAGATAATTTAGAACTTATGTCCTATCATTAACTCTTTAGCCATCTCCTATAACTCTTCACTAAATACAAAATAATCCTGACACTCGTACAAAACACTCGTACATCGGTGCTTCTGAGACTGAATTTCTCGTATTTGACAAGAAGATGCAAAACGTTAGATAATTATACAGTTAGCTGCTGCATCTAATTGATACGTCTCCAATAATGCGATCGTCTTCTACCAACTTGTACTGCCTGTCCAATGAAATACCAGGCTGCTATAATTCACAAATCATGCTGCGAGATGTTATTGGTATAATTTCTTCATGGAATTTAAATTACAGTAGTAAAATATGAACAAAAATAGTAATTAAACCAAATTTTACCTACCATAGTATAATATAAAAATCCAACCAAAAGATCTCAATTGATCTATATGGCAAAAATATTGAACAAAAAATAAAAATATGCATATTTATGTGTTTTACTTGATTGTTGCTGAACATAATTCACATATTTAAACCAACATTTTTGACGGATACAAAACGATCTTAGATAAACAGGTAAACCACTAAACGTATATAACTAAATTAAGAGCGGTTATTCTAGTGGTTTTCTTTTATTTCGAAAAGCGCTAATAATTTTAAATAGACAAGTGAACGCACTTTAATTCTTTTCTTGAACTAGATCAAAATAAACGATTTTTTCAACATGCGTGCACATTGATAAATTTAACTACATTTTGAAATGTCAATAGGTTTCTTTTTTTTTTGATGTTTCTAGTCATTAGGCTATTCCTGTTCGTCCGTCGATTCGATGAGGACCTCTTTAGTCATCCGAGGATTGAAGGGGTTGGTTCGGTTCTGTGCGCGCGCAGATGGCTGATGAGACCCCCCCCCCCCCCCCATTGCACAAAATGTTCGTTTGCATTAAAAAAAAAAAAACAGAGTATGAATGAGACATCTCCAGTACGGTTGATGGCACGTACTTTTCTGGCTGCCTGCAGCTGCTGTCCTGCTAGATTCGCAGAACGTGATCTCTTGTTAACAGAGGAAGTGACTCGATCGCTTGCTGTTTGCTCCCAGGAATAATTGTTTATGTTGATTGCTTTCAATGCAACTTCGATTTGTCTTTGTAGCGTTTCATTTGACCTCCATGGGATCGCTGTCCTTGCTGTAGCTCGCCACATAAGAATCTCTTAAGCAGTCGGTGGACTGGCATGCGTACAACATGTCCCGACGAGCGTAGCTGGCACTGCATCAGGATGGTGTGAATGCTGGGGAGACCTGCTTGGACGAGTACCTCAGTGTCTGAAACATTGTCCTGCCACTTCATGTTAAGGATTATTCCTTAGATTTGTGGTGTGAAAGTGGTTCAAATTCATGGCGTGGTGATGGTACACCGTCCATGTTTCGCATGCATGAAGTAGTATGGGGGTGGGCAGAACTGCCCTGTTGACCTAAAGTTTGGTCTGGATGCTGATGCATCTTCTATTCCAGACGTTGACATACAATCTGCCAAAAGTTGCGTTGGCTCTGCCAATGCAAAGGTTCGCTTGGTCGTCAAAAGTGACACTCTGTGACAGTGTTCTGTCAAGGTAAGTGAAGCGGTTCACTACGTTGAGTTATTGGTCCGTTCACGGTAATGTTGGGCTCAACAGAGGGCTTTCCAGGGGCTGGTTGATGCAGGACTTCAGCTTCTTGTTACTGATGGTGAGACACAAGGTTGTGCAGGAGCTGGAGAACTTGTTGCATTGCAGGTTGGCTTCTGAGCCAGCATTGAGGGCGCAGTCATCAGCAAATACAAAATCCCTGATGGTGTCTGTCGTGACCATGGTTTCGCTTGAAGCATCCTGGGATTGAATAATTTTCCATCTGTACGTGCTTACGTGCTTAGGCTCGAATAAGCAGCAACATAGAAAGAAGTGAGAATAACAAACTTGTAAAAATTCAAGAAACAATTTATTGAGTACAAATATTTTCATAAAAGAAAATAAATTAACTTACGGTTTTAGAGAATCAAGTCCAGAAATTAATCCAAAAAAGAATTCACAATATAATCCACTAGTGGAATTGCAAGAGTCCTGATAATAAAATGTCCTAATAGTTCCGGGTTCGAATCTTGACGATGTAATCCAATATAGACGATGTCACGTGATGAAGTCAGTTTTAGTTTTATAATAATTTAAATGAGCACAAGTAATTTCTAGATAAATAACACAATAAATTCCTCTTGATCCCAAACGAATTGAAATAATTTACACTCAAACAATAACACACACATCTTTGTATTATAAAGCCCAGCCTAACTACTGAACCGTTAACTTCTAAAACACAGCTATATACTGATTCCCTCGTAAACAGGAAGGGGTCACGTGATTTTTTAGAAGGTCACAGAACGAACCCATGCTCGCAAAGTCACGTATACAGTATGATCTAGAAAGATGTCATTGGAATCAAGCAATCATTTTTTTAAAAAAGCTATAATGTCCTTGGAATCAACCAATCATTTTAGAAGCTTGTTTACACTCTGTAAAAAGGTCAGAAAATGAGGTTAACATCTGTTTACTTGTAGAGTGAAAATTTCTAGAAAAATTTCCCAATGAATGAATTTTTAATCCAAAATGTCAAATTTGAATCTGACAAAAATAAATAAATTATTTAAATCAAATATACGTAACAACAGTTCCTGATGCCGATTCCAACTTCTCCGTCTCTGAAAGCATTAGTCGTCATGGCGGAGAAAAATACATTGAACAGTGACGGTACCAGAACACAACCCTGCGTAACGCCATTTGTTACTGAGAATGGCTCAGATGCTTCGCCATTTTCCTGGATTCGTGTCTGCATGCCATGGTAGAAATACTGCACTATGGATATAACTTTTCTTAGGCATAATTACTTGGCTATAATCTTCGACAGGCCTTCTCTGCTGATAGTATCAAAAACCTTTGTCAAGTCGACGTAGATGGAGAAAATGTCAGTGTTTTGCTCTCGACATTTCTCTTGTACCTGCCTTGCAGAAAACATCATGACGATGGTCCCACGTTCTTTCGGAATCCACACTGGCTTTCTGGCAGTAGTCCCTGGTCAAGGTGTGTAGTGAGACGGTTTAGTAGAATTACGATGAGTATCTTTCCTGAAATTGAGAGTAAGGAAATACCCCGGTGGTTGTCGCAGGCCTGTCGGTTCCATTTGCGCTTATACAGGAGGATTCTGAAAGCGTCCTTTAATTCCCCGAGGATCGTCTCTTGCTGCCTCATTAGTATAAACAGTTGTTGGAGCCTTTCTGAAAGGGCTGTGCCCCCTTCCTTGTAGGCTTTAGTTGGGATAGAGTCTGAACCAGGTGCTTTGCCACTGGAGAGCAGACGTATCGTTTCATACGTCTCTAGCAAGGTTGGAGGGTCATCCAGTGCTTCGTTGATGTGTAATTGGGGGTGACGACAAATGGCTTCATCACTGATGAATGAAAGGCGATTTTGCAGAATCTACTCTTTTTTTTAGTAATTAGTGTATTCCCGTCTGCGCTGAGAGGGAGATTATCTAGAGGATGTCGGTCCATACACTTTTTTCACAGCATTGTTGAAGGTCTTCATACAGTGCTGGTCTGCGTAGCAATGGATCTCATCAGCTTTGTTTCTCAGCCATGTGTCTCGCATATGACGGAGCCTCTGCTGTACAGTTCTGCGTATGTTGTTGTACGCATCTTTCCTAGAGGTGGATTTGGGGTTGTCAAGGTAGGTTTGAAGGAGGCGGTGTTTCTCATTCAGCAACTGCTTGCTCTTGTCGTAGTTCTCATCAAACCTGTCTTGATGCTTTCTCGTTCAGAGCCCTAGGATTTTCGCAGCTGTGCTGTAGACCAGCTCTCTGAATGCCACCCAGTCGGTCTCCACATTCTGATTGTCGAGATAGGTGGATTTAGACGTTCTTCATGGGTATCCACGAGAGCCTGTTTGATACTGGAGCATTTCAGCTTGGTGATGTTCAATTCCGTCGTTTAGGAACCTTCTTTTCCTGCGGATGTTGAGCTTGATGATGATGAGGTGGTGGTCACACGTACATCTTGCCTGTCCCTCTTACTGACAATGACGTAGTTGATGAGGTGCCAGTGATTAGAACGTGGGTGCATCCATGACTTCTGTTACGGGTAGGGGGGTGGAAGACTGTATTGGTGATCGGCAGTTCATGCTCGACGCAAGTCTTGAGCAAAAGGAGACCGTTGATATTACAGTGCCACACTCCGTGCTTTCCAAGCACTCCATTTCAGGCAACGTGATCACAACCTACTCTTGCATTGAAATCGCCATGAATGACGATTTTTTTTTTTTGGGAACGTCAGCATTTATCGAGTGAAGATCCTCATAGAATTTAGTTTCATAGTCATGAGTCTTTTGGTTAACTCTTTTGGGAGGTGTAGTCAATTTGCCAATCAGTGTTGTCTTTACTGCAAAGCCAACAGCAGTCGCACGGCGTTGTTTACTTTCTCGGCTGCTCCAAAAGAAAGTACATCCGGAGTCCTTTTCACAGAGTTCAACTTCTGAAAGCCGGGTCTCGCTCAAGGCAGCAATGTTCACCTTTTATCTGGCGAGTTCCTTTCCTTTTAGGGAGATTCTTCTCTGTGATCTTTCATTAACGGTTCTGTCCATTAAGGTGCGCATATTCCATGCGCCAAGTGTGAGAGCAACAATTCGCATTTTATTTTCTTTTTTGTATTTTGACCGCTGGAGTAGGGTCCCCGCAAGCCGCGGTCTGCTGGCTACGGAAGGTTAGAGCATGCAATGTTTAGGGCACCTTTTCTAGCCCCTTCCTTATGCTATGGTGATGAACAGTGCATTTCTGAAGAGGGCTGCTTAGTCGCCGAAATATTGTCTTCAGCGGTTGGTTCAGTGTGATCAGGGATTTAAAGGCCAATATGACGGCAAGTTGCACTCCTTGTAAGTCATGATTTCAGAACACAGTGAATGGAATCAGTACCGACATATGATGATATATACAACATCAGTCTACATACTCATGTAGTATACTATACTATATTCATGCTTTCAGTGCGCGGAGAATTCTTGAATAAGCAAGACATGTGTTTTATTTTATGTTACTTGACATTTTGTGGAATAAAGTCAATCCTTGTGTCAAAAGAGCTAAGTAAGGGCGTCAATAGAAAAGCACGACCCATCAAATTCAGATTAAAGACTTTATCTGTCTGTGTCATTTGCAATGGTTGTTCTTTCTGCGTTTCGAAATATCCATGCAGGAAGAAGGATCCACTGAGTTTGGAAAGATTGTGCTTTGTAAATAATAGTATTCAGCCTAGCCACATCAATAATATACAATTAGTTTAGAATTTCTTTAATGAATTCTCGTCTATGTCTGAGCGCTCATAAAATAAGTCTCCAGACAACTTCCATTGACCTAAATACCTGTACTTCATTGAAGTGTAGGCCCTTATACATATGAAGTCGTACGGATTTTATTATATTGCGGAACGTATAGAACAAATACAATTGGAGCAAGCATGTATTTTTAATATATTAAATGAAATATATCAATATATTTCTCATTTAAAATAACGACAGGTATCTTTTGTAGGCACTTCTTGAACATATAATTTGTCGATAACACACGCTCTCTCTCTCTCTCTCTCTCTCTCTCTCTCTCTCTCTCTCTCTCTCATTTTGTCTTCTCCTCTTTATTAATATTACTCCATATATAATTTAACTTCAATATACCCACTCTGACAATGCATATTATTAATAAAATTTTCCTGTTATTTTAATGTTGACTTTCTCATCCCTTGGGGAAAATTAGGTTAGTGGAATCTCTATTGACCTCACCATTAACATTTCATTATTGCAGTTTTTATAATGAGTGAGTTTCATAAGATGTAAATCAACACAGCCTAGAGACTTTTTAATTTGAAGTATAATGTGTATTTACTATCTAATCGGTCCGCCACTATTAATGAGTTTACATACAAATGTATGCAATGCGTCATTATTGCGCAAATCCAGACAAATCAGTTCGCAAATGGAAATATCAGAAATGTCATTAATCATGTACACAGGTAACTTTGTTTTGCAAGCCCACACACACGAAGACGTAAGCTCATTTAAATATCTGATATCGAGTTATATTATTCTGCAAAATACACTGATGTTGTCACTGAGTTCGGAAATACTGTGCATTAGCATCCAATCAAATTATATAAGGTACATACAGGTGAGGATCAATGTCCCATCAAATTAGGTAAGGGACACAAAAGTAAGACATACCTCGATATTGTGTCATGATTTCGTATAATATAGCTTACATGTTCTGCATCTAAAGAGACGTCTTTGTTGGATTTCTATTATTTGAAAAACAGAATGTAATGAGTGATATCTTGACTCGTCAACATTTAAGCTGAAAGTTGTGTGTGGGGGGGGGGTCAATACCACGTCTACTTATTACCTCTGATTTTATGTAGCTATAGAAGCCCCCATGATGTAACTAGTAGGAAGGATATTCTAGCTCTTCCAAACGATCCTGTAAAACACGAACCCAACAGTGAGCATCGTAGAACATGGTCTGCTGTCACATTATGCGCCAGAAGGTTAGAGTCAAAGCTGTTCCTTCTGGTAAATATTTCAAGCATTTAGCCTGAATGAGTCTAACGTACATAATATTTAACAGGTATTAAAATACAGAAAACTAATTTTTTCCAGATTAGAGAATACTTTTTCTGAAAATGCAATAAATGAATTAAATAATATATTAAATGTAAAAAAAGTTGTATCGTCTCTATTTTTTACAATTTACCTCTGAAGTCTAGGAAGGGAAAATGACTTAGCGGAACTAGCAGTTCTGTTTAAAATGGCCCAGCTGCATGCCTTATACTCCAATTTTACAATACTACTTAAAATAAAGGAACTCCAAAGTTCTTGAAACACGTTATAGAAGGTCTTTTAAAATAGCCAGTATAGCCAGTGAGGAAAACATGGGTAATTGTTTTCTTTATAAATATAACCATATGAAAAATACGAAGGTGTAGAGCATCACCTGATCTACCAGCGATGTATGCAAAAACAGATCTTGCGTATTGTGTTGCAGCCAGAAGGGTGAACTTTAAGTACGGCTAATCATGGTTCCAATTATGGATGCTACTTTCAGTCAGACACGTGGCAGGTTTAGGATAACTATACTACATATAACAATATTTCTTGTACTATTGTTATCAAAAATAGATGCACGTCTCTTGTGTATCGTAAAGGTTATCCGTGTAAGTGGAGATTATGAAATCTCGCTCCAACAAAACATCGCGATACATTATTCTTAATAAAGTATCGTCTACGTCTAAGTGGTGATTTCCTGTAAAGACTTTGAATAAGTTTTCTGGTTCGGCTGTTCCTGCTCTTCTGTTGTGTAAAATGATACGTCCTATATAAGTTTTCGAATTGAATTTGTGTTTACGTTGTTCATGGATTATAGCTTAAAATCGTATTTATATGGAGTGTGGCGACTCAAAGGTTGGTGTTACCCCCATGGACCTCCTTCCTGCACAAAAGTTAATTTTTTTTTATAAACAGTCATCTTGATATCACCCCCTCTAATGGTGTCACCCGGTGCGGTCCGCACCCCCCCCCCCAGTGACGCCATTGTATATGAAGAACTGCTTTGCGATAGCGAGTCTTTTGTGCCAACTTTTCTCCCATTACTGTTTCATCATCTGCACTTCATGAAATTTAATCAACGCCAATACATTATAATGTGTTCTGTTTTCAGATTGCTAAGGCATATATATATATATATATATATATATATATATATATATATATATATATATATATATATATATATATATATATATATATATATATATATATTAGATAGATAGATAGACATACATACAGACAGACAGACAGACAGACAGATAGATAGATAGATAGATAATGTGTTCAGTAAATGTATGTATGTATGTATGTATGTATGTATGTATGTATGTATGTATGTATGTATGTATGTATGTATGTATGTATGTGTGTGTGTGTGTGTGTGTGTGTGTGTGTGTGTGCGTGCGTGCGTGCGTGCGCGCGCACGCGTATGTATGTATGTATGTATGTATGTGTGTGTGTGTGTGTGCGTGCGTGCGTGCGTGCGCGCGCACGCGTATGTATGTATGTATGTATGTATGTATGTATGTATGTATGTATGTATGTATGTATGTGTGTGTGTGTGTGTGTGTGTGTGCGTGCGTGCGCGCGCGTATGTATGTATGTATGTATGTATGTATGTATGTATGTATGTATGTATGTATGTATGTATGTATGTGTGTGTGTATGTGTGTGTGTGTGTGCGTGCGTGCGTGCGTGCGCGCGTATGTATGTATGTATGTATGTATGTATGTATGTATGTATGTATGTATGTATGTATATGTATGCATTGTTCATTCCACAAAATCACCTATATTTACATCACTTTTAATGTATAGAAGAGACACCTGTATCAACATCAATGCAAAAGCAAAAGTACTCAATGCACCTTTAAGATACATTCACCTTTCCGATAAATGGTATTAGACAGTTGAAATCGATAGTAACTGCTTAAGTAAAGCAATCAAAGGTTTCCAGGGTTGAAATGAACTTGTTCATCATGATAAAGTGTGTGCTGTCAAGTCAAAGAATGCAACGTTTGGTGACAAGTATATATTTCCAGAAGGCAAATAAGGTGTTTCAAACATGAACAAACCGTGCTTCAATGATTGTTGTTTGACAAAAGTTTTTCATTGCAGTCATTAGTGGGTACGAACACGTTTGATTGGGACATCTTTTTTTAGATGTCGTAGGAGAGTTGCTACCATATATTAGGAAAATACATTTGAGCTAATGTCTGTGGCAATTGTTTTAATAAATTTTACTCCACTTAATCATTTCAGACAAAGCCGATAAGCCCTTCCTGGTGAAGACAGAGGATTAAATGTGCAGACGTTTGAGATGAACAGGACTTGAAACTTCGTATTTCTAACAGCCATGTACCTTTCAATAGAGCTATTATTAAATTACCAGAGCTATTATTAAAATCAAACTCATCATCACCATCAGCAGCATCTGGAAATGCCCTACTTGAAATACAATTTTCTTGAAAACGAATCAAATAAAATGAGTGTAATGGACTGTTGTTAATTGTTGTCTGAGAGCTAAATCAATTCAAAGACGTTTAATATGCTTGTCGGATCTGATGATCACTACTCTATACTGAAAAATAAAATGCTTATATTATGGCAGATTTAGTACTGCGTTCTTGTTTATTGGAGCCAATATTTGTTGCTCGTATTATGTTTGTGGAGTTTTTACTCCACGTACTTTGACAAGTATCACGAACATGCTAACAATATTTCATTTCAGTTTTATGCACCTTACATTTGGAGACGAGTGGCTGCATGGTAGGGTTGGCTACTTGGATACTAAACGGTTGTCAGATGTAAGATTCTTCAAGATTTGCAGTGTGGGAAGAGAATCCAAAAAAATGATGATATTCGTTTTCTGAGATCATTCAACGAAGCTCAAAGCGTTGCATAAGGCTCTAATTTGTTATAGATAATAATAATGAGGACTTTGTTACGCGCCTAATCTTTTGAAAACATATAAGATACAAAACATGATTAAGTCTCTAAGTTTGTCCCTGCAGTCAAAACAGGTGAGTTTTAAGAGCACTCTTAAAAGGGACCACTGTGTCTTTGTGTCTAATTTCAATGGACAATTCGTTCCACGTCGCCCGGCCCTGGTATGCAAAAGAACGTTGTCAATAATACTTTGTTTTCACCGTGGGAACAATGAGTACATGTATATGATTGTCAGAAGACGAGCGTAAGTATCTAGCTGGTGTATACACATGGGTGAGTCTGTCAATGAAACATAGCACAGAGAACAAATTTTGTGCTTGATTCTGTATCAAATTGATAGCCAATGTAGGGTACAGAGCAGTGGTGAGGTGTACTCTGATCGAGGTACTCTAAAGATGATCCATGCAGCTGTGTTTTGAACTTTTTGAAGTTTCTGGAGTAAATATTGTGACGAAACCGACAGAATTGAGTTACAATAGTCCAGTCTTGAAAGTACTAATGAACAGACAAGTGTTTTAGTGGCATCAACTGAAAGATATTTACGAATGGAACTGATGCGTCTCAGTTCAAGATATGCAGCCTTGCATATCTTCATGACATGTTGGTGCAATGTGAGTACTGTCTAGAGTAACGCCTAGGTTTCGTACTGACTGTGAAAATTTAATGTTGGTGTTGCTGATATTTATTGTCTGAGGTAAAGGATGTGAATGAGAAAGTCTTTATGTTGTGATCATAATAGCCTCAGTTTTATCATCATTTATCTGCAGCTTGTTACATGTCATCCATGATTTCACATCTGAAATGCACCTCACTACTCCATGGATGGTAGCATCAACTTCAGTTGGGTGTCTAGACTTGTATATTTGGGTGTCATCATCATACAATTGGTGTGACACTGGGTGATGATCAATGACACATGAGAGCGGCTGGGTGTATAGAATGAAGAGAACAGGTCCAAGAATAGATCCCTGTGGAACATCACAAAATATGTCAACTGGGCTGGAATGTATTCCATTTGCAGATATAATTTGTGTCCTGTTGACTAAATATGACTTGAACCACTGTAAGGCTATATTCTGAATGCCAAATACATGTTGGAGACGGTGAACTAATGTATCATTGTCTATTGTGTCAAAAGCTGCAGATAAATCCAGGAGAGTGAAGACTGTAACCTTTCCACTATCCAAAGCAGAGAGAATGTCATTAAATACTTTCAGAAGAGTATTTTCCGTACTGTGACAAGGGCGATATGCAAACTGGGCGATATGCAGACTGTACATTGCTAAAAAGACTGTTTGAGATACAAGTTCGGTTAGAACAACCTTTTCTAAGATTTTTTTTATATGAATGGGAGATTAGAAACTGGGCGGTAGTTCTTTAAATCATTATGGTCAAGTGTTGGTTTCTTCAGCAGAGGCTTTACGATGGCAGTTTTGAAAAATGATGGGAATTCCCCTGATAAGAGAGAGATATTAATAACATCAGTTAGTGAAGGCAATATTGGGTCTAAGCACTCAATCAGCAGTGATGTCGGAATTGGATCAAGTTCACAAGACTTTGGTGCACTTTTCCTCACGATTGTCCGTACTAAATCAATAGAAACAGGTTCACATTGGTCTGGTAGGTCTAGTGGAGAGAAGGTTGTTGGAAGTGGTGTACATTTGTTTCTTGACATTAGTTTGTTAGTTATCTCGAAGAGCTCTTTGCAGCTGGAACTCTCCGTGATCTTAGTACTGTAATGGGATAATTTGGCTAAATGGACCATGTTTGTGATGTTCTTCTTAGCGGCTTCATAGATTTGTTTATGAATAGTGAGTCTGGTGGAAAGCCAAAGCCTCTCTGCTTTTCGGCGATGTCTTTTAGCAGTGCGAAGCTGATCCCTAACACTGCTATACCACGGAGAACACTTTTTTTTTATTGATACTCTGCATTTGGTGGCTGGGGCATGTTTTTCAAGTAATCAACGCAGGCAGTTATCAAGTTGTTCCACTGTTGGATGTAAGACAGTTGCTAGGTTTTCTTGGATGTCATTCATGAATTTGGTTCTATTTATCATACGGAGGTTTCTCTTAGTACCAAATAGAGGTGGAGGGTTAGGGACTGATACGTCGAGATGCAAGTTCGTGGGATACAAGGGTAGATTGCAGAATATTATCATCAGGTCTATAAAGAAACCAGTCTAAAATGTGACCAAGTTTATGGATAGGTTGGTTAACTGACTGTTTAAGATTGAAAACATGAATGGAATCTAGGAGTTTTGACGTGTATGGTTTTCCAAGACTGTCAAAGTGAAAGTTGATATCTCCAAGAATAATTAGGTTACCATCTATCGAATTTCCATACTCCAGAAGATTGGGAAACTGCTCCAAAAAGAGAGATTCAGTCAGCTTGTTTTTTTTTCTACTAGGAGGAGGGCGGTAGAGACAGAAAAAATGGACTGAACTTTGTTCCAGTGTGAGCGTTGTTTGGACTAGTTCAAACAATGTGTGGCAAAAATTGAAGGTTGTGTTGTACTTAAGGCATTTGATCATGTAATTCTTTGTAATTACAACAATTCCACCTCCGCGAGAGTTGCGGGGGATCGACTTGAGGAAGTAATCGCTGGGTGTTAAATCCGCACACTTAGGTTCATCGCCTGATGATTGTAACCATGTTTCTGTCAGGAAGAAGACGTCGATATTCTGGTCGTTGATAAAATTAACTATTTCTGTGCGCTTTTCCGGTGATCCTACTGAATGGGCGTTGAATAATGCAATACGTAGTGGTATCCCTGGGACAGTTGACTCGACGGTTGACGATTTAAGAGGAATTTGAACCAGGTTATCAAAATTAACGGCAGAATTGTTAAAAAGAGGATTTTCCTTTAACCGGCTAGAGTTTGACTCATTGGGCTCCAGCTTTGCCCCCATCTTTCGAATCGTCTGTATATATGGACGTATGGTACGATAGATGGCTCTGATGTCTTTGAATTTATTCTAGAACATCAGATGATTTCTTGAGTAAAGTTTCAATTTGCAAACGACATTCCTACTTTGGGAGACTTTGATAGCCACATTGGTTATTGGGGAATACAGCATTTTGCAATCTTTCCAATATTGATTATTGCTATCTTATCTACACGTATGATCAAATTTGCAAGCCAAAAGGTGGAATGAAATTTTGGTTTAAGTGCGTAAAGATTTTTCTAAGCGCAACACCATTTGCTGTGTTAGAATATAGTTTTGCAGCATACTGAACAGCAAATTAGTTTGTATGTTTGATAAAAAGTGGCTGTTTTTGTGCCTGAACATAATGGCCTTCATGCACGCTTCGGTTCAGGTACTACTCCCTTGACTGTGCATTGGATCAAACATCTGGAGGTACGATTTACAAGATGATACCAAAAGTGATCGAGCCGTTGTCAAGTTTAGCTATTACTAATGTCACCAATCTGCTCCCATGTCTGTCTTTGCCACGACTCGGAATAAATCCGTAGTAAATCGTTTGAAATTTGTTCCATGAGTCACTTTATGATCGCATCATTAAGTTGTATAGATCTTAGGCGTTACTATAATTCTAAACGCAATAGTGCGATTTCTTGAGATCGATATTGCCTATCAGTTTTTTTTTACAACAACCACTTTGTTTCACCGACGTTAGAGGTCAATAAGAATTTTTATTTTCAAAATTGTTTTCTTTGACTTTTAAAAATGAGACCAGAGGGTGAGTTTTGTTCAGATTAGATTCAAATTAAGTATTATTCTATTGAGCTAAAACTGTTCTTATTGTTGTAACCCCGCAACAATATATGATTTATTAAAACTGTTGATGAAACAACAAATTTGGATTCATTACAACTTGTACTAGCTTGCTAATAATGGAGGTTCATCGTCTGAAGTCATGTATATATTAATTTCTCTGAGAGATATTTATAAATGTAGTGCTTGAAATCCTTTAACTGACCGTACATTGGCTTCATTTTTCTTGTTTGATGCAAATACTGTATTTCTCGCCACACTACCCATATTTTGTTATGAAACTCGGGCTTCTTAATCATTTGTTACTTGGTGCGTTTTCTGTATAAACTTCTTTTGAATAATGCAAAGATATCAAATGATATCGTACATGATAACACAAACAAGGCGTAAATGTAATAATGATGTATATCTTATATTGTTTGTCAAATATGTCATAGCTCTAACCATGCCTGTACCATCGATATCGATTCAAGGAACAATTATTGCATTAAACAGGTACTTCAAAGCATATAATGTATTATTCAGAATATATTGGTTATTAACTGATTCTTAAAAAATATTGAATGTCGTCGATATCGCCGTTTTTGCGCAAGATATCCGAGATTGTGATGGCGCTCTACGGCACATGAACGAATGCTCACAATTTCCAGGCAATAACCGTTTTTTATATACTTAAACACACGCATATACACTATTATGTTATTTGATAGAAATAAAGCAAATGTATTAACAAATAATTTAAACGTTTTATTGAACTTGTTTTTACACATCGTTCATTTAATGAATAAAACCTGAAGATCGCGCAGTAATACACGTTACTTTACTAAGTGAAACCAAGTTTGTTAAAGAGAATAGAATAGCATGTAAGAAATGAACCACAAAAATATTGATATCAATGAAATAAATTACGTAATACATAAATGAAAACTGAAGGCACTAAAGATGATCCAGTGGCTGTCTCATTGATTCTGTCATGGTAGAGAGTAAATTTTAAAGTGAAGTTTGTATCTTTCTTACCAACAATGGGAACTAATAAAACCGGAAGTAATCACGTTATGATCTTGTACAAGGCAATGATTTCGATTGTTCACTCGATTATATGAATCGGGTATTTATATAAGTATAGTTGTACTTCCTAATATAATTTATTATCACAGGGTTTATTAATTTATGTAATTGATTCAATTGTTCTTTTTCATGTACGGGGGCTCGTGTCATTCTGTTCTTTATATTTGGTCAGATCTCTATTAATTCCACCTATACGATTCACACTATGTATTAATATTTACTCGATTCGGGCAGCAACATCGAGGGTAATAACCCTCTAGATAACGAGAACCGAATAAAGCTGACACCTTGCAAGAAAGTTAAATCCGCTAATCTACCCCAACAACAAAACCCCACAATCCTAAACACGGAAAACCCGACAAATGATTAAAGTGATATAGGCCCATGTCACTAACGGACGATGTATGTGAAGTAATGGAAAATAATAGACTTAAATACCAGTTAGAAAACAAGGGACAACTAGCCAATACACAGAACGATTTTCGTAACAACAGAAACACAACTAATCAGACTGGAAACCGCAGTTAAACTAGCTTCTAGACAAAGATACAAAAAAAAATCAAGACATGTTACAGCCATATTCATAAACCTGGAAAAAGTCTATGATTTGATGTGGACTAAAGGACTGATATATAAACTTTAAAAAAAATACGGAATAACTGGAAATGTATACAAATGGATTACCAACTTCCTGACTGATAGAAAGATACAAGTCTAAAATGGACAAGACTACTTCAAGCAATACACACTGGATAATAGCATGCCACAGTGAAGCGTAATCAGTTGAACACTAATTTAATAATAAGCGGTCTGGAAAAATCTGTCAACCCATGCCACCTTGACTTATAACAATTCGATGATGAAAACTCCATATGGAAAACTAGCAGTCCAACAAGCACAGAAACAACCATACAGCCTCAAAGAAGGTTAAACAAGATCGGCAACTGGGCAGATAAATGATGATTCAAGATGTACGCTCTAAAAGCAATCTTCATTCCGGTTGGGGCTACCACCCACCACCTCCCAAATTATCCCAGAATTTGGGTATTTTGAAAAAAGCAACCTTCCTAGGCAGGATATTCGATCAAGAACTCACATGGGCAGCCCATATTAAAGAAGTCATAACAAAGTGTCTACTAAGACATCAACCTTTTCCACATAACTTTTTACAGAGCGCTTCAGAATGAAGGGACTGACTGTCTGCACATGTTTTATGTGCAATCCGGGCGCATCCACAGGTCCAAATATGGTTACCCCTGGATATACTAGTGTATACATTACTAGCCATAAAGATACTATCATCTCCAATACACATGACAGTCAATGTTGTTTTTACGTCATTCGACAAAATATTTGCTGCATTAACAATCTGCTCACTAAATTGGAATTCTAAGAATGTGTAGTCTGTAACCTATGTAACTTGCCGAGAGTATTTTTTTCGCTGACTTTGCAATAAAAGAGAAATGTACAAATCCAAGCGAGTTTTGCCTTTAAGGGCGAAACTTTATTAAATAGTATATAGTTGTGATATAGAAATAAATTAAATTAATCATAATATATTTTAGTAGAAAATTACTTCAGTATATATCAGTGAAAAATTACTTTAATGCCATTTGGAGAAAATGTCAATCTTATTACTTTTACAAAACATTCTGTCCTAATATATGCTCCAAATACAACCAAGAGAGGGCCGAACTAAAAACCGACAGGAACTAATAAGAGAACGAAACACGTAATCGGAATTGCTAGTGGCAAAAAACAAGAACCTAGGAAGGACATATAGCAACATTTTGGAATTCATTGACAAAATAGGAAAAAGGACAAATATAGCATAAGGTACTACTAGCAAAATAGAACTAAAATAATAGCCATTAAAGAGGAAATGAGTCAAAATAGGGCACACCCCGATCCATAATAGCAAATGTCGGAGGGTAAAATAAATAAATCTGTCTTGTACAAAGTTGATGCCATTTCACCTACAAAAAATAAACCAAATTATACACAAGTTATAACTTACCCCATTACGCTTAAAACAAATTAACCGAATTATGCACAATTTATAACTGAAGCAATTTCGCCTACACAAATTAAACCAATTTATAGACAAGTTAACTAATGCCATTTCGCCTAAAACTTTAAACCAAATTATAAACGATGACAGTACGTCTAACAAATTAAACCAAATTATACACCAGTTATAGCTGACTATATTACTTATAATAAAAATTAAACCAAATTATACACAGGTTATAACTGACGATATTATGCCTAAAACAATTCAACCAAATTATACAAAATGTATAACTGAACAACAACTATAGACTATAAAAGTAGGTTAAAACAAATTAATCATGGTTCATATTAGATACCACCTAATAGATGGATGTCTCTGAAACGTCGATACTCGACCTGATTATTCAGCAAAGATATCCGTCTATTACAAATTAAATGGGTTCTAGAATTTAAAAATATCAACTTAAAAAAACAAGTGTAAGTTACTTGAAAAAGATATAAAATAAAATGCCATTATAAAGTAAACTGCACAGTAGCCTTTAAGAAAACATGCAGACACACACAAACAAGAAAGAAAAAAACAATAAAGATAAAATTAGCATAATTTCATCAAAATTAGTCATATGGTCAAGGGGAACAATACGATACCCCCTCCCTCCCAGACACATTTTACATCAAACATGGCAGTAGTAAAGAAGATCAGGAGACAGGCAAAAGACCGAAAACATCAACGGGCAAACAGCGAAAATAATGAAGAGCAGGACAAGGACTCAATACCAAACAGAAGTCCAGAACACTCACAGCAACAAGGAGGCACAAAAGAAAAGCAGAAAAAGACCACCTGGCAGAAACATCCTGAACACTTGGGGAAAAGAAAGTGTAACTGAAAAGAAATTGCCACCAAATAGTGATTAAAGCACACCCACAAGTGTCTGAAAAGAATTGCCATCCCTGAATAAAAGTAACTACGGCCTGTACAATATCACCCCCCCCAACACAACTCACATATGTACGCGATAGTGTCCGTCAACGTGTTTCCGAATGTATGTTAATATAGCTTACATAATAGAAGTACGAGTAGGGGTATCTATAGCTTGCATACAATATATACCACAAACACACCTACACCCTAAGATAAATGTTTAAAAAATGCAAAGCCACACACACACAAGTTCTACATATGGCTTTCATTCTTACCCACAAAAGCCTTCTTTAGACAAATAACTCGCTAGCCCTGAAAAAACCGATTGGTTTAAATTTCCACTGGAGCATTTCCACACCCAAATTAAGATCTCAAAAATTACAACAAAACGAGAGGCTACTTAAGCCTACGCGATGTGACGAATATTTCGGAAACTTTAAGTACGTATAGTACACGAAGTTAAAGAACTACCACAATAAAAGAAAAGTCACAACTCACAAATATTTTAATCGAATGTGACGATCACACTTTTGGCAAGTACAATTGAAACAGCCCGATAAAAATAGGGAACGGATAACCGATTCGAAACATATGAGTTTAAAAATACTACTGCTTGTGTACATGGTGACAGCTCTCAACGAAAGAAGAAGGAAATGCAGATGACCACCGGAAGACGACGCTAGATGATGTCACTGTGATGGGGAGTTTGGCGGGGCATTCGGGACTCCTTTACTTTCGGTTGCTTGATATTGTGTCATGGTAATAGCGAATTATCGTACACATTAGGCAGGACACAAACGCATGCAAATGAAAGATTCGTACATGCCGACAGGAGAAAACGAATAAAATCCAAACTAGTATAGAGATTGCGCATGACCCATATTGTTACGGTCGCACAACCGATGCCATCATTGTCGCAAGTATAGCATCCTGATCCGTTCCATTGCGCAAAAGATAATTTCAAAATTATTGTTGTTTATAAATGACCCATTTATTTTGTTTCTTAATGTCATTACTTCTGTCGCAACACAAGTTTAAAAAATATGACAAACATAAATAACAAAACTGTAGACACCATGGATGGCTAAACATTGTTAAAGGAGATGAATAATCCAAGAAAACTGTAGACACAATGAATGGCAAAAAATGGTTAAAGGAGATGAATAAGCTAACAAAACTATGGACACCATGGATGGCTAAAAATGGTTATATGAGACGAGTAATCTACATAACAAAGCTATAGACACCATGAATGGCAAAAATGGTTATATGAGACGAGTAATCTAAATAACGAAACTTTAGACACCATGGATGGCTAAAAATGGTTATATGAGACGAGTAATCTAAGAAAACTGGAGACACCATGAATGGCAAAAATGGTCATACGAGACGAGTAATCTAAATAACGAAACTTTAGACACCATGAATTGCTAATAATGGTTATATGAAACGAATAATCAACTTGGTTATTGTAGCAATCATTTCGAACGTTTTAGAGACATTGTGCAATATCACAATATAAGCTGGAATGCCTTCAATAAATCGTCAAATAACTCGGTTCCTTCCCGAAACAAATCTCTTGAGTTACATCCATTTTTTTTACATTTATATCCATTATCCCTAATTTCTATATTCATAAACATTATCACCAATTTCTACATTTACAGCCATTATACATAATTGCTACATTTAAATAAATTATCCGTAATTCCTACATTTACATCCATTATTCATAATTGCTACATTTACAAAAATTATCCCTAATTTCTACTTTTACATCCATTATACATAATTGCCATATTTAAATAAATCATCCCTAATTCCTACATTTACATAATTGCTACATTTAAATAAATCATCCCTAATTTCTACATTTACATAATTGCTACATTTAAATAAATTATCCCTAATTCCTACATTTACATAATTGCTACATTTAAATAAATGATCCTAAATTCCTACATTTACATCCATTATATCTAATTTCTCTCTTTACATCCATTATCCTCCAACAAGCCTCTGCTGTTTCTAAATTATTTTCTTTGTGAGGATAAATCTTAAGTCTCTGTTTGCTCTTCTTGGATTACAAATTCTTCATCGTTCTTAACTCTGTAAAGGTTTGTTGTGCTAAATAACTTCGTATACAGTTTCACTCAAACAATTTTAGGTCAAATATGCCGAAAGTATATGTTCGAATTTTATTCATTCCCTATTTTGTGAGAAAATGCCAAAGCTATACCCATATTTAAAGCGAGGATACTTAAATCGTTGTCTGTCCGTCTCTTACTACACACCTCCCGCAAGATGGAAATTCGTCAATCTTTGTAATAGCTACACCTTGCGGTAGCCATTTGCAAGAGAGGAATACATTGTAATGAGCATAATTAGATGTTTATAACGTAAACCTTTAATTCGTTTAGATAAGTTTGAAGACCACTAAAACTATCCACAGAGTACTTAATAAAGTGGAGAACGTGCAGAGATAACTATTTGTTTATTTCTTAGCTGATATATGTTGTTGCATCTCCTCCTACATATTTGGTGTAATCAAAGCCAACATGTATCCTGAAGCCATATCATGATGCATTTCTAAAACGAAGTTATCATTTTATGTTTGTAGGGCATTGCTGAAAGGTTTTCCATTTCGTCTCATTAATTCTAGCATATGATGTAGATTTTGTTGCCACACTGCAACTCTACCTGCTTCGGCTTGTACTTTTTCTATTTCATCTACGTCACACTGAGTGCAGGTATCCTAGATAATATTCCCATACTAAAAATGTAATTCGTCAGAACAAATATATACCAACGTTCATTTTTGCTAAAGTCTGTTGCAGAATGAAGTCTTCTCCCTGTGGTAATTCGGAACAAAGCTCGTTCCACTCTTTTAAATCCCATTTAAATATGAATCGAGGAACAGTCGCAATGTATTGCTGTAAAGGAGAGAAAAATAGCACCAATTACGCACACAAGGATTTGACTTGGCTTTAGTTTACTTAAACGACGATAGCTTCAAAACCTATTTGTCACTTACCAATTGATGTTCATGCGGTTAGTCAGAAACATGCAAAACGCTTAGACTGTACAAGAGATGTTACTCTCAGAAACCGAACAATACGAATTAATATTGCCCCATTTAACAAACACAACGTCGTGTATAACTGGTAACCACTTGCAATCGTTACAGGTCAACGAGATGTTTGAGGCGATTCAGAAGTACATTATTACATCTATAAATATTTGCCTTAGTATCAATGATGTCTCCACGTTAAAGTGTCATGGCTCCGGGATGATGATATTCCATCGTAGCTATAGTAAAAGCATCTATCTAGCTTATCTAACTCCTTAAGAGCCAGTATGCTTATAATTAATGTTTTCTTTATCTTTATTCTTCTGTTTTTTTCACTCTTTCTTTTCTCCTCTTTTGTTGAATTGAAATTATGCAATAGCATGTAAACTCTTTTTAGTTACTCTCTGATATTATTATAATACTGCACTTAAACTCTGTAACTTTTTCAGTATTTCAATATTTGCAATATTATTCTTCGTTATTCACGTAAGGCATGTTATAGCAATGAATATAATTAATGAGGAGATGGTTTGAAATAAGCTTATACCTGTTGCTAAATCCTCAATATGTTGTGTTGAATTTGATGTGCATTCTACCATGACGTTTTTGGTAAATATATATTGATCAAACCAAGCATCAATAAATCCTGTCCTGTACATCGTAAATTCATAGATTTCATTGACATATGTGTAACATCTCATGCCAGTGCAAATCAGATCGTATCTGTACTAGATTACACCGGATATTCTCCTGAAATTCGTTTTTTTATTGTTAGAGTTTTTACTAAACTTCAATATTTTCCTAATAATCTGTAAAAAAAAAAAAATTATATATCAATTAGTGTTATTTCATTCTTGGAGGTTCAGTGGCTTAACGGCTGCCCATGTAATCTCCACAACGTTTATAAGTTTTGATGGGCGAGAGCAGACTTTCTTGCTGCTTTACTGTGAATTTATTCTTTTTGTATTGGCTTTTATGTCTTCCTGTGAGTTGTTTCGTTGCAGTGTATATGTTTAGGGAATAGTTTCATGATCTCGAAGGAATTCCGGTCAAAGCTGATTTACATAGTCGAATTATCTAAGTGATAAGCGGGGCCCTAAACAAACTAATCTTTTCAATCTCACCACAGTAAAATAAATGTATAACAAGCCGCGCGGGGCCAAGTGTGGTTGCCTCGTTCGCCTTGCCCTAGGGACGGGCCTGGTTCTAAAATAATAAAATGAGCTATTGCATTTGAATACTTAGCTATGTGATCGGGTTTTTCAGACTAGTGATGCCTGATAAAAATAAATTCTATAAATTTATGATTTATATGTATGTTTGTCTTCCTAAGTAAAAAGGAAATATATCGACAAATTATTGAGGATTTTAAAAGCTAATTGATATCACAGATAGAAGATTTTGTAACTGATAACAGTTCTGCTGATATCATCTGGTTGATTTATTGATCGAGCACCTGGACCAATTCCAGGAAATAATATATAACAATAAATGAAGCCATTAATTTTAACAATGTACTACAGCAGTGTAACTCAGTAAATGCGCCAATCATAATGTCGAATGTCAATGTTCGGTTTTATGAAAAAATAATTAAATCTTCAGGAAGAAAAACCTTTCCGTATAACTGATAATATGGAATACTACAATATAAATATAAAAGGTTGAGATGTCAACAGTATGTAAAATTGTATTTAAAATAAAAGAAATCGATAAAGATACAAAACATTTAAACTATTTTCTAAGTTGTATTTTTACATAAAACACTAATTCTCAAGAAGTACAAGATTTTCTAGGACGGTACGTCATCATATCGTTCTTTAAATGAGTGAGTTCATCGTTACGAGCCAATGCTCTTAAAACAAGCAACAGGAAAGAGTGAAAAATAGCAAGCTTTCTAAAATTCAGTGGATACTTTATTTCTCTTGAATACAGAGTAAATAAAACTAATGGTATTGCGAATTAAATCCCAAAATAATTATAGAATTACAGACACACAACCTAATAATTAAAGTTCTGAATAAACTTAAGTAGTAATCCAAATTAAATCCAATGCTGTCGGTGTTAATGTGCCTCTGGCGTTCCGTATCGTGTCGTTGCACCAACAGTCGTTTGTTTAAACACAGTAATATAATTACAGGTTTGAATTCACTATAAATTCCAGCGCATGTCTCTGCCCAAGAATATTTTTTTCATGAGCACTCTACATTTCTGTGACAATCATCACGTAGTCTAGCTTTATTGAATTCAATGTCCTTGACAATCATCACGTAATCTAGCTATATCGAATTAAATGTCCTTGACAGTCTTTACGTACTCTAGCTATATTGAATTCAATGTCCTTGACAATCATCACGTAGTCTAGCTATATTGAATTCAATGTCCTTGACAATCATCACGTAGTCTAGCTATATTGAATTCAATGTCCTTGACAATCATCACGTAGTCTAGCTATATTGAATTCAATGTCCTTGACAATCATCACGTAATCTAGCTATATCGAATTAAATATCCTTGACAGTCTTTATGTACTCTAGCTATATCGAATTCAATGTCCTTGACAATCATTACGTAGTCTAGCTATAGCTATATAATCAATTCAATGTCCTTGACAATCATTACGTAGTATAGCTATATAATCAATTCAATGTCCTTGACAATCATTACGTAGTCTAGCTATATAATCAATTCAATGTCCTTGACAATCATGACGTAGTCTAGCTATATAATCAATTCAATGTCCTTGACAATCATTACGTAGTCTAGCTATATAATCAATTCAATGTCCTTGACAATCATTACGTAGTCTAGCTATATAACATTGAATGTCCTTGATGTATGACAATCGTTACGTAGTCTAGCTATAGCTATATAATCAATTCAATGGCCTTGACAATCATTACGTAGTCTAGCTATATAAAATTCAATGTCCTTGACAATCATTACGTATTCTAGCTATATAAAATTCAATGTCCTTGATGTATGACAATTATCACGTAGTCTAGCTATACAAAATTAAATGCCCTTGATGTATGACACTCATCACGTAGTATAGCTATAGCTATAAAAAAAATTCAGTGTCCTTGATGTCTGACAATCATCACGTAGTCTAGCTATAGCTATTGTTACGTGATTAGGCTCGAATAAATAGTAGCATAGAAAGAGTGAAAATAACAAGCTTGTAAAACTTACTAAACAATTTATTGAGTACAAATATTTTTCAGAAAAGAAAAATAAACTTACGGTTTTAAGAATCAATTCCAAAATTAATCCAAAATAATTCAAAATATTATCCACTAGAGAAATTGCAAAAGTCCTGGTAATCAAATGTCCAAATAGTTCTAAGTTCGAATTCCAGCGAAGTATCCAAGATGGAAGACGATGTCACTTGATTTAGTCAGTTCTTGTTAATAAAATTTCTCGAGCACAATTCCTTTCCAAGATAAATAACAAAACAAATGCTCCTAAATCCAAACGAATCGACACAATTTCCAGTACAAGGTAATTTATAATAACTCAAAAAGACACAACTTAATATTCCAAAAGCCCAATTCTTCTACTAAATAGCTCGCTCCAAAACATCTCTTATATACCTATTTTTACGTAAACAAGAAAGGGGTCACGACATGCTAGAATCTCTCAGAACAATTTTATGTTCAAGAAATCACGTAAACAGCGTATGACCCAACTAAATTAGAAAGATGTTTATACTTTACTCCATTTTGTCCATGGAACCAACCAATCGATTTAAAACCTTGTTTACAACTCTGATACCAGGTCAGAAATGAGGTCAACACCTGGTGTTTATTCTGTAAAAGTACAGGTCACCCCCCCCCTTCAATGAACGAATCTTAAAACTTAAAATGCCAAATTTAAATCTAACAAACATACAAAAATAAAAATAAATATAAATTACTTATATCAAATATACGTAACACTATACATGTATATTAAAAAAATCAATGCCCTTTGATGTATGACAATCATCACGTAGTCTAGCTATAGCCATACAATTTTTTTTAATGTCCTTGATGTCTGACAGTCATTTCGTAGTCTAGCTATATAAAATTGAATGTCCTTGACAATCATTACGTAGTCTAGCTATATAAAATTCAATGTCCTTGACAATCATTACGTAGTCTAGCTATATAAAATTCAATGTCCTTGACAATCATTACGTAGTCTAGCTATATAATCAATTCAATGTCCTTGACAATCATTACGTAGTCTAGCTATATAATCAATTCAATGTCCTTGACAATCATTACGTAGTCTAGCTATATAATCAATTCAATGTCCTTGACAATCATTACGTAGTCTAGCTATATAACATTGAATGTCCTTGATGTATGACAATCATTACGTAGTCTAGCTATATAAAATTCAATGTCCTTGACAATCATTACGTAGTCTAGCTATATAAAATGCAATATCCTTGACAATCATTACGTAGTCTAGCTATATAAAATTCAAAGTCCTTGACTCGGCTTAAGATAATGATCATCACTCTGAGAAAACAAAAGAGAATTGTTTACGAAAGACAAGGTCAGCAACTAGATGCAATGTTTCATTACACAAAGCATCTTATCAATATGTAAACAAGTAAAAAACAAAATGCAAATTAAATATACTTTAAAACATAAAAACAACTTAGGTTACACATAGTTGAAGTCGGTACACTCGACAGAATTCGTTTCACCGTTAGTTGACATTGACAGGGTACGTATTTTGATCGAGGTTCACCCTTCATGATATTTCTAGTATATTTGACGTCATTTTTACTCATGAAAAACTGCACATGAAAGCCAGATTATATGATTGATAACCGTATGTGATCTAGACGATATCTCTTTGGGTCTCTTGTTGAAATGATGTAATCGTCCTCTACCTTTTAACTATATTTAATATATTGCAATTTAAGTCAGTTCTCCAAATCATTGTGTCACATACAGGACCAACTGACCACAATGCTTTCCAATATAAAACTAATTCTGTGTTAACGATATAACAAAGAAAGTTTGAAAACACAGACACGCATACACACATGAAATGTCTTTGATTTGTTCGCATGATGGAGAAAAAGACAGAGTTATTTTAATAAAAGATTTCGAACGAGCTCTGTAATTTTTTTAGGACCAGAATTTACTTCAAATATGTCTTACCAATGGCGGCATTAAAGACGGCATTTGCTTTCCTTGATTTATTTGTTTTATGCACTTCCTTCGGCACAATCGTCTTATATGAAGTGGTTTTGCAACCGGAAGCTATGTCAAAAGTGGATATGTTCTTGCGATAAATATCAATCCAGATTGATTGTAAGGGATGAATGAAGTTCCGTTTTTTCAGCAAATAACGAGCGTAATTGTGCATACCTCTTAGTTGATGCAATCAGCTAGCAATAATAAACAAAGCTATTTGCTGTTATTACCTGTTCGATTTGTCATCAATGAATCAGACTGTAATTGTTAAATCTAAGTCTGGTCTCCAAAATGGTAAAAGGCATTAATATGTGCTACTAAATTTTACAATAAAGCTTATGGTGAATCGAAGAGAAACAGAAACCGTAATTAAGAACATCATATACGTTTTATATAAGTCATTTATTTCTTGGCCTCAACCTCTTTCAAGCCTTATAGTTTTATCAGTGTGACAAGTTGTGAGATATCAATATCTTGAACATCAATCCACTGTAGACTTGGTTAATGAACTGTCACCCACTACAAACAGTGAATTCCAGATCTTAAATACTTAGGACTAGAATCACGCATTTCTTTCATGAGTGCCAAAATATAAAATACGGCCTTTCTATGAGTCGTGATTTTTCGCACATTGCATTGCTGTTACACCTTCCATAATTTCATCCTGTTTTTAAATTAATACACAATCTTAACGTTGATGACAAGACACGGGGGAGGCGATGAAGAAAAAATCAAATAAGCCTAGATATAAAAATTCATTTTTTAAAAATAAACAAAAGGCCATATATATTTCCTAAATGGTTCAAAGTATGTCCAAAAAATTATAACACCACTCTGCCGATAAAGGTGGTATTGTCACTGTGGCAATATCATATTTCTTCGATTGATATATTTCAATATCTCACTATGAAATATATAATAAGAACTGGCTTCTGCATCGGACTGCGATCACATCAAAATGCATTTAGTATAGCTATCGCCCACATCCTCTGTATTACGCGCTGTATATCACACTTGCATTATGTGTTGTCAGTTATACTTCGTTGTCCTTACTTATTCTGATACAGATACTACGCTAAGACCGCTGACATTATGAATTCAACGAAACAACCTTCATTTACATGTCTTGGTTGTGTCTTTAATATATGATTCGAGAGAAAGAACTCATAATAGACTTTCCATTCCCTCGTTGTGTAATGACAAGTGTTTATTATTTCACTTCCCAACTTGTAACTTTTCTAATGACTCCTTTTATCCACGTCATGTAATGTTGCGTAAGAGATCAAATAAAGCAGCGATAGTGTCATTCAAAAAGTGTTTTCTGTGTTTCTTCCCCCATTTTTTCCGGTGGATACCGTGTCTTACATTGGCTTAAATAATACGTTATATGCGCACATTGACACATCTGATTTCTCCGGCAATGAGTCAGTTTCTTATACCAACGAACTCATGAAAGAAAATACATTAAAGTTTAGCTAGACTCAATTGACAAATCCGTTTCTTCAATTTTTTTGCTCTTGGAACAAACTCGGAGACACTGATGGTTTGCTAGAAGGCTATTGCATATATCGAATGCTTTTTCCAATGTAATTAAAGGTTTTATTTGGTTTTAATTTACTTAGTATATGCTCTTCCTTACGAATTGAGGAAGGATATAAAATAGGTGAATAAGTGGAATGTTTGGTAACGGAAGATGTTCATTAGAAAGCTATTTTTTTAATGAATTAGCAATATTGCATTGAAATAATGACTGAAGCTCGTAATTTTCAGAGCTAGCTCATTTATCCTCATCCTGTTCGTGACGTTGAATATACTTGCCTTATTTTAAAGTACAATTAGTTACTGTCTTCAAACATATTTTACAGTGTACTGATATAAAAGAAAGTCATTTTCTTAATGTATTGTTATTTCATGTGTTTGATTGAACATTGTCACATCATGTTCTAATTATCAGACGTTTTTTTTCTATCAAAACTTTGTTTAAACTGGGAACTAGATTGTATTCATGACAAGAAGTAGATGTATCACATTTAACATCTTGCTTACATAAATATATAAAATATATCAATACAAATTTAGAAGTGTTGAAATATCAAATGTATTTGACGTCATAATGTATACATAATGTATACATATAAATGTGTAATAATGATTTATTCTCACCAGTGGACTTACCTAGACAAATAATGACTTATCATGTGAAAGGTCGGAGGCGCAAATCTTCGCTGACATTGCATCCTATTCGTGAACTATGTACTAAATAATCGATTGTAGTAATTTACTCAGCTATCAGAAAAAAGAACATTTTCTGGACGTTAACCTGCGATGGCTTTCTGCATCAGCCGAGGAGTGGTGGCATTCTATTGCACTTTTAGTCACTTATTACCATGGAAACCTCATGTGATCTATCTAGCCTAATGACCCGTTAGTAGTTACATGAATATTATTTTAAACGGATAAACGGATTGTGATAAACGGAACCTAACCAATGCACACAAGTTGATATAATGCTGCTTTACTTTGACAATTAATTGCAACAACATTTTGGGAAGATAAACACTTCCAAACCATTGTAAACAATAAGTACAACAAGATTAAATAAAACACGTATCGATGCTAAAATTCTGTAAAATATATGTACATTAATAGATAATATCAGAACACATAAACTCCATCCAACATTGTAGAATTGTACTGTAAAATGCGATTTCCTTTAAACGGTCCAAGAGTTTCGATGGTGGTACTTCTTCGTACAGGTTTTTCATGCAGATCACGTAAAAATAGCCGTCTCACAGTGTGAAAGTTGACACACTGAACAAGAATATGTTCCACTCTTGTTCCACTGTTGGTGCGCAGTTGCAAAATGTGAATGAACGTCGAGACACACCTATCAGATGGCATGCACGAGTCAGATATGCCTGTTCGGTACGTGAGTGACACACTGTCACCGCAGTTTGAGATGCATTTGATATGAGAGATGCCACTTTGGAGTCAAATGTATAAAATACCTTTTGCAGAACCTCGTATGTAACGTGGATCAAAAAATATGATTAAATGTGTATTTGACACGCCTGAATGTAGTTCAAAGTTTTGAATATGACTCCAATTTTTGGTTTTCTGACAGGTAACTAGTTCGATATGACACCATCAGGTGTTACTTTGGCGGTTTGTAAACTGAGAGCATTTGTTAAAAACCTTTTGAATGAGCAAAGGTCAAATATTATCTTTCGAGATTTTGATTTGTAAATAAAGAAAATATTTGTGACATTTCCAACACTGATTGTTTTGTTGCCTCTCAGTAAAGACCAATTAAAATGTAGGAGGTGGAATAAAGTATTTTCTGAGCTTGCGGGCTTTGAGCTTTTTACTAAAGATTACATCATATGCGGGTCTAGGTGGATTTAAGATCAATATCATACTGACCAACCAATTTCGTTAGTTTGCGAAAAAGTGATGATTAGATTAGCTACAAGTCATATAATTTCAGAAGTGGATGTTCTAAATGCAGTCAGAGTCATGTGACTCGCTGATTGAATTATTCTTGGTATTCTTGACACCAGGTCTCATTTTGCTGATTTACGTTTTGGTTGACTTTCATATAGTAACTTACTAAAGGGTTCGTTACATGTGCTCTCCACTCACCTCGTAATCCGTAAAAAATATGGACACTGCTGGAATTGGTAAAACAATAATTTTGTAAGTTTTGATAACCACAGTGGATCTTTGGGGGAAAATAGTTTTGCAGTATTTTCAATATAGATTTGCTGTTTCTAAGTCAGGATGGATTCGTATGGCAAAAGGTAAAGGGATGATGGGTTTATCTGCGTACAAGGGGTTAGATGAATAAGAACAGAGCTTGGTAGCATACTCAGAGTCCAGTTTCATTAGCCTCACATAAAGAGATGGTTCATTTTCCTCGGTATAAAGGCTTTCAAAAGGATCATCACGAGTAATATGAGTTGTTATGGCAACGGATAACAATTCAAAAAATATAAGAACCGATAATATGGATTAGCAAAGTTCAATTATTTTGGCTTAAATATCTGTGAAATATTAGACTGCAATTGTCTTTGATGTTTCTTCTCCAAAACGAAATAATGTAATGCCATGAATGTAAGATATTAACGAGAAATTTTGCATGCACATCCTGTCTTTGTTGAAACAACTAACCTAGTTAAATGACAACACCGTTTCTGTCTCTATGAATTTCCGTCAATATTTTCGCACAGGTAAAACATTATCGTTAATGAAATATCACTGTTGGGTATTGTCTGATCTTGCATGATTGACAACGCTGATGCAGACAGCAGAACAATTTTTGTGTCGTCTATTGCAATCGGTCCATAATTACCAACAACAGAAGTTGCTTTAATGAGACGTTTTTAGAATATAAAGCTCTTAGGAATCTCTCAGTGGCAAATAAAACGGAGTGGTTCTAACGTCAATGAGAAGTACAACAAAAGCAATTCATATCACAATGTAGTTTTCCACAAAAGTAACTAGAAAGCGAATCCAAATCAATATCAAGATGTGCGTACATGAAACCCTTTCCTAAAGATAAGAGAAGCTTGTATCCATGCCTGAACATCCCAAACTGTTACCTAATCATTTGATGTTCAAATAATTATCTCAGATTTCTCTTCAACAGCATTCTCTTGATATTCGTTGATTGTGTTTCGTCTTCTTTATGTCCTTTTTGCTGTCTACTCCATTCACAACTGTATATTTGCTAAGCTCAACGGAATATATTGTATACAGTATTGTATGCTTTATTCATCTTCAAAGTAATTTTGGTTTAAAGTTGTAATCTTGTTTTCCTTTACCGACAGACAGCCACGTTTGCCCTGTGAATTATTGTGTGTTTATAAACCTTGGTAATATTCCCTTGATGAAACCAGTTTGATTTTTTTAAATTAATAATTGCAGGAAGTTGCCTTATAGTCTATTTGCAGTACATGCTGATGCTTTGTTGTGAGTTACATTAGGTGTGGGTCTCCGACTCTTCTAATATATTTTTGTTTCATCCCTATTGAAATACAAGTCTTTGCACCTTGCTTTTAAGTTGATAAAAGCTCAGCAGAATTATATGAAAAATTAACTGATCTTAATGTATTTGGGCCGATATCTATCAAACAAGAAATTCAACAGTTAACTGTAACCTTGTCTGATCACGCTCATTTATTTTTTGGTTTGCAATATTGGATTGAACTTGCTTCTATTAGAGTTAAAGAGCCATTCAGGGATATTGCTATGCACGATATAGTTTAGAAACCCATGTAGTTTAGGAGATATATCAAGATCGGATTCACCTAGTAATACAAATGTATTCTTTTAAAATATCTGACTTATTACTGTATGTTCCATCCTGTTTCGATGCATTAGACAACATTTTACTTGTGTAATTCTATTTTCCACTTTACATACATATGTGGAGACACGTGTTTCTTTTTCAAACAATTTTGCCTTTTTTCGCATTTTAACACTATTCATTTTTGTCCAACGAATTTCCACCAAATGTTTTTTTTTTTGCTGTCTAAAAATTGAAATTTATTAGTTTCATTATTTTCTTCCAAAAATAATTAATTTTATGAATAAACTGTTCAAGTTTTAATCGTTTGTAAAGAGTAAGAGATGTTTTTTCTCCTATTTTCTAGCATAATCGTTTTAAACACAAGCTATTTAATTATAGTTAAAACTATCCAAGACGCTGGAATTTGATGAAAATTAAATATTTCATCAGAACAAATTATTCTGACGTTTAGAGTGATGAATTCATCTTTGACAAGATAGATGTAATCTGGATTTATTAAGCATGCATTTATGAATTTCCAAGAAATCGGGGTTTTATCAGTTTTTCTAAAAAAAGAATCAAAGCATCTTTTACAAAGGTTTTGTTCTGTAGTCGGGTCTTTAGACAGTTTCTTATATAAATTAATAAAGATGTTCTGAAAAATAAAAACAGAAGTCTAGCCTGACTTGCTTAATCGGATTACTTTTCACCAGTTTTATCTTTATGTACAAACATTTCTCTCGGCAAATGTCCATTACAATATGTTCTGTATCAAGAACCACATTTCTGGCCATATGATTTTTCAGAATATTCGAAGTGAAGATATTTTATTGTATATATCCATAAATAAGTTAATTACCTCTAAAAATCAACGCTGAATGCTGACATATCCTTCTTGATTTCTAAGTTGAAAGTTTGATTATCGCGTTAAGGATTTATGTTAAGCAGAGTGAATCTCTCAGTTTGTGTTCAAATATGTAGAATTATGTCCTTACCAGTATTGTCTTTCCTGGTTATCTATGTGGTGATTAGTAGAATTGCCAACCGTTCTCGAATTTGATGAAAGGAATTAAAAATACATTCATCGCCCCAACCGCATTGTATGTTCCTCTTCCATTTATGAATAAAGTGGATATCAAGAAATAGGAATTTCTTTTGTATTCAATATTTCAGACCCTCCCTTCTATTACCTGTTTCCCAAAATTCATTTATTAAGAGTGACAAATTGAAAATTAGGCCAACAAGTAAATTTCAATGAAATGTGATATTTGTTTGCTGAATTTTGTACATCTATATTTTGTATTCTGCACATATATAATACCATCATGGAAACTGAAGGAAACAAACTTATGATAAATGGATAGCTGCAGATCGTAGGGAATTTGGAACAACAAAGAAAAAACAAAATGCATCAGTATGATGGAAAAACAAAAAGAATACAAAGAAAACCACAAAATACATGTATGTAGTGGAGGAAAAAGATGTGAAAATAACAAAGCTAAGTGTGTGTGTGTGTGTGTGTGTGTGTGTGTGTGTGTGTGTGTTGATTTAAATTTTTAAAGTAGTTTTAACGATTTCAGTCATGTCGCTACGATGGCTGCCGTGTGGCAGTTTATAGTGATGTCAAGCACTGGGGCATCATGACGCGTAGCATGATGTCCCACCCAGTCACATTATCCTTACACCAGGCCACCAATTCTAACGCTAACCTCTTAATGTTGAGCTCCTAGCGATGCATCTGCTAGTACCATATTTATAAATCTTTGGTATTACTCTGCCGAAGTTCGAACCCGCAACTACTCGTATCCGCGACGGACGCTCTAACCACTAGATCATTGGGCCGGTAAACAAAGTTGAATGAAAGATTAGGCACGAAAACAGAGAAATAGAAATAAAAGGTAACATAACAACGGAAATACAATTGTCCAAGGTCATGACATTTTTGGAAAACAAAAATCTGTGGGAAAAAACTCAGTCAATATGGAGCATCCAGTGATGACTGTGTGCCAGCGTAAACACGATATGTGCAATATTTCACTCGAAAATAGATAGCATAATCAATTCATTCTTACGAAGTTTGGTATCATATTACCCTGTTGATAAGCTTCTTCCTGCCAACGTTCAGCATTAAGTGAACGTAAGAATGCTCATAAATGGCCGTAATAATTTGGTGATGGTGGGTTAATGTTTGTTGGAAGTTTATCGTTTCTGGTTATATGTAGTCATGATCATGGAAGATGATTATAATAATCAGGCATCTAAAAGACTCGGATGAATCTAATATAATATAGCAGATCCCCCTTTTTACATTGCTTCTAGGTTCTTCGACATGATTTGGCAGATCAAAGTCTGATGGTCTAACATCGTCAGCATAGATCCGCATATTGCCTAAGGATCCTTTCTGAACAAATGTCTACTGATTCATCTCTCTCTCTCTCTCTCTCTCTCTCTCTCTCTCTCTCTCTCTCTCTCTCTCTCTCTCTCTCTCTCTCTCTCTCTCTCTCATCTAAGCCGTAAATAATTATGTTTCCTCATGCATAGGTCCTGTTCATCAATCTAATACCGTCGAGCTTCATTTCGAGCTTGCTGACCTTAAATCATTGGTTTATTGTATGCACCACTAAGGTATCTAATATATTAGTTTGCGTTCGAAATTAAGTCTTAAACCTCTTTCCCAACAGAGACCGCTCCGGTGGCCTTGTGGTTAGAGCGTACGCCGCGGAAGGGAGAAGTCATGAATTCGATCCCCGGCCGAGTTGTACAAAAGACTCACAAAAATGGTACTAACAGCTGTCTCGATTGGTACTCATCATTAAGAGGTTAGTGTTAGGACTGGTCAGCCTGGTGTCAGGATAATGTGACTGAGTGAGACATCATGCTACATACCTGCGGCATGACGTCTCAGTGCTAGACATTATTATAAACTGCCTCACTGCAGACATTGTAGCGATATGACTGAAAATACCGCTTTGGGTCATCCAGATAACGATCTTAACTGCAGATATTTTCGATTTGGGCTATTTTAACCCTCATTTTCTTTCTGCCCATTCCTGAATTTTGTCTATACTTGTAGGAAATTGACGTTCGGTAGCATGCATACTCCTAAATCTATAGCAGTTCAGAAACATTGTCAACATCTAATGATCAGTCAGCTCCTGTATTAACAAATTTCACTATGCTGCTAAAAAAAAATGGCCACAAAGAAAATGCTGTCTTGAGATACACCCATCTCCTGTTGATAGCATTCAGAAACGGTTCTGTCTATCTCAGCTTGGAATTTTATATCTTTGAAACAAATTAGGAGATGCAGTTAGATCGCTAGTCGGCCCATTAAATCTATTTAAAATAATCCATTCATTATGCACTACTTATATTTTTAAACGTAAGCTTTCTCAAAGTCGGAAACACGGCAACTATATGTTTTGTTCTTTATAGAGTTTCTTTAAAAAATCCATCACGTTTGACAATGGTCTTCTCGGCTTTTCTGGCGTGTTAAACCACATTTATCCTCACGTATGATATTCTTGGATTCGAGATAACAGATCAATCAATCGTATTAAACAGCTTATAATCGTCAGATCATCTTTTAAGTATCGTTGATTCTTTAATTCGCAAATTGTTTACGTTTAGAGCACGTATTTCTTCTGGCACCCGATGTATGCTGCTTTTTAAGTGGACCGGAGCTTACCGGGTTGTAGTTTTTAAAAACAGAGTTCGAAATATTCCGTGTCACACGTCTACTGGGGCCAGTGGATTGCTGCTCTTGTCTTGAGCTGGATTTGTCGCATTATGTTTTTTACTTGCTACACGGTCATACTGATTAGTGGAGGTATTGACTTCGCTCTCATTTAATGTGACTACTAGCACGGGTTTTGGTGGCGTCAAAATTGTGAATTTGGCTTGATTTTGTGGCCATGTATTACATAGCTTTCAGAAACAGCGTTCCAGTTAGATAGCTAGTTGGCCAATTCGACCATTGTTATATAGACCATTCATCATGCACTACTTATATTTTGTGACGTAAGCTTTCTTAATGTCGGAAACAAGGCAACTATATGTTTTTATTAAAAAAAATAGAGTTTTTTTAATAAATCCGTCACATTTGACAATGGTCATCTCATATTTTCTGGCGTATTGCATTCCACTGCGTATTGCATTATTCAACGCCCAATCAGTAGGACCAACGGAAAGTGCATATAAATAGTTAATTATTTTAAAATCAACGATCGGAATATCGACGTCTTTTTTCTGACAGAAACATATCTAAAACCATCAGGCGATGAGCCCAACTGCGCAGATGTAACACCCATCGGTTACTCCATCAAGTCGTTGCCCCACCAATCTCGCGGTGGTGGAATTGCCGTCATCAGAAAGAATTTAATAAAATGTCTTAAACACAACCTTCAATTTCCTCCACGCGTCATTTGAACTAATCCAATCAACACTTACACTGGAAAAAATGGCCAGTCCATTTGTTCTGCCTCTACCGTCTACATTTTCGTAGACAAAACAAGCTGACTGAATTTATATTTTTGGAGCAGTTTCCGAAACTCCTGGAGTATGGAAATTCGAAAGGTTGCAACCTGATTGTTCTTGAAGATTTCAACGTTCACGTTGACTGTTATGGAAACCCATACAAATGAAAACTCCTAGAATACATTCATGTTTTCAACCTGAAACAGTTAACCAACCCACCCATAAACATGGTCATATTTTAAACTGGATTGTTTATAGACCTGATGATAATATTCTACCGTCCAACCTTGTATCCCATTAACTTGCATCAGATCACCTCTGTATTATATGCCATCTGGATGTCCCTAACCATCCACCTTTATTTGCTACTAAGTGAAACCTCCGTATGATAAAATGAACCAAACTAATGCATGACATCCAAGCAAACATAACAACTTGCTGACCAGCTACAGCAGAAAAGCTCGATAACTACCTGCGTTGATTGCATGAAACACGTGCCCCAGCCACCAAATGCAGAGTATCAATTCAAACGTTTTATCTGTGGTATATCAGTGTTAGGGACCAACTTTGCACTGCTAAAAGAGACCACCGTAAAGCGTACAGGCTTTGGCTTTCCACCAGACTCAATATTGATGCAAATGGAATACACTCCAGCCCAGTTGATCTATATTGTGTTGTTCCACATGGGAAATGTTCTTGTTCCTGTTCTCTTCTTTCTATAGAATCAGCCGCTCTCAAGTGTCATATATAATCATTCAGTGTCCCCTCTCTCATCCGGGTAATTCCCATCATTTTTGCAAAACTGCCATTGTAAAGCTTCTGCTGAAGAAACCAGTACTCGACCAGAACGATTTAAAGAACTACCGCCCAGTTTCTAATCTCCCGTTTATATAAAAGATCTTAGATAGGTTGTTCTAATCCAACCTGTATCTCATCTGAATTTAACCAATCTTTTTAGCAATGTGCATTCGGCATATCGCCCTTGCCGCAGTACTGAAACAACTCTTCTGAAAGTAGCTAATAACATTATCTCTGCTTTGGAAATAGTAGTCCTCACCCTCCTTGATTTGTCTGCAGCAGTTGACACAATATACCATGATCTATTACTTCACGTTTTCCAGCATGTATTTGGCATTCAGAATACAGACTTACTGTGGTTCAAGTCCTACTTAGTCAACAGGACACAAATTTATCAGCGATTGGAAAACACTCTAGCCCAGTTGATCAATGTTCTGGTGTTCCACAGGGGTCTGTTCTTGGACCTTTTCTCTTCATTATATACACTCAGCCGTTTCATGTGACATATATTATAATCCAGTGTCTCACCAATTGTACGCTGATGATTCCCAAATATACAAATCTAGCCACGCGTCTGAATTTGATGCTACCATCCAAGGAGTTGAGAGGTGCCTTTCTGATGTGAAATCACGGATGACATGTAACAAGCTGCAGATGAAGGATGATAAAGCTGGTAATTCTGATTGCAACACAAAGACTTTCTCATTCACATTCTTTACCTTAAACAACAGATATCAGCAACACCAAAATTAAATTCACACAGTCAGTTCGAAACCTAAGTGCTACTATGGACAGTACTCTCACACTGCATCAACATGTTATGAGCATGTGCAAGGCTGCATTGCTTGAGCTGAGACGCATCAGCTCCATTCACAATTACTTGTGTGTTTATTAGTATACTTTCAAGAATGGACTACTGTAGCTAAATTCTGTCTGACTCGTCTCAATATCTACTCCAGAAACTTCAAAACACAGCTGCTCAGATCATCTTTGGAGTACCACGATCAGAGCACACCTCTCCCCTGCTCTGTACCCTACACTGGATATGCATTAGATCCTGAATCAAACACAAAGTGTTTTCTCTGTGCTACATTTTAATGACGGACTCCAGTCCAACATACCTATCTGGTCTCACCCATGTGTACACACCAGCAAGATAATTGCGCTCCTCTTCAGACAATAGTATACTCATTATTCTCACTATGAAAACAAAGTCATATTGACAACGCTCCTTTGCATACCAGGGCTCAGCAACGGGGAAAGAACTGCCCATCGAAATTAGAAACAAAGACACGGTGATTCCTTAACAGAGTGCTCTTAAACCTCAACCGTTTCGAATGCAGGAAAACAATGTAAAGACTTAATAATGTTTCCTACCTTAAATATTTTCAGCATTTGTTCTTCTCTAATTTCATAGTGATTTGTTTTTTATAGTCATAACATTATAGATGTTGTAAAGCGCTTAGAGCTTCTAAAAATTAGGCGCTATGCAAAGTCATCCTTAATATTATTATTATTATTTATTATTATTATTATTATTATTATTATTATTATTATTATTATTATTATTATTATTATTATTATTATTATTATCTGTTTTGGACATACGGTATTTGTGTTTTTTCTTCAAATTAACTGCGCTGGCGTTTGACTGGCCAGCTGTGTTAAGTAAAATTGTTTGACTCCAATACTTTCCTGGCGTCATAAAAGTTCATGCCCTTTGCCTGTTTCACGATAAAGATCTCCTTTTCTAGTTTTCAGTTAGGAGAATCTCTAGAGTGCCTGGCAATTAGAACAAGATAATGTCACTAAGCAGAACGAGCCATTGTGAATTTCATGTCATATTTCTGGGACAAAATAATGCCTCTAAGCAGGACGAGCCATTGTGAATGTCCTGTCATATTTCTGGGACAAAACAATGTCTCTAAGCGGGACGAGCCATTGTGAATGTCCTGTTATATTTCTGGCACATGATAATATCTCTAAGCAGGAGGAGCCATTGTGAATCTCCTGTCATATTCCTGGGACAAGATAATGTCTCTAAGCAGGATGAGCCATTGTGAATTTTCTGTGCCAGTTCTGGGACAATGTGTTGTTTCAGCAACCATTCTTGTAGCGGCTATATTTCTGGCATTGAAACACTGCAAAGGGTTAGGAAGTGAAAAGTCGGGTTTGATGGATGTAGGTTAGTGGAGAAGCTGAATGTCATAAGAGATATGTCTTGGAGATCAACTTGCCAAAACAAGAAACAACATGCATTGTGACTATGTTGATAGTTAGGGTGTTCAAGCAGCTGAAAGACACTTACCAAATTACATAAATTGCCTTCAATGTTATCTCAAATTATTAAAATATATGCTAAAATTCCATCGATGTACCTCCTTAAAACATACGTATGTGTGTAATTAGCACCTGCGATTCATTAGATAATAACATATATTTACAAGAACTATATTTACTCTTCACACATTGCTGCAAATACATATATAATCTATGTTGTGGTTTGGACCGAGACAAGGAAATCTCAGTCGTGTGGGTTAACATTATTTGTCTCCCCACGCGGTTTATCTGAGTGGGGTGACATAATGTAACCCACGCGACTGAGATTTCCTTGTCTAGGTCCAAAACACCATAGCAGATTATGTTTCTCACCAAATAATTTCCTTTAAATTAAAAAAATAACTTCTCACTTGTACAATTCACGCGCAAATGTTTACATGCGGTGCATTAATACAAATATGTTAATGAGAACTGTGACGTGACAATATCATCCAAAGTATACAGTTTTTATGCGTGAGCCAATAAAATAACAACAAAAAAACGTTTCATGGTGCTGAGGTATTATCACATTTAATATATCAATGTCTTAATATATCAATGTCATATGAAATTAACAATATATAGTTAATATGTATTACAGTTTCAGTTTAGAAAATTATATTGTAACCAATGAAACGATACTGGGACCACACCTCTGTTGTAGTGTATAAGCTATTAGTATTATTATAATGAAAAGTTAAATGTAGCATGAGTGCCCATGCTGGGCTATTCACGGGTAATTAGTGATCTGTGTCACTATCGTATAAAACTCTCCTTTTCTTTGGAAAAGGTGAAACTTTTTGTGACATACTTATGCTGTCCTTATTATTCCTTGTAAAATTACCATATGATAAACTTTCAAGTTCACTGATTCAGTGAAAGTTTATTTTTCTGTCTTGGAAATATCGCCAGTGCAACAGTGAAATTTGCTTATAGATTAATGTTGTAGGATAAATTATTCCTTCTATCTGGTAAGTGCATTATTTGTCTTTAAATGTTGAAGGTATATTTGTTATTCCACTGGGGCACAGTGGAAATGCTTAACAAAATTAGAATCAAGCATATTTGACATAACACATTTCTGCCTGTTACTATGTTTTCCGTAGTTGTTAAGACAGTTGGGAGGCTATGAAGTGTATAGGTCTGTAACAGAATTGTTACCGAGAGGATGGTGGATTAAATGAACAACACAAACACAATATGTGAAAGAAAATATAAATTTATGAAATAAATTATTAATGAAAAATAATGATGTATCAACACAATAACTCATGCGTTCAACCCACAATTACACTCACAACCATTCACAATACATGAATAAATGAAATATTAATACAAAATAAAACACAGATACAAAGGAATCTCTTGGACTATACACAGATCCAAAGAACCTTTACAAAAATTATATTAACGCAAGTATAAATTACGATAATAAACACAAGCATCAAACTATACTATCGCACGTATGGATTGCGACACCTAGCACGAACATATACATGTATTTAATCAAGTTGCTAGCTTTTATTGAGAATCATGCAATGCCTTGAAATACTATTGTGATTTGAAGTAACCATGTAAATACAACACTGTATTCAATTGTACTACAATTGCAACACACATGTGTGTCTCGACCCTGTATAACCGTACGATTCACCCACAGTTGAATCGCCGCCCAGTTTCCCCGAAGACCTAGGGTTGACTCAATACTTTTATCGGTCACTTGCCCTTCACGGATCCACCACATTTATACGTACAGACAGCATACAACATCTACTAGAACTAACGTTCCTCAATACCCTAGATGTCACCCCGGATGTTTACAACTCTAGACAGTTCCGACACTCGGACTTCTAGATTTCCGGATATTTACACGTCACGACAGATGTAGACGGACAGACAATCTGACAGACAGACAGTCTGATACTTCAATTCGATTGCACAATAAATCAGCAACAATTTCAGCTACGATCTCAGAGATGTTATTAGCCGACGTTATCAACGATGTTATCAGAGATGTTATCAGATGCGTTATCAGACGTTATCAGATGCGTTATCAGCTACAATAAAGAAACCAAACTAATAATAGTTTTTTCTACAACAATCTACAACTTAGATTACGCTATTGCATTTAAAGTCTAATAATGACTAGTAAGTCCAAATATTCCACGTTTAAAATCTGCATTGCAATAAAGGCATCATTATATGAAATGATAAACTGAATAATAAAACGAAATATAAATTTAACACTCATCCCTTTGGCTGGAGATTGAAAGACGAGCTATCTATCCTGTGATTAGATACTTTAGATCCCGTAATATTGATCATAAATATTCTGCCTTATATACCCTCAAATAGGTGAGCAGAAATCACGGCAAGATTACCGTGCACTACGTGAAACTAATGTTCCGGATTTCATGTAATTCAAAATCAGGCACATGCAAATCGTTACACGCCGCTTACCTTGGGAAAAACCACTTATTCACCCCAGGCAACGCATGTACGACGAAACAAAAAAAAATGGTGAGATTAGTTTGTAAATCAAGAAGAAAATAAATTAAATTTTCGCCTAATTCTGTGACAAGGTCAATAGTGTCATAGTTCATTTCACATAGCATTGCGAATTTTTCATATCTGTACAACAGTCAATTTTCAGGTCAGCGTCATTACATGTAGCTAACATTATATAATTTGGTTCCTGTTTAAAACTAGTTAGGTTGCTTTAACTACAATTAACGACACTGACCTGAATATGTACTGAGCCTGGCCTGCATACAAGGATAAAATTGACCAAGCTGTGTGGAACGAAATAGGTTAATGTCAAAAAGCTCGATATGTAAGCGTGTGTGTTTTTGTCTCTCTCGAAATGTTTTTATATGTTGTGTTTCAAAGATGGATTGATCTTCACTTACAATGTTGTTTTTATATATTTGGTGTTGTTGTTGTTGTTGTTGTTGTTTGATTTTAGAAAAACTACGTCAAATACAGCAGAAGACAACAAAGGTTTCCTTTTTAAAATGTAGTTCTAACCGCGTGGACACCTTGACTGAGACAACTAGACTGATATAAAAAGTAACGTTAGCAACAGCTTGATTTCTCTGTCAAATGGGTGAGAAAATTATTTTCACTTATAATCGAAAGCTTTTATTAGTTTTGCCTCAGCATTTAATCTGATTTGCCAGGAGATAATTGAACGCTGAAGGCAATTAATTAGAAAGGAGATAATTTACACTATTTGCCGTCATTCTATTTGCGAAAATCTCTCCCTTTTAGGTTACAAGTACATACGCGTGCTGCTGTATTATTTTATATTAGATGGAAAATAGATCATTATAAATGAAAATCAGTTTAGTCATGAGTATAGAATTTACAGAGACAACATATTTCCTATCATTTCTTCGAATACATTTAAGGAAGTGAAAGGTGATTTTATGTTTTTTAATGCTGCTTTTACTGCGTCCATCACGTATTTATTTAGAATGGACGTTTTAATAAATAACAAAGGCGGCTATTATCACATTATCATTCTTAGTTCTGGTTCATTTTGTTTAAAACTACAGAAGCATATCTCTCTAAGTCTTCATGGTTCTGAAATCATGCTGAAGATTATCGTCGGACAATTTCAGCACTAATTTTCTTTGATCTACGAGTGTTCCTTGTATGTATCAGTAGTGAGTAGTTTTCTTCAATTTGTATTGAAGCCTTTCCTGACCTTAGAACTTTTCTTAAATTAAGTAACAAAAAGAAGTGAAACCAATAATTTGAGTAAAATCAGCAAGCCATTTATTTCTCCAAGTTACAAACTGAAAATTTAAGTGGCACAGTATTTTGAACTAAATTCCAAATTATCATAAATGTCTTGCCACAAGTCAATAAGTATGGAATGTTCTGAACGAATTCCGATAGTCTTGAATGAACTGAGGAACCACAGTGATGCAATTCAGAATGTCTTTGTATGAAATCTCAATAATTCCAAACTGACGTGCTAACCCAAATTCAATAAGCACTTGGTAATTCCAATTGTTACTAGATTATTCCGAGCTCAAAATGCTATATCAGTATATTATTTACAATGTACAATCATGGACAAAAGTTACCATTGTAAACCTGTTATTTATAAATAACCTTTATTTTAAAGTACAATCTACATTCTTGGACAAACGTTGAGACATAATATCTTCCGATAAGAGTAGATATTAATATAATTTCGCCATGTTTCTAGAAGAAACCGAATAGCTGAGGTGGTATTGTGCTAATTGCGTATTGGACACGCATACCCTTCTGAAGGCTGAACCTCAGCCTAGAATGTATAGGGGGTGTCACGGATACTATTTCACCAGAGGGCGTATCGGTGCAGTTCACTTGCAGATAGTTCAGTAAGTATGTAGATAAAGAAAAAGTGACAGTGGAGGATATAAACAGGTATATCGTGAAACGGCTGAAAAGATTTCTTAAACAACACAGACATAATGTGTCAGGCCGTGCACTTGAGTTGAGAGAACGTGCCCTTTGAGTACTGCGTCTTCAAATACTATTAGAAACTACTTTAAAGAACGCCGATCAACGAGATCACGTGATGCGTGAGATAGGAAAATACAAAACACCTCTTGGCGAAACTTTATCAAAGCCAGACACTCTGGATGATTGGAGTGATGACGTGACCAAGAATCCTGATTTTCCGAAAGGGAACTATATAATTGTCTTGTTTTAAACACGAACAGAACATATGACAGAGCTCCCTGCGGTGCAGTGAGGCAGCTGCACAGAATTGTACATATAAAGAAGAAATATTGATCACCATATGTACATTATAGTAGGTTGAATGTGAAGAGAGAGAGAGAGAGAGAGAGAGAGAGAGAGAGAGAGAGAGAGAGAGAGAGAGAGAGAGAGAGAGAGCTGACCGTCAATACATAACTTTGAAAACAAAAAGAAGGAAGGCGGGGTGGGGGATAAAGGAAAAGGAGCATGACAATTGTATGCAATGTGCTGCATCCATTTAAAATTTACACATAACAGGGTCCAACAAATCATGTTTGCTGGTTTGGGTTACCTTTTGTTGATTTCAGGTAAAATAGTGAGTTAGTCCTGTACAAGTGATGGCTGGAGTGTTGTTAGTGCAGCACAAATTTTGAAAACATCTGATGCTCTTAAATAGCAACAAATTGGCATAACCCATTTAGGATTTTAAAAACTTTAATTCGTTATATCTCCTATATGTATCCTCAGATTTGATATCCGTCGTGTCTCCTGAACCTGCATTCTGTTTCATTTATTACTTGAAATGACGAATGACAATAGCAATTTCTTTTGGAGCTGTCAGGTCACTTATAAAAAAGCCTTTTCAACCAGTATTTAATTACCTGGCTCACAGATATCCAACACACAAGAGAGCTTTGTAATTTTCTTGTCCGAAATACTTCCTGCATAGCAGACAGATACAAAGCTAATAACACCCACCACACGGACTCACACCAACCAAAAGATTCCCTATCATGTGAGATTTGTAGTTAGAATACATAATGAGATTTCGCTTTAATGACTCTGGGTGTCTTTGTCTAATCTTCAACCAATCTAGAACTACTCGTGTATTTGGATAATAACGCCTCTTGATCATTTAATTTTCGAAGGAGGATGGGCGGGGCTGATATATATATATATATATATATATATATATATATATATATATATATATATATAGAGAGAGAGAGAGAGAGAGAGAGAGAGAGAGAGAGAGAGAGATAGATTCTCAATCTTATTTTATAGATTAATATCATAATCAGACGCATTTCTATACATTGCACTTCTACAAAGTGTAAATATATATCCACATATCCACGCGCTGATATATCCGTACACATGATACTCCTATAGCCTATACATAAATAGGCAAATCTGTATTAACTAATGTTGCACTCTGCAACCATTACACAAAGTTGATAATTCAATTCAACATTTGCAAATCTATAATATCAAATGAATAAATGCACAAGGTTATTACGAATTAGCCCAATAGAGAATTACAATAATAATTCTTTACATGAACATTGCTCATATCTGAAAATATGCATGCATATCAAAACTACGAATGAATCAAACCCTACAAATGATAATTCTACGTACAAAGGTATATATACTGCAATAATTAAAGTACACTTACTTTACAGTAATATATTACAAAGATGGAGCAAATAGTCACTGTCCTGAACTGAAGCTCCTTGTAATTCCCAGAATACAAGTTTCTCGCCAATTTCGAATGACGTCGGAGTAGCTTATATTCCATTAATTCCCGCAATATGTTTTATTCTACTACTGGAGTTTAGTTCTCAAAATAATAGATGTAAGCTTGCGATTCTAATGTTGTTCACGCCTTGCCCTATCCCGAGTGGATGTTGATTCATATAATTATCAGACACTGCCCCCTCCCAACAATCTGTCAATGGTGCCGTTACGACCCCCACTTAATGTTCCTTTGATCCGAAAACAAAATTCCATCACTTACCTGTGAAACATGTTATCGCAATAATTATGTAACTGTCTGCCCAAAATACGGCCAGTTACGAATTTGATGCTCATGTCAATTTACTGGCTTGACGCTTCATACATATTGACGGTGCAACATTATTAGTCTCAGGTTCTAAGATATACATGTTGAAATCTGGTTAATCTTTACAACGTGACAGTCCCTAATGGAAATCCTGCAATAACATGAGTGCTGATCATTTAAAACCATGCATAATAAATAAGTTCGGGTCCATTCTCAAAGGGATATTAAAAACAAATATACAAGCATGGTTGAATTGGTGCATCCATAAATTCACAGTTTCAGTATTAATACTGAATTGCTTTTCTTGAATATAACATGTGTACACAGATACAATTCCCTTTAAATTGTATTTGGCCCACCCACCCCCACCTCTTGTGGTATCGGGGACGTGGAATAGGTCCGATGCGATATCTGCATGTTGTACGAGGTGACAGAGTGAAGATACCTGTCTGCATTGGGTTGCGAACCGCGTCATTGGAGGAGACGGTACCAATATCTGACTGGAAAACAGGTCGGATGTTCTCACTGCTATGACATATACATTATTTTGGCTCCAACGTCAGTCAGACGGATGATCAGAATGGTCTGGCCTGACAAAGTGGCTAATAACACCAAGCTACAGTGGAAGTATTAAAGAGATTTTATTTCACTGATCTCCACACCTTTCAAAGGTAAATACTATGATTAAAGGAACTCACTCTCCATTTAGAAGCTTATAAAGAAAATAACATCTAAAGGTGTTGGCTGTGTCAGTTCAGTAACGTTACTTGGTCACAAGTATTTAACCAATTATTTTACGTCATAAACACCGTGCAAGCATTGCGCAAACCGACACCAAAGCAGATATGTCAAATAATGAGTTTGATAATGTAATACATAGGACATCTAATGCTACACACGAAAAGCCACCAAAATCCACTCGAAGAAGAAAGTGAGAAAATTACTGATCCCATTTTATATATAATTAATGTACCACATAAGATTCAGGACTCTCCTACCGGGAACCCTGCACAGAGACAAGGAGAATCCACAAGATACATAATTTGATCATCGTGTATTTTTCGGAATTTCCAGAAGTGATACAGTTTTTGAGTTTAGAAATTTGAACACGTTTTTTCCTCTTGATCATGTCAGAACGAACTTTATTTAAGCATATATGCAGCTGATGTTTAATAGTATGCAAACGTTTTACCTACAATAAATCGATCAAAATGCAGTTCCTGGAATTAAGGATTTGACCATCTTGTTAATTTGCATGTTGAAAATAGTATCAGACGATATAATGACGTGATGTAAATCCAAATGCTGAGGATAGTTTTCAGACAGTTTGGTACCAACCTTTACTTAGGCAGGCGACTTTTTGCAAGACGATGAACATGGCTGTCACATGTTCTATCTTTACAAATGCTTCTCTTATGATGTTTGAACTATGACAAGATGATCAATTGTGGTTCACTGATGTCTGAATCCACCTTGAAAGTCTGATCGTAGTTTTATGGGCTCAGGATACAATTTGTTTATTAGAGGATATATGGATCGGTATTACCCTTGCCAAGTTTGGTTACAGGTATCACTGTTGCTTTTGCCAAAAAGTGTTTGATGGCCGTTTTGAGAGTTTTATAATCAGGTAGTGATTATCATCTGGCCATGAAGTGTCATGGACTCCGTAAAAATAGTATATTGGTTTCCTGGGACCACAGATTTCTCTTTAGAGTTTAAGGCTTCCATTGTCCCTTCCTGCAATGGTGAAATCTTTGTGTGATCTTGTGAAGAATATTTTTGAAGAATGTTTCCGCCAATGTGCTTGAAATTTCTAGCAGTGTAGTGGTCAGTTTATCGGATTTCGTGCGACACTTCCCACAATTGTTTTTCAATTTTGTCTAGGATATATTAAACCATATTCCTTACTCATTTGATAAAGGAAGAAGAGTTCAATGTTACGGACAGAATATCTTTGATTTCTCGTACTCACAGAAATTAAATGATGTACTTTACTCTGTAATATACGATATTCGTTAAGGTATTTGATTGCTGGATTGAGAATGAATTCTGTAATAACCTCTCTGTCCCGTAAATGCGTTCGACATCATTACGACTTGGCTTGTTGACATAGTTATGAATCAAGATGTTTGTGGTATTGTATCCCCAGAAACATCTTTAAGCATGCTAGTAAATACGAGTATATGAACCGTTATGATTTCTAAATAATCAACTGTCAAATTATTTCGCAGAGAAACTGAAACATTTTCACATCAGCCTTATTAAAATTCGCTTTCTGGAGGTTGGTGTATTTTCTTGTTATATTGGAAAAATAGTCACTACCCCATATATCGCCAACAATCTCCGAAGAGACCTCTAGTAAAATATATGAATCGCAGATGGCCAGATCCAAGGATGAATATGATGTTTTGATAGGATATACGTATGTACATGTGTTATAATTGAAAAGTTAAAGATTATGTTTCAAGACGAAATATCTTATTTATTCCTTCTTCATTAATATTGTTACAACCTCCAATGTGTATTTCTGTCATTAACGCCACCAAGTAGAATAAAGGGGCTGGTCACGGTTCAATATCAACTTAGATCTTTAAAACAAAAGCTTCATCCTCTACATTAGCAGTCTGGAAACGAAACTGAACTCTTACAAACAGAGCTAAAATAAAGAACAGTTATCGTGTTCGACTTATTGTGTTTCTGCTAGCCATTGAAGTGTCATGTGAAGAAAATACATGATAATAGAAATCCAGTTAGTGTTTAATATGTAGCAAAGGTAAGCATATTTGTTTTAAGATACACAAATGATGAGAGGCAAGTTTGGTATGTTGGTATGCATGTTTGCATGTATGTAGATAGGTACGTAGGTAGATAGGTATGGATTGTACGCCACCTCAGCGCAGTTGTGGCTATATAGCATCCAGTAAAAATAAAAAATTGTAAAAATGAATAAAACAATAAAATTAGGAAGATAAACTTTCAAAATAAATGTAAAGATGACGCTCAGCAAAATGAAGCAAAACGTAATAATGGCATTGTTTACAAAATTCTTATAAAAATAACTTCTTTAAAACATATCGTCAAATTTGTTATAGAAACCGTAATCCCCCCCCCCCAAAAAAAAATGTCAAAATACTTCTGTCTCACATGGTAAAAGTAGACACACTCAACAAGAATGCGTTCCACTGTCAGTGCACGCTAGCACGGTTAGCACTCTGCTCGAGGTACACCGTACGGAGATAAGCACTAATCAATTATGGGTACTACGGAGATAAGCACTAATCAAGTATGGGTACCCGAAACGCATGTGGAATAAATCGACATCATTTGCTCTAAATAAGGGATGGTACTCTCTAACAGTGGTTATATGTTCTTAACTTTGTGGAGGTTTCATTCCACATATTGTATGACAAAAATACCAATTTAATGCACTGTTGTAAGCCAACATATGGAATCTTCCATTCTGAAATGAGTGAAGAGAAGACTGTGATGCAATATCTGCCCTGTCATTGCCTGTATACCAACGGAACTAGACTGCCAACAGCACAGACCATTATCCCAGATTGCATGACATCATGTTTTTGTAATTACTGTTATATCAACGGGGTTGTCACATTTAAGCTTTCGCAAGGCTTTTAATGTGGAGAGGGACTCAATTCAAAGTTGTTAGCATTAATCTAATTTCTGCAGTGCAAATGACAGCTTTATCAGGTAAAGGATTCGAGATAGTGATATCGAGTGTTGCTATTGTATCCATCTCTCTAACCGTTTCTATACAGGGACGTATGGCTATGATAAGTCTCTGATTTCAATGAATATTACCTGGCAAAACATAAGCATTTGTTAAGGACATTTTACATTCACAAAGATTAAATAATATTTTGGGAGGCTTTTATAACAACGGTGGTACTTTTGCAACGCAGTATTTTGCAATAATTGTTATTGGGCATAAAGATAATCTGCTGGATAATATGGATTAGAAGATAGTCTGTGACATATTGGAGAGTCGATTTTGTACTTCGAAGTAACAATGACGGCTCATTTGCCTCAATAGGAGGTTTTCCGAAGGGTAATTTCTAGATGCTTGCTGAAAATGTATAATTCCCAGACTGTGTATCAGCTCAAATAAGATGTGTACTCTGATCCATACACAGTCAAGTGATCCATACACAGTCAAGTGATCCATACACAGTCAAGTGATCCATACACAGTCAAGCTGTATTAAGTTTCCATCCTTGATGAGGATCACATACACGGATCAGGATCTTCCGAACTGCTCCTCCATATGTGATTGCTATAACTGGTATTAAATCTTGGGCCTTTTGACCTCTTACCCTACGGTTTCTGATATGCGGAATATCAGATTAGTCTGCAGTGGACAATAAGCCAAATCAGTTGTTTTACTTAACAAAAGAAATAAGACAGCCGTTCTCTTCGAACTTTGTGTCATCATGAATACAATATAATCATGAGAAGTGCTTTCGAAACGTCTTCCCTTTTTTCTTGTGACATTTATGTTTAATCTTATCTGGAGTTAACGTTCAAATATACATACTCTGGTCTATAGCACATTATAACCGTATTCACATATCACACGCAGACAGTTACTGGATTAGGGCATTTCGTCGTGTTGTTAATTCTGAAGTCGAAATAGATGACCGACAATATGATGGCATGATGTACACCCATCTCCTGATGATGACTTTAAGATAGGGTAATGCATGCCTTGACTCTATATTTTCTGCCATTCAATTCAAATAAAGTTTGGTAGTCGGTTACATAGAACTATTTTGAATATAGCATTCATTATGCCGTGCTTCTACATGGTGTCATAAATAATTTTCAGGTTTAAAGGTTTATGGCAACTATATGTAAGTTAGTCGTGAAAATTTTCCTAATTAAAAATAGCCGGTTTCTCGAAACAGATAATACTGAAGGCAGAAGTAAGTCGGACATGTAGCAAACACATAATCAGCAAACAATATTGTAATTATCTAACGCAATTATCCGATGCCTTCTTTAACATCTGAAATCAAACTAATCGTGACATCAGTATGCTATTACACAGGGAATGAGATCATGCAATGAAGGATTGCATATTTGCTAAGTACTATTGAAGGATTGTGATAATTAAACATTTTAATGCGTTCTGCGATGAAAACCATCGAATCATACGTCACAGGTGGGATTTCTTACGAATCAAAAGCGTGTAGTTTTAATGATATACCAAATGGGAAGAATGCTCGGGGTATTTTGGTCGTGCAACCATTCAAACAGACCAAAATAATTCTGTTTCATGATGAAAACTTGTGGAATATCTGATTTATGCTTTTGTAACACTACTATACAATTAACTGTATAGGCATTTTTAACTTTTCCAGATTTCACAATTGATAGAAAAAGTCACAAACTTTCCCCATTTTGATGAAACCTGTCTATTCCCAATATTGTCAGCAAGAATATTAATGCTAGAAAGAACTTTGGTCTAGAACCTACAACATTTATCCTTAGAAAAGGACATCTGCATAATTATTCTAGGATTATCTACATAGAAATATCGAGCACCCAATAAAAATTTCCGATGCGATTATAACTTAGTTAACATTAACAAATTTTATATATATATATATATATATATATATATATATATATATATATATATATATATATATATATATATATATATATATATATATATATATATATATATATATATATATATATATATATTCTTTATCATTTCAAACTGTAAAAGAGCAAGTCAGGACACAAATATCGGAAAAGAACACTATTTATATAGGTCTGGAAGTTAATGACGTGAATATTGATGAAAGGAACTCGATGGAGGCTTTGATGTCAGTATGCTTTCTGAACATTTGGAATCCAGCACTGACCATCAACTATGAATTCGCTGTTCGACAGAGTTATTCTCAACAATCATGGTATGAATGTTATATAATGGTGTCTTTTTATCACTCAGTTCAAGGGCGATATAAATACAATCAAAGGTATACATAAACAAACGATACTCTTTTTCTTTAGTTATTCCCATCTGTCATATGACAGAGTGTATAACAAACGATACGCTTTTTCTTTAGTTATTCCCATCTGTCATATGACAGAGTGTATAACAAACGATACGCTTTTTCTTTAGTTATTCCCATCTGTCATATGGCAGAGTGTATAACAAACGATACGCTTTTTCTTTAGTTATTCCCATCTGTCATATGACAGAGTGTATAACAAACGATACGCTTTTTCTTTAGTTATTCCCATCTGTCATATGACAGAGTGTATAACAAACGATACGCTTTTTCTTTAGTTATTCCCATCTGTCATATGACAGAGTGCATATATTTCATTACAAAAACAGGGCAGTCCTTGTCACAACATCATTCCTTGAATAGTTGCATCCGTTGTAAATCGTACTGATGGAAAGAGTCAGAAAAGGTTGGTAATTTATATAAAGAAAATGAAGTTCAATTATTGAAAACACCCATACGTGTGTTCGATGAAAATAAGAGTCAAAGCAGCAGATAATTTGGACATGTTGAAAATAAAGATCAGCGAAAGGTCTGCTAAGATATCTTCTGACTGCCATTGCTGAATCTGCCCATGAAAGTTAATAAGGCATAATTCTGGTATTGCAGAAGATGATTAGAGGTCTTTTATCCGCTGAGGTGTGACCGGTGCTTGGGTCAGCGGATATATGGGTTTCTATTACACGTTTCTTGATTTTGATAGGTGTGACTTTTCAGTGAACGTTACTTGTGCTAGGAGATTAATCAATTGATGGGAAAAAAGAACACCAAAGCAATCTCCTGCCCAAGTACACTGACATCGTATAAGTTAACAATGATCCTATTAGCCCAGATTACGTCTTGTATTAACCACATAATTGTGTTTCACCAATTAATTATCGTTGTGTCTAGAAGGACATAAAGTAGGCTATTGGTACTCCGATACAGCGTTTAATCTCTCAGTAGTGCTTGACATGTTTCAGTGAGATAGCGCTCTAGTATGATATATAAACAGTTTATGAATCTGTTAAAACTGAGATTTAAAATGCTCAGTTTTGCATATTATAAATAATTTCATAACTGATGGCAATAAAAGGCTACTATAGCAAAAGACTTTCTTTACAAGTTTCATAGCACACTGTGTATGATTACATTTGTTTCCTAAAATATTCGTTATTTATAACATGTTCAGTTGAAACTGTTCATGGTGTGTTTCACATAGATACATTTATATCTACACAAAACGTAAATGTTTCATGTTTATTAGGTGACTTAAGAGATCATTATGTCATTGTTACTATGACAAGCTTCAAATTGAAAATACCAGGACGTTGGGAAGGTTGGCTTTCAGGAGGACTAGTAACTACGAAATTCTTTCGTCCCGTGACGCAGCTAAAATTAGATTCCATGTTGGCTCGTTCACGAGCATGGGTTGTTTTAGTTCTGTACATTTGGTTGTATTGTTGAGATTTATGTTCGCATATATGTACAGGATTTGTCATTGACAAGTGTGCAACTCGGATTAAAATTAATCTTCAAGTATGGGAAAGTAATATTAGTTTCATATTTGTATATTTAAAGTTGTACCCTGCCTACGGTTATATATATATATATATATATATATATATATATATATATATATATATATATATATATATATATACGGCTACGGCTGATGTTCAAAGATTTTATCTTTTTCGATTTGAATTTTCTTTCTAAAGACGTTGTGTCCCTGTAATGTAATATTTTATGATTGAAGTTACATGGAGTTGGGGAGATTCCGTATCATCGACTAATTCCGAAGTGGTTGCTCAATGGCTATTGTGCATAATTTTTACTTGAAAACAGTTTGTAATGCTTGTTCTGCGTTTTCCACTTACTGGATTTTCGCAGAGTTTCTGCATATGTTGGGGCCAAGCTGTTATTTTTCTGGCATCATACTGTAAACCAGCTGAAGATCTACTACCTGTTTCCAGAAAAAAAAACGTTGCTACAATTGGCTGGTTCTAATTCCTGAGTATATGTCACCAAGGGTGAGAAAAAAGTGGTAGGGTGCTGTTGATATCAATGGTTGGCATTTCCATAGAATCGTTCATATAAAACACGATTTTCTTTATCCTAATATTTTTCAGGGGCTTGTGAAGGTAAGCTCAAATCATTCAGTACGGCCCAATTTGTATCCGTTTATCCTGCAGCTATTTCAGCCACATATTTTGGTACTGACCTGTTGATGCAACTGTACCTAACACGAAGAGAAAGCGAAATTTGTTTCTTAGAATCTTGAGAATTGTAACCATTGTTAAACCAGTATGTTTTCTTCCGAACACAAATTGAGAGAGTGGAATACGGGTGTTTGGAAAATAGTGTTACAGTAATTAGAATATTCCAATTTGGTGAGGAATTTCTAGGGATTAGGCTGATGAACGAATTGTATTGAAAAGCTTACTCTGAAGTTTGCAATTAATAAGTTTATTGCAACGATTATTGTTTTTTTAAATAAAAAATCTCTATATAGCAGCCTGCTCTTTGTTCTTCTCTCTTTCGTTTTGCCATTCAATTAATTTCCTAATTTCAATATAATCCAGGCCTATGGGCCTCATAACTCTAGCAGTGGTCCCAGTCTCTCTTATCCCCTGAAAGGGGCAATCTATATTAACCAGGCATCAGTGCTTGGAGTGACTGGAACTAGCTCGCATGCAAAGATTATGTCCCACCGTGTGTAACGCATGTGTCCAAGCTCAAGTTTCTTATAGCGCGGCCGAAATTTGAGACAAACACATTGTGTCAAGATCGAGTCTTAACCAAAGATAGTTTCTATTTAAATGTTTGAAAAGCTGCATTATAAATTATCGCCAGCCGTTGACCGAGGAACGTAGAAGAGAGTTAAGTTAAATATTGGAACATAGATTTTTTTTTGTTACAAAGGGTTCTTACACTCGCACCGAAAGCTCAAGAGCTAGTCCATCACAATCAAGTTTACACCTGAAGATTTATTACCGATATTTACCAACCTACCCTAAACGTTTTTCAGTTAATACGGGATCCTGTAATTCTTTTATGCGAAAGAAATTTGGATGAGGTTGGTTCCATTATGGATATTTGCGAGCACATTCATAGTCTTCAGCCAGCCATGTTGTATACAGCAGACCGTTCTTTGTTCTTCTCTCTTTTGTTGCTGCTAAGATAACACGCCCTCGATGCCAGGATTAGACTTTAATGATCAGTGGGTTTGAGAGTAATAGCATTTCTTACAACTAAAACGGCTTGCGGGTGCTTCGTTTGGAAGCTGACAATGAAGCTAATAACATAGAGGCTGACGAACTCGCGGCTTTATTAGCTTGAAGCGGATAAGGTGGATTAGTGCGCGAATGTGATAGAAACATCCATACGTAGGCACTCGTACGTCATTGAAACTACCCATGAGAAATCAGTTAATCGAGGAAATTACAAACAAATAATAACAAATATTTATTTTCAATATCATCACTTTGACTTGGTCCGTTTGACCAAACCAATAAACACGCTAAGAAATAGTTATGGCTGGAAAGTAGCTGTTTCTAAAACAAAAACCCTTATTTTCCTTGCAGTGATATTTTTAAGTTTTCATCCAAATTGCTTCTACTTTCTCCAATGTAATTTTGCAAATGGATTACTTCATAATCGAAAGGTTGTAAAAGTATATGGATAGTTTGTTTCTCTATATTAATTTCTCATTGCATAGAATGAGATGTCGGATATAAAATCCATTTTGCTTAATTCATTGATAACAATTGGACGGAAACCATTGAACCGATCAGATGTTATATTAATCTTTTATCCACATGCACGTTGTCAATCAAATAAAATCTCGCGAAACAGCATCAACAGCTATAATACTTATGGGGCCAATTTGTGTTTCTAAATGTAGACTATTTTTATTCGTCATTTGCTGACTTCACCTGGGCTTTTCAATTAGTCATGCTGATGACTTATTATAGCAGACAATAAATCCCATAGGAAATTATTTCGAAATTATTTTTATTCAAAGCGTCTTTGAAATTTTCTTCTGTTCTCATGTAACGATGCATTCGCTCTGTAATGTTGAAATATAAGTATACTTGCACAGTACACGGTAAGCTGATTCAACAAAACAAATGTTACATATTATTTTATTCACATTTTTTTGTCGAGTATGTATTTATTTATTTAGTTATATAGTACAGAATAAAACTAAAGAGTTAAGAATCAAAAGGTAAAACTTGTTTAAATCTGTACATAGATGAATCTTCAAAAATACCTAAGTATGTACTATATACTTACATAATAAATAAATCATATCAAAAGGAAATTGTGCCAAATTCAACAAATACTATATAAAAAAGAATAAAAGAAATAAATTCATGAAATGTATCGTATCAAAATAGCTTTCATTATATAAATCCCCTCGTGCGGTACATAATTTCATAGCTTCTTTTTCGAAATCACATTGAAAAACTTCTGTATTACGTGGTAGAAGAAAACAATTATCGTATAAAAATTTATTTGCAACATAAATCGCACTCACATTAAAAGTTCAGAATCCTTTCTGACGGCACATCATTTTTTATGTTTAAAAAAAACCCTTCTTTTTCGAATTCACATTAAAGAACTGCTGTATCACAGGGTAGAAGATGTACTGGACACTTCTATACCACGTGGTAAAGTATATACAACAGTTGCTTCCCGATAAGGTCACTAGCAGACGTTATTCTGTCCATATGGTAACCAATCACAATTAGTATTTCCAGTCCAGTTCCCACGATTGTAGTTCTATTCCAATTTTAGAACATTTTAACCTCTTTCATTTTGGTGGTGATAGAAGAAATATATTGATGCATGTTTGGTAGGTATTTAAAGGTAATTGTTTATTCGTGAGAATATGAGCTCAGAGAGTGGTTGTCTGTGTATTTCGGCGACAGTGCACATTAGGTAATAAGGCCTTGGTGATGTTCAGGAAGTGAAATCTGTGTGCACTTCACATGCTGTTCTGTTTACAGCATCTAAAAAATAATGCCGGTGAACCCTTGACAAGAACTTCACCGTGAAGTCATCTTTGGAGGTATTTTAGATTTTAACATATGATTTGTATGTATTGTCACACAGTGGAAATGTCAGTACTGAGAAATATATGTAGAGAACATAGTAAAATTAATTGTGATGTGTGTCCATATACCTGGACGATAGGCAGCTTCTCCTATCTATTGAAGAAATTAGTTATATTGTCATTGGCCATTGTCAGTATAAGCATTCTATTAGAGGTTGATCATTCGAGAGTATGCTTGTGTCACGTGGATACGCATGAGATTTAGCGAGAAGTCAGAACAATACTGGCTATAAGGTGTTGATTAAAAGATTAAACTCGAGTTAGAAAACTCTATACCTGAAATAAGTAGTAATGCAAGATAAAATGTAAATTAAGAAGTTTTTAAATGGTATGTAAATTAGAAATATCAATTATAAAATTCCTTATAACATGTGGTCAAAATTGTATACAAATTGCACAATCTCAGAAGGTCCAAGAGTGTTTGGTGGTGTATAATCATACAGTGTCCTGAGTAAACCTTTTTATAATAACTCAAGGGACGACAGTTAATACAATTAAGAAGAACATGGTTCACTGTCGTGGTATAAATTATTGCTGACGTTCACCCTTTGGAAGTACGCACGTGTTACACTTCTGTCGTGTCTAAGCGATCAACACAGTGCAGTCTCATCTATATGATTAAATCTACGTAAGGAATGCCATTCTCCAATTAAGAGTTGTTTTCCGAAACGTCTGTATTGATAGTTCCATTCAGCATATTATACCACATAGATCGTAACTATTTATCCAGTATTTAAAACCTGGAATATTCCTTTCGGAAACGCTTAAATGGTTTTAATTTTGATTTAACGGCACGTCAGCAAAATAACGGCGATATTGTGTCTATCAGCGATAAAGTTAAAATATAAGTATGAATTACCCAAATTAAATTAGGAAGATGAACCCCTCCAAATAAAGATAAATGTAAAGAATTGCAAGACATAATGCAGGTACAGATTTCACTTTTATATGAAATGTATATAACAAAAAGGATGTATGTATTAAAGTTTAACGTCAGAACAGCAATGATTATATGGTATCAATAAACAGCATACATGTATGCTCAACACATTCATGGCTGTAGAAAAAATGTTTAAATCGATTGTTAATACATGTTAGAAGATAAATCATTCGAAATGCAAACGGTAAATTAAAAAATGCAAAAAAGAAGTATTATACTAAAAATCTTTATGACAATAAAAACATACACTTCCAAATAAAGATAAACAATACTAAATAAAGACACTTCCAAATAAAGATAGACACTACCAAATAAAGATAGACACTAACAAAAAAAGATATACACTACCAAATAAAGATACACGCTACTGAATAAAGACAAACACTACATTAGAGACAAATACTAAACAATACCAAAGATAAACATAAATAGAGATAACCGCTACCAAAGAAAATAAACACTACCAAACAATTGTAAATATTAGGTACAGAAAGAAAAAAGATGAAAGTAAACATGCTAGTTTGTTGTCATGTATATCAGGTAAAAGAGATAATAAAAAGATAAAGATTTATAGATAACTGGATCCACATTATTCGCATCAATTGCATTACCTCAGAAAGAAACATTACGTTTCGTCACCAAGATCACATATAATGCTGTCTCACAATGTGGAATGTGACACTCGACAAAACATGTCACTGTCGGTTGATACAGGCACGGTTTGCACTTCGATCGAGCATCACCTTTCTGGTGTTATGCACGAGTCAGGTAAGAGTTTTCGATTTGCGATAGGTACAGTGTCACCGGAGCTTTGATATATTTTCTATGCGACGGAAGTCATACTCGAATAGTGGCTTTGTCTTGCCTTTCTTCGACAGATTATGAAGTCATTATATGGACTGTGCCTAGCGGTTTTGATATTTATCTTCCTAGCATCAATGCCAAAATCATGACTATGTATCATACAATACAAAATACTTATTCCAGTTTATATAAGCAAGTCATATTTATGCAAGATTTCGAATAATAAGAGGTTGACAAATTTCATGAAGCACAAGGATTTCAGGAAATGGAACTCTTTAGGTGCGATTTTTCATTTTTGTAATTAGATTTTTGGAGTTCAAAGATTTGCGTGTGGCTGTAATATAAGTGGTAAAATTAGATACTTTGTTTGACTCGTGATTAGGCACATGGTGTTGCAATCGCAAGTCCCAACAGGCCTCGACGTTTTGATAGACGTATAGTTACGTGATGAAGCTCTGATTTCAAAGAGGATATATCAATGATTGTTTGCATTTAAAAAGGTCAGTTACAATACATGAAGTTTTTTTTTTTGATAACCTGTGCGCATCACTCATCTCCTACATTCATCAAACATATTTAAAACAGTAGGATTGTTCTCTATAGAATTTCAGGCAATTATCATCTTGTATAGAATCCTTCGATCTTCAGCTAATGAAGGTTGCTATCGAAAATTAGACAAGTACGTATATTAAACGACTATTTATATCTGGAAATTACCATGGTACATCATTATATGCTACCTCGTCTGCTGCTCTTTAATCAACCGCAGTGATGATCGAGGAAGGCAGTTAATCCCATAGGAGATTATTGTTTTTGCTCCACGTGTTTGAACTAGTTACTGGTCATTATTCGTTTTGGACGCTCCCACTGATCGATTATTATAAATATATATTTCTAGTTGCACATGGCCTTCCAGACGACAGTAAAAAGTACGGTATTTGGTAGAAATATATATTCCACTAGAATACAAAGTAAAAATGAAAGGAAAAAACAACAACATAATATATTGCGAATTAAATCCCAAAATAATCCAAGAATTACAGACACAAGTCCTAGCAATATAAAGACCTAAATAGAATTCAGTAAAAGTCCAGAAGAAAAACCCAAACTGAAGTCCATTACATATATATGGTAGCTATTAAAGTGTTTATGTATCAACAGTCTTTTGCTGAATTACAGAAATATAATTCCAGATTTGAATTCATTATAAATTTTAGTGAATGTCTGTATGCAAGAATTGTATCTAAGCAGTCATTGTATTTCCATAAAAATAATCACTTGAATTCAATAATTTAAAGGAAATAAAATTCAGTTCAAACTGGTCACAACATAATACAACTTGAAGGTGCTAGATATTAAAGCACGAATGACCAAGTCTTAACAATTACATGAATATATAGTTCTCTACTTGACCTCAGGTCACAATTAGCATTTTCTATTAAAATAGCAAATATTGCTTATTGGAAAATAAACTTCTAGAATGATATAATGAGTCTTGTTTACATACAACACAATAACCTGTAAAACTCATTTCGGAAATTCCAAACACTCGACCCAAATAAAGATATTTACTCCTTTTTCTTTACTTGAATAAAACATCCTGCTGATACGTTCATACACATACAGAATGATTTACTTACGTATTTATTGGTGCCATAAAAAAAAACGTTATTTTAAAAAAAACTCCATCAGGTCAACCAAACATGAACTCAATGTATGACAAGATATAAAGTCCAACATACAATATTACATTTCGATATAATGAAATTAAATAAAATTGTTTAAAAAAAACTAAAAAATAAACAATTCAATTAAATATGAATAATACTTTCAATAAATTATTTCATAAAACTGTCTTGATACCAGAACACAGTGGATGTAAATTAGAAGTGTCTAGACATTCTTTTACAGCAAATATTAGCCTTTCTGCAATATTCAAGCCCTGGCAGCCATATCGATACCAGTTTTATATCCTCCAAGATATAGTTTGCAACAGTCTACATCAGGTGCGTCAATGGCACATAATTATAATTATATTGCTTACAATTTTATCATAAAATAGGACAAGAGTTTTTGGATTTAATGTCATATGCTATCATGGAAAGAAGTCACATTTAGTTTTGAGTTAAGCTTAGAAATGCGTTAACTTCTTAGTGACTACATGTCACAGTTAGACTAGCATTGGCAATCAAAGGAGTAACACGGGCTGCAAATGAGCAGCCGACATGGCTTACGTATTTACATGTGTCTGCTACAGAGGTAAATATCTAAAAATCTAGATCGTTGAGTGGTGATGAAAAGTATGCTAATTTGTTACAGTATTAGTGAACTTTGTTCATGCATAAGGCAGATACTGATTCTTTTAGCTGTCTTGTCACAGAAAAATATTCAAAATAGCTCTTTCCTGTCAAAAAGAATGTATAAAAGAGGGGTTGGGGCAGTGATGGTTTAGTATAAAAGCCACTAGTTGATAAGGAATTAACTTTCACACCTCAATCAGAATCTTACAAGCATCCTTTCAAAAATAATTGGTTAGTTTTTATTTGTATCGTTAATGTAATATTACCATTTTTCTGCAACATGTCATCGTCAGAAACAAACTGCCAAAAAACTGTCCAGTTAGACCTTAGTAACAGATTCGGAGTGGTGGGGTTGGGGGAGAAAGTTTATAGCATTACCTACAGTATGTGCGCTCTTTTACTTTTATTTCTAAACAAATATCAAGTCATCACTTTTACAAAGGAAAACATTTTTAATCAAATGTTTTTTCGTTCCTTCTTGGTTTGAAAATAGTTATCAGAATGAAAGCAAATCCTATATTTTAAATCAGATCACGGTGATGTACAAAAAAGAATGACAAATCGATTGAGAAAGGAAAATACAATTTTACCATCACAAGCAATCCTTATCGTCACCCTCTCATCCCCGCGCATTTCGTACAGGCGAACAATCCATATCGCCGCCATTGCCTACCAGCGCACAAGATCGATTGCTGCACAAATATTAATGATATCAAGTCATGTTAAGAACATGCGAGAGCTAAAATCAATTGAAATGTTATATTATCGTCATTATTATTTTATTCTTGTTAAATATCAAACGTTAGTGACTGATAGCAAAGCAATATGCAATTTGTTTTAAAAGCGTCCGTAAATCTTTAGGGAGAACAGCGGTGACTCAGTTGGCAGAACCTGGATTCGTAATTCAAACGTCGCGTGTTTTTAAAAAGCTGTCCTCAGATACATTACTGTTTCTACGATATTTCAACAATGTTTTGTTTGCGAATGGGGTGTTTGTTTGTTAGGGGTGGGGGTCCTTAATCTGACAACTGTAATCACTGTGGAATGATCCTAATTAGGGATATCATGAGTGGAGCTAACCACGCAAGAAAGATTTTGTTTAGAAAGAAGTGGAAAATTGGGTCGATGCTTTAACAAATACTAAGTCCCATGTATAACCACGAAAAGTGATATCCACGAAATAAATTAATTCACAATATTTTAAAATATTTAGATAACTGTCTTTCTTGCTATAAAAAAAAATCAGCGAGATTCTTTCCAAGCTGCATCTTAGTTAAGATTTTATATTTGTGTAACTTGTGTTATTATATGCTCATTTTTGTCTCCGTTATCTTTACATTGTAAGAAGTGTGCATTATTTTACGATACTGAACACATTCATACTGCACGCGCGTGTGCCTAAAATAGTAAGTATAGTGTATTAGGAATTAATTTGTAAACAAACCATGTACACCCGTGTAGTATACGCATTTTGTGTTGTTTAACTAAATTTGTGAATGAACTTAATAGACTGTTTCTTCCATTTGAAAGAATATATGACAAAGTCAAAAACGAAACTTTCAAAGAAGCAATGGAAAGAACATGATATTCTCAATATCAACAACGAACTGAGAGACGCAATAATCGAAAAAACCGTTATAATAAATGAAAGAGCTATTTAGGAGAATATTCATATATTTTCGCAAATAATGGTTAAAACTATGGCGAGTGCTCTCTAGGGCCTAAAATATAGCATATAAAAACATACTGAGGCCATGGGCTATCGCATATCTATCAGAGACGTGCCATTTAAGAAGTCAAATTACTTGGGGAACAAAATGCGTGAAGGTTTTGGTAGGAAAATAAGAGAATCAGAGCCAATAATCCAAGACGACGAAAAAGTATTCGTTCCGCTGGTTAAATAGAGAGTCATTCAACATTTTCTTTTTTGGTTGTTTTTTTTTCTTATCGTCAATGTTCTCCGCGAAACTAACTTAATACGATGTTAGGCAAGCACTATATGATACAAGATCATAGTTGGCGTCCCTCCATGCAAGTGACAGGGTATAAGCTTGTTTCCTTTAGTTAGTACTGACATTTATGCATCTTGAATTTCCTCAAATTATACTTTCTAAGCTAATTGTTAAAATCCCACGGACATGTCCTGCAAAAAATGATAAAAACAGAAGCCGTTCTGGAATCTAGAGTAACCAACATTTCCCGCTGCAATCTCTTACTTCATTGAATTGACTCTCATAATAAGAAGAGTAATTGAGTTGGATCAACATAAAAGAAAATCCAGTATTGCAATATCACTCTGAATATTGATTTAAAGCAGACAAAAACGGAAATTCTTTTTGAAACTGATGTAGAGCGCGCGATAAAGTAAAAGGTTTGCTGGGTGGGTCTATGTGGGCATGAATACTATTATTGTGTATTGTTGAAACTACGGTTGCTGTGGAATAAAGCATACTATTCAATTACATTGTACGGTTGCTGTGGAATAAAGCATACTATTCAATTACATTGTACGGTTGCTGTGGAATAAGGCATACTATTCAATTACATTGTACGGTTGCTGTGGAATAAGGCATACTATTCAATTACATTGTACGGTTGCTGTGGAATAAAGCATACTATTCAATTACATTGTTTCTTGCAATGTCTTTTATTGTTAAACCCTAGGTAGATAAACAAAATAAGCAGATGATAAAAGGTTGTTGCTCTGTAAGGGAATATATAAACTCGTTTTCACTGCAAAAAAATGCACTTCTTAATGTCATGTAGTATTGTACAACTCGTTCATAATTTTCCATACAAATGCAGTAACCTATAATTACTAGTTAGAAATCTTTACCTCAGATGGTAAGGCATAGAATTCGTAATTCAATCCTTGCTTAATAGACACTGGGTCGACTGCATTGTCGTGTCCTTCGTAAAGACAAATAATGTTGTAAAACAAGATCGTATACTGTCTTTTCTTTTATGAAAGGACATAGAAGCTATCGCTTAACCGGCTTGAAGCAGCTTCTTCGCTTTTGTGCTGTTTTTCATAATATATGTGCTTGTTGTCTGTCTTCGTCTACATTACTGTGTTTCATCATGCGTTGGCTGTTCAGTTCGTATGTGTTTCTTCATCTCCTTGTTTTTGGAAACGAGAACAATTATAATTTTTCTCAGTTGTCTTGTTGAACTTCTACAATATCTTTCGTTTTTGAATAACCCACCATTACGTGATCGCTAGTCAACCTGTTTATGTTATGATGGACCCTCGTCAATAGCTTTAAATGACCACTCCTTGGCTCTCCATACTACATTGTTCTCAAGACTAAACTAACATTCAAGTACATTCAGCATTACTTAAATGTAAACGGGAGCGAATAAAGAAATGTTTCAAAGTTTGCCGGCGAAGAACTGTAAGAAGAATTCAAGTTATCTCTTATTCGCCCTTTCTGGCTAAACAATTTAAAAATTCTGCCTTTAATTTAGATAACCTGCTGCAGATCACTATTAAATCGCCAACCTTTGTGTCATCTATCTCAGATATACCATAGCGTATTGCATTATTCAACGCCCAATCAGTAGGACCACCGGAAAAGCGCACAAAAATAGTTAATTGTATCAACGATCAGAAATATCGACGTCTTCTTCCTGACAGAAAAATGGCTAAAAACATCAGGCGATGAACTCGAGTGTACGGATGTAACACCCACAGGACTTAAACACAGCACAACCTTGATTTTCTGCTATATATCAGTTAACCAACTCACCCATAAACATGGTCACATTTTAGACTGGGTTCTTCACAGACCTGACGATAATATTCTACGGTCCATCCTTGTATCTCAAGAACTTGCATCAGATCACCTTACCGTTATATGCCATCTGGACGTACCAGTCCTTAACCTTCCATCTTTATTTTCTACTAAGCACAACCTCCGTGTGATAAATATAACCAAACTAGTGCATGACATCCAAGCAAACCTAACAACTTGTTTACCTCATACAGCAGAACAACTCGATAACTGCCCGCGTTTATTGCTTGATAACATGCCCCAGCCACCAAATGCACAGAATCAATTCAAAAAGTGTTTCCCGTGGTGTAGCAGTGTTAGGGACCAGCTTTGCACTGCTAGAAGAGACCGCCGTAAAGCGGACAGGCTTTGAATTTCTACCAGACCCACTTTTCATCAACAACTCTATGAATCCGCTAAGAAAAACGTCACAAACATAGGCCATTTAGCCAAATTATCCCACTACAGTATATTGATCACGGACATTTTCAGCTGCAATGAGCTCTTCGAGATTACTAACAAACTTATGTCAAGGAACCAATGTACACCACTTCCAACTGCCTTCCCTCCAGTAGACTTTTCGGACCTGTTTGGAAATTTCTTCAAAGACAAATTACATTAGAGACAAGTTTGGAAACACAATTTCAATTGACTCGTCATCAACATACAGTTGCGATACAGATTTTCAGCGACAACCGTTGGCAGGATTAAACCTGTTTATGTGGATATAGTACGGACAATAGTGATGAAGAGTACACCAAAATCATGTGAACATGATCCATTCATTTCAAACATCACTGCTGCTTGAGTGTTTAGATCCACAAGGGTCTTTTCTTGGGCCTGTTCTCTTCATTATATACGCTCAGCCACTCTCAAGTGCCATTGATAATCATCCATTGTTTCATCAATTGTATGCTGATGACACCCACATATACAGTTCTAGCCACCCAACTGAAGTTGATGCTACCATCCAACGAGTAGAGAGGTTCATTTATGATGTCAAATAATGGATGACGTGTAACAAGCTGCAGTATGGTGATGATCAAAAGGAGGCCATTCTGATCACAACAAAGACTTTCTAATTCACATTCTTAACCTCAAACAATAAATATCAGCAACACCAACATTAAATTCACAGTCAGTACAAAACCTATGTGTTTCTCTGGACAGTACTCTAATATTGCACCACCATGTCATGAACATATGCTGGGCTGCATATTTTGAGCTGAGACACATCAGCTCCATTCTCAAATATCTTTCAGGTGATGCCACTAAAACCCTTGTATGTTCATTAGTACTTTCAAGACTGGACTGCTGTGACTCAATTCTGTCTGCTTGGTCTCAATATCTACTCCAAAAACTTCAAAACGTTCAAAACACAGCTGCTTCGATCATCCTTAGAGTGCCACGATCAGAGCACACCTCCCCACTGCTCTGTACCCTACACTGGCTATCCATTCGATCCAGACTCAAACACAAAATTTGTTCTCTGTGCTACGTTTCACGGACTCCAATCTAACATACCTATCTGGCCTCACCCATGGGTATACACCAGCTCCTCGTCTGACAATCATATACTCATAATTCCCACTATGAAAACAAAGTCATATGGACAATGTTCTTTTGCATACCAGGGCTCAGCAACATGGAACGAATTGTCCAATGAACTTAGACACAAAAGACACAGTGATCCCCTTCAGGAGTGCTCTTAAAACTCACCTTTTTCGACTGCAAGAACAAACTTAATGACCTAATAATGTTCCATACCTTATATATTTGCAGTATTTCTTATGTTTTCTACTTTCATGGTGTGTTGATTTTTGTATTCATATCATTATAGATGTAAAGCGCTTAGAGCTTCTAAAGCCTAGGCGATATGCAAGGTCCTCGTTAGTATTATAATACCAGCTTGACTATCACAATTCATGTTGTTAACTCTATTAGCCATGATGATGCAACTCGACTGATTTTGAGAAAAAAAATTAGTCTCAAAGTCTTTAAATAATTTGTATCTACATCTAACTTATGTTGACGATCTTATGAGCTGCTGAGAGACTATTTGTTTTGTAAGCAAAGCTCATTGACCTAAATAAAAAATATATAACCAGTCTAGACATGGAATCTTACACCTTTCATTTTTCGGCAAATGTATATCACTGAAAGTTTATGTTGCATCTATTTAATTACAAAACATGTAATTCATCAACGTAAGTTTAACGAGTCCAAGTTAAGATCGGATTCAATTTAAGATCGGAGCTAAAGTCAGCATTTAGAATATCTCTTGTGGCATAATGGATTTCATGATAGGATCACGTCTCTTCACGGATATAGTTTTGTTTCGTAAGGGTTATATTATCAATTTCGCGCTTTCAATATAATTTCCACGATAGTTATTATGTGAAATCACTCAAATGAATCAAAAAAATTATTCTTCGATTTCTCTCTTTTCGTGAATGAGGATTAAGATCTTGATTTTGTTTTGTTGTAATCTCCGATAAAACTTCCACAAATAATGTATCTTAAATTTTATATATATATATATATATATATATATATATATATATATATATATATATATATATATATATATATATATATATATTAATTTTGTATTCCTTTTACATTAAATTTGAAATTAGGGGTAAGAGGGACTGCTTCTCCTATAGATTGGCTGTAGAAATTACTACATGATTCATTTATATCTCTAGTGACTACATATAAAATTTTAAAAAATTGTAAGGCGCGTGTGCCTTGTAGAAAATGAATTGAAACAATTTGGCTTTGAAAATTGAACAGATCTGTTTTCTTACATTTGCCACCTAGACCCTGACAATTCATGAATCTAAGAGTAACTTTATCCCTGAAGTTATCTCTGTCTGGAAAACTAATTTGAGCTGAGATGCCTGGCAGCTCAATAAATCTAACCATCCTACAATTACACAACGAAAGTAAAAGAAAGAGACATATGGGACATACAATTAAATATGAATTAGAAAGGCATACCAAGTTTTAGAGTTATCTCGGTTTAAGTGAGTCCGATTCAATACATATTAGAAGCGCATACATATACCATATATTGACATGTTCTGGAAATACTTACGTAAGTATACTCTGGTGTCATTAAAAACAACAGCTGTCAAACAACTAAGGAAACAAAGTTTACATACACAAAATACATTCACACGAAAAAAATTCTACAGACATGAACATCTTCACGACAAACAAGCGTGATACAGATTACATAAATCAAATACTATCACAATATACATTCGCAACAAAAGAAAGCCTGCATACATAAATACATTCGCAACAAAAGAAAGCCTGCAGACAAATACATTCGCAACAAAAGAAAGCCTGCATACATAAATACATTCGCAACAAAGAAAGTAGGCAAACCATTGTATACATAGCATAGCATGAAATAAACAAAAACATAGGAGTAAAAACAAAAAGGAATAAAGACTAGGACCTCAATTTCACGATTAAAGATAAAGTAATATAAATTTTGACTTTCGTTGTGACTTTCATTCCTCCAGAACACAAAAATGATGTTACCTAACAAGTTATAAATAACCTTATCCAAAATAAAGTTAATTTTCTACCTGACCTTAGTCATCGAAATGCCAGATAATTATATATATATATATATATATATATATATATATATATATATATATAGAGAGAGAGAGAGAGAGAGAGAGAGAGAGAGAGAGAGAGAGAGAGAGACAGACAGACAGACAGACAGAGACAGAGAGAGCCTGCAGACAAATACATTCACAACATAGAAAGTAGGCAAACTATTGTATACATGGCATAGCATGAAATATACAAAAACATAGAGAGAGACCGTGAGACAACAAACAAAAGCATATATAACATGTTTTCTTTCACATGCTATGCACTTCCTTCCATGAGTCATATCAATATTTGTCTTAATGATATTAATTAATCTATTTATCTATTTAATGTCTATTTCTTCCCCCTTTTCTTCCCCCTTCACGTTCACAATCAAGGTATCATATCAATATATAACACAGTTTATTCTATTTTCCAATTTGTTTAGATGTTTTGTAAACAAATTTGAAGCAAAAGAAGAACTATATCCCATTCGGAGAGTACCATGTTTACAAGATTTATGCATATGTATTGATAAAAGGAAATGCCATATGATTTGAGAGTGTGTACTATAGTTTATCATTAATATTATGATAAATAAATATAACTGTAACTCTTCCCCAACCTAGTCATACCAAAGACTTACAAAAATGGTACTAACAGCTGCTTCGCTTGACGCTCAGCATTAACAGGTTAGTGTTAGGACTGGTCGGCCTGGTGTCAGGATAATGTGACTGGGTGGGACATCATGCTACATGTTTGCGGCATGATGCCCCAGTGCTAGACATCACTATATACTGCCTCCCCGCAGATATCGTAGCGATATGACTGAAAACTTGTTAAAGCTACGTTAAAAATCATAATCAAACAAACGAACAATGCAACTCTTCTAGTTTAACTAGTCAAATACTCAACAACACTTTTCGACCATTAGCTCTGTCATTCTTCCTTGTCTTCATTCACATATCTAGAGGTTTTTTAACCTGCTTCTGGTTTCAGTGATTTCATATTTGCGAATGACATACGCCTCCTTGTCAGTTTCTTTGTTCTGTTTTCATCTGTACAGGCAGACCAGTCATCATTCTCTTATTTTACCCTCGCAAGTTTTAGCGCCAAACAACACCCGTTCCAAATTTATCCAACTCTTGAATCTCATTATAACGGACGCTGGACCAAGAATTTTGGGAGAAGCTCTGTATGTCTTCGAAATCTACGTGTTTGTTAGTCGCTGTTATTAATGTCAAAATCATCCTTCAGCATTTCCGTCACCATTCGGTATATGTTTTCATCAGGATAGTCCTGTCTCACCATACAAAATAAAGACCATCGAACATTTTCTGTACAACCGATGTATCGATTGGCATATCCGTGTTTGTTGCAGGTGCATATTCAGCTCCACTGTTAGATACAACACTTACATTTACCGGTTGTTTCCACCTCCGAGTTGTTGCGGATGCAGCTTTCTGTGATTTGTTTTCAACATGACCAATATTCGCAGACTCGGGTATTGGAGTACTGCTCCAATTAGGATTGATGCCATTTTCTCTCGAAGATACAATGTTTCATCGTAATCGGACGGGTGGGTGGGTGTCTTTAAACGGATTATATACAAAATTTTCATTACACACACACAGAGGTTTCAACACTTCGTTACGAACAATTACTTAAGACATTTAGTTCCTAGTCAACAAATTGCTTTCAGGGGTATAATCGAGCAACATTATGACATAATAAGGCTTTTCCCTTATACATAACCTTAGCAGTAGAGTCACGAAAATGATTAAAAGTTCATTTTTACTCTACAAATAAGGTAACTGAACCGTGTCTACTCAGACTCCAAATGGCTTTTATCATTTCTGGTTTTGCGAGGTCGCTATATGTATCGATAATAGATTGCACAGATTGATAAATCAAACCCAAACGGTACAAAACAGATGCAAATAGACTCCTGTGAAAACCAGAAGCGATACCAAACATCAGGGGTGGAGTAGATACATTGCGTCTAAATGATATATTGCTTCGAGTAGATAAATTGCGTCTAAATGATATATTGCGTCGAGTAGATACTGGTACGTGCTTAGGCTCGAATAAACAGTAACATAGAAAGAGTGAAAATAACAAGCTTGTAAAAACTTAATAAACAATTTATTTAGCACAAGTATTTTCCCGAAAAGAAAAATAAACTTACGGTTTTAAGAATCAATTCCAAAATTAAGCAAAAAATAATTCAAAATATAATCCACTAGAGAAATTGCAAACGTCCTGGTAATAAAATGTCCAAATAATTCCAAGTTCGAATCTTTGTGAAGCATCCAAGATGGAAGACGATGTCACGTAATGAAGTCAGTTCTGGTCTTATGAAATTCAATGAGCACAATTATTTTCCAGATAAATATCAAAATAAATCCTCTTGATCCAAACGAATTGAAATAATTTCCAATACAAGATAATTTAAAATAACTCAAAACGACACAACTTAATATTCTAACAGCCCAAGTTCTACTAAATAGTTCGCTTCCAAAACATAATTTATATACCTGTTGTTACGTAAACAAGAAAGGGGTCACATGATCTTCTAGAATCTTTTAGAACAAATTTACGTTCGAAAAATCTCGTACACACTGAATGACCAAACTAAAAATAGAAAGATATTTATAACAAAGCTCCATAATATCCTCGGAATCAACCAATCATTTTAAAATCTTGCTTACAACTCTGAAGCCAGGTCAGAAATGAGGTCAACATCTGGTGTTTATTTATAAAGAACAGATCATCCCACTTTTTAAAAAAATATCTCCCAATGAATGAATCTTAAACTTAAAATGTCAAATTTAAATCTGACAAACAAACAATTAAAACAGAAATAAATAACTTAAATCAAATATACATAACGATACATTGCGTCTAAATAATATATTGCGTCGAGTAGATACATTACAGCGCAATTGGTTGCCCATCTCGTGCTTTTATAATTTTTATATTTTTTCTAGAGATTTTGAATAAATGTTGCATTGAGCGGTATGTGTCTTATTTTTATATATTTTGTTTTAACGTGTTCTTGTTTGTTGGTTTGGGTTTTATAATTATGTTTACTTCTTTTCCCCTTACTATCTTATATCATGGAATTGTCCAACGAGGATGAATCTTTCCTATACTCAAAAGGTGATGATCGCTGTGGAGACTTTCAGGTTATTTTTGAACAACACAGATGCATCTCATCCCAGTCTGTGACCCTCTGAAAATTCTATCGGACCTCCCTTACTAAACCTGTCCAAGTTACAACATCCGACGATGGTGATAAACATATCCATCCACCTCTAGAATACATTTTGAAAAAGCTCTGCATAAACTGTATTTCTACCTCATTTCAATATACTCAGCTTACAACACAAGTATGTACTACTTACGACTGGTAGCCGTATAAATATATTTTAGCAATAAAAGAGAGAGAGAGAGAGAGAGAGAGAGAGAGAGAGAGAGAGAGAGAGAGAGAGAGAGAGAGAGAGAGAATGTGAAGTGATTCTTTCACAGATGGCAAATTCTTTGATCAAGGATGCACTTTACTACAAATAACTGATAAAAACGCAGAAGACGTGTGCTTTTAGCATTTTTTTTCTGATATTCCATCAAAGCAAGTAATTGATTTACTATTCAAAGACATAAAATTCTACCAATTGAAATTATCATTCGTAATGACAAATAATTATTAGATGATGTATATCAACCCCACCTATGACAAGCCTATATATTTCATTATTGATTGAATGAGTCTAACTTGCCATTATCAATTTCGTTTGCAGCTAGAAGATCTCAGGGAAGTGAATATGGTTTCGGTTTTAATTTAATTTAATTAGCTATAATATTTCTATTTTAAATAAATAAATATGCATCGGCAGTCGAATAAAAAATAAATGACAATACTTAACTAAACCGTCTTCATCTTTTTGCAAAACAGTATTGTATAATTTTTGTCTTTAAAAGACTTACAACTTAACTGAAGATTTAGAGTCTAAACGCTAAATAAATGATTATTGAACACTTCATAATGAGTAGATGTTGAGTTTTTGCTTGTTCCGTATATCATGTGTTTTCCCATCAGTCATTAGACCGTGTGCATACAGCTAGAAATTACCGCTAGTAATTGTCTGATTCCATTATTCATTGCGCGAATCTTTTAGTCTATTAGGCGTTTTGTATCGTCTCATAATTATACCACTTTCACTTTTTGTTTGGTCCAGTCTAGCAAACATCTAATCTGCAACCTTGCTTTCGATACCAAAGACAGCATGCAATGAAACTACAGGAAAAAACACGCAAGTCAAAAAGTCTTTGCAGTATTTTTTTAAAATATTGCACACGATAAAATGCAAGTGCTTAAACTTCGTGGAAGGGTTTGAATTACGATGGCCTAAAGTGTCCCGAGTTATGATCATCAAAACAATGAGTCAAAGCACCTGTATGCAATAAGTTATTTTAATCAGAACGATGATAAGGAACCAATAATCGTTTAACTGTCTTGATTTCTTGATCCACTAAGATCTGACCTATTCAACTTCACATAATCCTTTCAATCACCTGACATCTGTTAGATAACAAGCATACTACACGACTGGTACTTGATTAAGCTGATCAAATAGAAGAGAAGTCAGCCAAAAACTACAAAATATGTCCAGAAAACTCGCTTTTGGCATTTTCACGCGATCAAAAGTACAAAATATGCGGATGTATGATACCAGATTTTGAGAAGAGAACCCGTCTATATTTATAAGGATCACATTTTAAGCTATCACCATCTCAAAAGAAGTGTAACTGCTTGGCAGTTGATCCGAGAACAGTTACTTTGGTTTTATAACAATAACTATTTTAATTTCCAATCATTATTGGACTGTAGAAAATAATTAAAATCCCCTCAGATATTTATTTCAACAGTATCGTCTGCATAAAGAAGGAAGAACTGACACCTCGAGCATAATTGTCACATTATGGTGTTAAAAAAAATTATTGGAATTTCTGTCATTGTGATCATGACACAAAGTAATCCTAAATCATTAAGAAATAATGGGAAAAGAGCAAAGGACATATTTTCCCTTAACGATGTTTATTATCACAATTATATATAGTTGGTTGTTTACCATTAAAATTAATGTGTGTACCATGGATAGTATTATAAATAATCATTGCAAAATTGTATTAATGTTCTATTTACGTAGATTTCGCCAAATAATAACTCTCTATACTGGATGAAATACTTTTTGAAAGTCAATAAAACAACAAAATAGTTTGTATTTCTTTACTTCCAGAATGTCAATGAAAGAATGCAACGTAATAATGTAACCGCTTGTTTAGTAGCTCTTAGGATCTCCTGCCTGGATTTCTTCTAGAATACGAGAATCGACAAAAGTGTTAATCTGATGTCTGAGACTGACACGAACAAATTTCCTAAAACACTTACTCTAGTTATTGAACGGTAGTTATCCCGATTAATTTGTGACTTTCACTACCTTTGTAAATAGGCCTTATAATCCTCTCTTCAACCAAGCATCTGGTATAATCAACTCAGGCCAAGCATCTGGTAAAATTCCCGACAGCCAAGATCTGGTAAAAATATCTCCAGCCCAGCATCTTGTATTTTCCCCTCCAACCAAGCATCTGCTAAAAATCCCCTCCAATCAACTAGTGAATTTCCCTCCATCCAAGCATATGGTAAAATCCTTCTAACCAAGCATCTGGTAAAATCCCCTCAAGCCATGCTCTTTGTAAAATCTCTCCAGTCAAGCAACAAGTAAATTTTCACCAGCCAAGCGTCTGGTACAATTTCCTCCAGCCAGACATTTTGGTAAAATTCCCTACAGACAATCATCTAGTATAATTTTCAAGTCAAGCGTGTTACTAATAGGCTTTCATACAGAGTAAGCATTAGATTTAACGTTGGTTTTATATACTAATTTGAAACTTATCATTAACTAAAGCTTTACAATTTTTAAGTTTCTTAATACATTAAGCAACTTGATCACTAGTACTTTCGTCAAATCTGCTTCAAAATTTTCTTTTGTCACGGGGGTTGCTTTACGATCTTAACAACACAGTATGCATCTCCTAACTTTTCGTTTCTAATTTATCCATGACCTTCATGATCTATTTTTTAAATCTGGCGTCCTAGAGGGATGTTTCCTAAGCTTCTTCATTGTAATATTGCTGTGAATGTCGATATATTTATTCACAGTTTTCTTATCTAATCTACTATTCGATTGTTTATTCTTTTCTTCGTTTATTTGTAATAAATATATGCTAAACAATTATTGGTCAAACTGTATTCCATTCTTAACATGTACATTCACTGCCGAACCCAGATCTACTAAATCCAGGAAGAAAAATAAGTCTATATTTCAAATGTTTTGTCTGTCGGTGTTCTGATTATTTCACACTAGTAAAAGTTTATCCGTTTAATTTACTTAAGTAAAGGTATTTTGTTTTAGACCTCATCACAGTGTTCTATAAATCAGCAAGTGTGTAACCGGATTCCGCTTTAATCCACAGTTGATAAAATTGAAGGGTTAAATAAAGAAGGACCATCACCAAAAAGTGAATCGGGATCAAAATCTTCGAAATCTTTATTAATATATATATATATTAGAAATAAAAGCGTCAAAAAGACATGCATTCCAAAAATTTACGCACATCTCTGTCTTTATCGCACCCTTTAATCTACTAAATAATTACTTATCCCTTGCTTATAAAACATTTATTTTGACTAGAATGCTTTTGTGATAATTGTTTAAATCTTAGGAAGAATTTCGTTATAATAATCTATGATTGCATTATCCCAATAAATTTACCAGAATTGATTAACCTGTGTAATCATCCTCGGTGGATGTGCTTCCAATCATATTTTCCAATTTAAAAAAAAAAATAAAACAACAGATTTTGGATTAAATATTTAGATAATACCATCAGTTATAAATTTGGAACTTTCAGGAGATAAACTAATACATAAAACGAAATAGTGTTGTCGTTATTGGCGATTGACTTCGATAGTTTTAACCACATTATGTGGTCAGTGGAGAAATGGATGGACGTAATAGAAGCATATGTATATTAAAATCATTAACATACTAATAGCAGCAGATTTTCTAAGGTATGTTTGTTTCCATGTTTGTTGATTGAAACTTGCCTGTCTTAAAAATAATGTCTGAATCAACAGGTTTGGTTTCCAGCATACAGAACATCGCATTATTTTGAACACGAATACTAAAAAAAAGTAATGGCCTTTGGAAACCACCAACGTTCAAAGAAGAAATTTCAGTATCCATTTAATTTTCGGCACAATTAATGTTCATTTCGTATTCATATTACAAAATATTTTACTATAGAGTCATGAATATGCCTATTCAATTGGGAATCCTTGGTTCCTTCCGCATACCAATTAGGTGGAATTTTCTTCATTATTGTCATTGGTGATACATCTATAGTTGTGAGAGAAGCACGTGCATTCGATGCTCTGCTAACCTAGTAGTAACCATATGGTGGATAAGGGAAAATGTAATGTGAAAATGAATCTACTGTCCAAAACCTTTGTTGGTCCATAGGCTTTGGATAGTTGATAACTCGGAGTTGGATAGTAGATAGTTTTAACATTCAATTTTCTCCTTTCCCAAGAGTTTCATTTTTGAAGCAAAGTTTATATGGATAATGATAAATCATGTCTTAATTTTTACATTGCATTTTCTCTTGTCCTTTTTGTTCTCAAGACCAAAAACCATTTCATTGGACAATAAAAGAGAAATCTCGTGTCAGTTTTTGCACTACATTTCGTGTTGTCCCCAGAGTGTCGTATTAATGTTAAATCTATGTATTCATGTCAAATCTATGTATTAATGTTAAATCTATGTATTAATGTTAAATCTATGCATTAATGTTAAATCTATGTATTAATGTTAAATCTATGTATTAATGTTAAATCTATGCATTAATGTTAAATCCCCCTTGAAAATAACGTGTCATTTGTCTCACTTTTCAAAGTGGAGACTGTGATGTAAAATTATCCTTGTGACATTTATACCCCAAGAGTTTCATAAAACTGCTCTCAGAGAACCGCATCGATTTCAGGTAGCCAGAAAACAAAATTGTCTTCATTTACTTTCCAACGTATCACGCAAACAAACGGGTGAACGAACGAGAAACTAGTATTGATTGTGATGACAATACGTACAGACATTGCCACGCGAGATTAAATTTGTAGAAGTAGTTGATCGACTCTTCGTCACAATATTTGATCAGGTTTTATTCATCCTACCGGATACTGGAACAGAATATGTATCTGAAATAGTTCTATATTGCCGCCAGGTACATGTAATGTCGTTTGGATCCAATTAACATCTCCATCAATTAATTAGTTTAGCAGCTGTTTATCATCATGAAAAGCAATAAAGTAAAAGTTTCACAGACCCAAAGGAAATTATGTTCAATTAGTAGATGAAGAACCCTGAAGCCCATATATATAGGGCATTTTATAACGGTGACACGCTTACCATTTTACCACACCAACAGATGAACTCGTGTATAAAAGTGCGTTTGTACCCTCATCGATACCGATGATTGCGTATCGGTGTCCCCAGCCCGTCTACAGGTACCTCGCAGGTGTAAATGAGCAATATGGGTCTAGTCCAACATGCAAGTACAGTATGCATGCAACAAAAACATAAAGTCCAAAATCATATTTTAGACTGAGTTTCCTCTGTCATGGAAATTCTTCATTATTTTTGGGATCTTAATGTCCGTTTCTAAGATGGTGATGAACATAATTGATGTGGGGAAAACTAAAACAATCTGACCGCGTGTGTTAGTTGCAGTTTTCAAACACTTACCAAAATTTAGGAAGCACATTTGTATATACATGGTTAGCTTGAATATCGATCTTATCTTCCAGAGAGCTATCATTATAATCCAGCAAGAATATTATATGGTCTTCTTTTGCAAATTACCAAAGTTATGGGGTATTTAGAAAGATCTTAACAGTAGTGTACGTCAGTGATAATAAAAATCTTGATAATTGTACGTCAGTGCCAATAAAGATCTTAACATTAGTGTACGTCAGTCACAATAAAAATCGTAATATTAGTGTACGTCAGTCCATCCTCGCAAACTACTCTCCATTCACGTGTATGATTATCCAGTTATTATACGTCATTTTGTATTACCTTTTTGGTGTGCTTATCATACAGTGGGGAACTGCTCTTCCAACTGCACAATGACTTTCAAACTGTCTGCCATCAACACATATTTGATATCGGGATTCAACCAAAAATCACTTAAAGCTAAATCAGCTAAATCAGCTGAATCAGCGCTGTATGTGGGGATGTGGTAGAGTATGAATACGGTACTCTGTCAGAAAGTCTGTCATAACGGCGAAGTTAGATGTATATTCTTGGTGCTGGTTGGGTAGTGTTCAATAACGTAAGGGAACACTTTTGAGGTATACCATTTTCTAGTGACACCAGCAGAATCAGGTACAGGTACTTGACGACCGGGTCTTGTGCATCAATCCAATGATGCATATAAACTCTCTTCACATTTCAACTCTTAGTCGTTGTTCTTTCTTCTCCGGTCCGGTTGTTTTGTGTATTTACTTTCTCTTCATTTGACTTCAGAAACGTGAATCCATATTTTATCACCTGGGACAATTTCATTCAAACGTCTTTGGTGACCCTGCTAATATTTGGCAAGTAGCTGATGATTTAAACAGTATTTTGTTTTGCGGGTACGGGTGTGTGCGTCAACAAATGTGCGATCTATCTTGCACAAACCATTTTGAGCCTTAAATAATTATTTAACATATAAAAACTGCCGACGATTTAACGCTAGAAATAATATAACTATCTTCCAATGTGCACCGTGCATCTCGTGCAGAATTTCTAGATATACATGTAGTTCTATCTTGCGCATAATACTAAATGTTGTTATTTCCTAAAAACGCCATATAGCTATTTCAGTTCATTAAATTCTCTACTAAGATTTATCGTACGAGTCCGGGGTTGTATAATAGGATCGATGAGTCCTCGCTGCACGTCGTAAAGGCCTGGTGTCGACAAATCGGCTTGTCACATCGAGCAGTAGGTGGTCTTCCTATTTTGCTTGTACTACTTTCTCCTCAAACGTTTTCGTTAACTTTTTTAATCGGTATCTCTCCTGATACCACCGTTGCCCCTGCAATTTGCTTTGTTTTTCCTCCCAAAAACGTCTTAGAATGCAGTGCTTTAATGTATCAGTCGTCAGGCATTTTGACCTGCTGGGTATACCACATATGTACCTCTGGTACCTGAAAAGTGCCCCATGCTGGACTCCGTGTTGGGTGAGTGAGCATGGGTAATGAATATACATCAAAACGAAATAGAACATCAAAAGAAAAATCAGCTGAAAAGAAGCAAATCTCTGTCAGATTCAGACAATGAACCATGTCTCGTGGATTCATTTCTACGGTGTATGGTCATCCAGTCAAAATATGCGTCGAAGCCGCTTTCTGCACTATCACCAGTAAATAAACGAAAAGACAATACTGCTCTGGTCGACACACCGAAAAGCGTATAAGATTGAAAATCATGTAACTTGCATGTCGACTGAATAGACAGAAAATATCAGCAAAATTCAGACATTCCATGATATATCAATAACATGTTTCGCTCGCTCGTCATTGAATACATCCAAAAGCGTGATTCGCAATCGCGGCTTGGCGGGGAATCAGTGACACTGAAATCACCGATGACATGAAGGACCAAGGTGTCATTGCCATTTGTCGTATACGTATCAAGAGTGGCACAGATTTGCAGGATACAGACACTATCCTTCAACATACCCAATATAGTAAACGTTGAATTTTTCTGGTCAATGTTTCAAGTTTTAAAAGTATGTTCACCACGAAGACAGATGCCCCATAAGGCCTGCAAATTCACGCGACACTGTATGAATCGTGGTAAAGATCACCATGACAACTTTAAGGATTGCGAAACCTGGCAACAGAAGGAAATTCAGCAGCAAAGTGAAATACACCTCAAATGTCCCTTTTCCAGAGGTCAGAAAGATAGTAGAGTCTAGAAAATCCTTACATAATCCAACCCTCTCAACTATAAAAAGACCAGTCCAAAATAATAAAGCCAGTCCAAAATAATAAAGACCAGTCCAAAAAATAATAAAAAATGCACAGACCCATATACGTCTACTCGATCTAGAAATACCTTCAAATATACCATATGACAATTGTCACCAAAACACAATCTCCAAACAGACATTATTCAATACAGCACAAACACTAAAATCACCAAACAGAAATAAATAGAACCCTGAAAGGCAGCACAAGGGGTATAATGACCAAAGAAGCGGCACAATATGTTTGGGGACTTTGAGAACATTGATGCAGACGAAACTGCCGCGCGTCCTCATAGCGGCTCCAGACCTACGAACAAAACAATTAACCACATACTTGACTTGCTACTGACAAATAATAATATAGAAGAGCTCCCTCACATAGGTCTAACCTAATTACCAACTAAATATATATAATTCACAATAAAGAGACTGCTCCGGTGGCCTAGTGGTTAGAGCGTCCGCCGCGGAAGCGGCAGGTCGTGGGTTCGATCCCCAGCCGAGTCATACCAAAGACTTATAAAAATGGTACTATCAACTGCCTCGATTGGCACTCAGCATTAAGAGGTTATTGTTAGGACTGGTCGGCCTGGTTTCAGGATAATGAGACTAGGTGGGACCTTATGCTACATGTCTGCGGCATGATGCTCCAGTGCTAGACATCACTATAAACTGCCTCCCTGCAGCCATCGTAGCGATATGACTGAAATATTGTTAAAGCTACGTTAAAAATCCTAATCACACACAAAATCCTACACACACACACACACACACACACACACACACACACACACACACACATAATGAAGAGGGTCATCGTACAATAAAATTATAACGAAATTAAAACAAAAAAAAACTAGTCACATTCACATTCTTCTGCTTCTGATCCATTAGTTGTAGTGCTGAATAAGGACAATAACACACTTAAAAATTATTCCTTTTATAAAGCTCAAGAAATGACAGGGTCTCAGGAAGAGTTTCCGTTATTGTGAATAATAGGGACTTTCATATCGCCATTCCTAGAAGATTTCATTTCTAGACCAGATTTGTATTCTCCTTCGCTGCTATTGGATTATAACTGGAAGGTCGTGAATGACCTTCAGTACAGTGATCATTGCAAAATCTCTTTAAAATTTATGGAAATATGCCACCGATGAACCAGTTCTACAATGAAATTTAAAGTCCGACTTGGTCAGGTTTGAAAACGTTTGCAAAACTAGACTAACCAGAGACAGTTTTGTCAACGTTGTTGATCCAATTCAAAATTGTACATCTGTTTTGCTCGAAATTGCAGGAGAATCCATTCCAAAATCACCTAACTCTTAAAGAACCCCAAAACCCAATCACACACGCACACACATGGCTTCTTTTTCATTGGGTTTAAAATCTTTCCAAAGTGACTTCCGATATGGCCGTAGTACCAACGATTCGACTTGAAGCGTTCATTCGCTCTGCTTTTAACAAGAAAGAATATTTAGAAGCTTTGTTTTGGAAAAGGCCTATGATACAACATGGAAGATCGAAATAATGAATAACCTGCACAATCTGGTATAAGATAGGCTGTCAATTCGTTATTATGTCAAACTTTCTCTCAAACACATAATTCAATGTACAAGTGGGTTATGCCTTATCTAATGTGTACTAGCAGAGTGTGCTCGAAATAATTTACCTGTAACGTTTTTCAACATCAAAATTAACAATTTTACCAAGTATTGGAGTCCTGGTGTGGATTGTTGCCTATATATTTATATTTGCTAATGTTAACTATCGATACACGTGCACAAAATTGCAAGCCAATTGCAACAAAATATAAACAAGAATAAAATTTGGGCCACTGGCACTGCCAATGGTTTCAAATTCTCACAATAAAAAACAGTATGCGTGCATTTATGTTGTCTTCTAATACACTATGATTAACCTAACCCCACGCTGACTGGAACACCTGTATCGGTTGTTGAGGAAACAGTTTCTAGATATAAACAACGTGAAAGCTAAATGCTTGACAGCTCTTGGTTTCACACCCTAACTTTGGTGCTGATAGAAAAGTCATCCTCAAAACAAATAGAACCTTTATTAAATCTAACCTGGACTATACCTGTATTCTTCATGGTTCAAACAGACAGTCATACTTAAAGATGCTTGACCCGATTTACCATTAAAGCAATATGTATGGCACGCCAAATCGTTCAATATGGATGAGCTGGAGCAATCTTAGGGTGAGCTTGGAGCGATCGTAGGGTGAGCTTGGAGAGATCGTATGGTGAACCGGTGCAATTGTAGTGTCAGCTTGGAGCGATCGTAGGGTCAACTGGAGCAATCGTAGGGTGAGCTTATATATAGATAATTAAATAAAAAAAAGAACATGCTGACACTGGGATTGACAAAAACGTTTAAAATAAATAAGGTTAGAAGGTTCAAATCCTCCCAATTGTGCATTAAACCTAGCAATCAAACAGGGAAATAAAACTTTAAAAAATTATTATTGTTAATGTAAACCTAGATGTTTTAGGATGCCTATTAGTTTTAATTCTTCTTGCATTCCTCACGATGTGAAATCAAAGAATTAAGAATACTTATGGTTGATGAGTTTAAGTGAGACTAAGTTATATCATTCTGATGGAGGACACTAATTTTTATATAGTCTAATGGTAGAGTCTAAATTGCATACATTTTAATGGCAGAGGTCAAGTTACATACATTCTTAAGGAATAACACAACAGACTAACCTCATCAAAGTTTGAAGGCAGGTCATTGCCAGTTTGTATTTCATGTTTTCATAGTATACAATTTAGTTTCAGTAATAAGAGACCGACTTAATTGTCTTGATATGGCATATCCCAATGTTTTTACTATCCCTATCCAAGCCCCCACATTATGATGGTCCCCAAAACTATAAACCTATCACATGCAATCTGAGTATGAAGATTTTGTGAATGTTCAACTGGCAGTTCAAAAGGAAATATATTTACAGGTAGATGAATGGTATATAAATATCTCCTGTTCAAGTGTAAGGATAACAAATATAGGTTTGGACTGCTATGTATTTAATTTTCGGAGTGGGGTACACGACCAATTACACAAAATATTAGTAGGTGCCATATAATTAATTAACTACCATTCTGTGTGCTGTCTTGTAAAGCACATGCTAGGTATAGGTGTCACTATTCTGATGTTATTACCCTTTTTGTCCGCTAAATTTAAAATATTCCTTGGAATATATGCTTATATCATCAATATGTTAGACATTTATTTTTAATGATGACCAGAATCCACACAATTAATGAGGTAATCGGTTGTCAGTTTCACTGATATCAAGATGTTTAATTTTTATGGCAAACAAGATTTTTGCATATTAATGAGGTGATCTTGCATATGATCAAACTTGGTAAACAGGACTATCCATTAAGATCTTGATTTTCTTTGCCTGTGAGTGAAATTCATGCGTATTATTTGATGTGGCCTTGCATCTGACTGACTGAACTTGTTACCAATCTACCAGCTACATTTTGGATCAGATTTTAATCTATGTTATATTTTAATCAAGGTTATTAAATAGTTAAATATTACCAAGATGTTACACAAGTTTGTTCAGGATCAAGAACCATACATATTAATGAAGTAATCATTTATCTGATTGACTTTAATGACTAAATAAATTCTGGTTGGAGTTTGGTTCAACTTAAGCGTATATTATCTTTGTCAGACACATTTCTACGTTATGTCAGTTCAGCACATATTAATGACATACCTTGTATCTAATTGGTTTTTGACTTTCTTGATTCAGAGACTATATATGTCTGATCCGGTTCTAAAAAACTCTGTATATGGGTTGATATAAAAAAGGACATGGATGACTTCAATTATAAGCATATGATATGATTATATCATTAGTTTTAGAACATATTTTTATGAGGATATGGTAAAGTAGGTAAAATTAAGATAATAGGAAGTTTCTGAGAGTGTTCACCTAGGTTGTGTTCTTTCATAAACCTACTTTGTGCAGTGGTCTCCTGTGAAGTCAGCAATATCAGTCAACTAACTTGGGCCTCTTGCTTTTAATTTGGTTCAGAACTATTTTTTGTCATCACAGTCTTTACAAGTTGTGAATTGTCGATTCAGTTAAAAATATGAAAATTGAATGGCATGTTGCAGACTAAAACACGGTACTGTCTTAAAAATAAAATTTACAAATGAGTTTCCTAGACAGTCCATATGGGCAAATAATGACCAAATAATATAGCTATCTAATGAGTGTGAATCCAGTTATGGGTAATTGGTATTAATTTATTAACAAGTACTTAGGGATTGGGTGTGGTTACGGATTTGTCAAAAAAAGTCAAAATATACAAAATTATTATCTGATCAGACACTAGTTTACATTGTATTATGATGAGACCTTTTGAGAAGATGGTTGTAGTTCGCCATAATAAACTTTATCAATGGAAAAGCCATCAGCAAGAAAATGTCACTTTGTGTAGAATGTATTTAGACAGTTTCTTTTCAGGTAATCATGTTAACTAAGTTATCCAGTTATGCCTTTCAGGGTTAACATTATCATTTTGAATATCTATCATGATGCCATTACCCCAACCTCCAGAAAAGACAAGGAAAAAATATGTATATTTTGTCATTTCACAGTTTTGTAATCATTTGTCAACTAATGTATGTGCAGACATGAAAAGTTCAGTTATTACCTACGTGGAAGCTGACGGTTATGTTACCTGTGTATGACACTGCTTTGCAGTGATTTTTTGCTGCTCATTTTGACTTTTTATCAAGAAACTTCCTATAGATTGTTTATTATTTACATTTTTTATTAAGGATTTCATATAGAGTTTGAGTTTTTTCATTTGAAATATAACAAAAATATAAAGCTTTCACAACTTTTGGGTTTCTTGTCTCATTGGGTACCAGATGGTGCTGCGGTAACACACACACACACACTTACACCCCTGGAGTTGTTAGTTTGATTAAGGTTTTGACACGTTACTGATTTGTAGTACCCAACCAAACCCTCATGGGTTCCTTGCAGTTCTACATCTTCCTCCAAATTCATGACCATGTCATGTATTTTCTAAATTATTTGAGGAAGACACTCAAATTCATATCAAACTATAAAAAAAATTAGATCATGGAACTTTAAGGATTTGCTTTACTTTGATGTTTTCAATAACATGCTAAATTTATCTCGCTTAGAATTTGCACTTTGAATATATTAATCAATTTCAGGTTTTGAGGTTAAGCTTGAGTTTCTGTTTTCTTAAATTAAGTTTCTAGGATACTGGTGTCATCACATCAAAATCTGTAATCGACATTAAATAAATAAAGTTTAAATTGGTAATCTTAATGCCCAAATGTATTTAATTAATATGTACTCAAATCTACTGTCTGTGTCATCAAACTGGATGAGTTATTTGATTCAAATTTCCATTATAAATAATATCTTGGGCACTAACAAGTATGCAACTATAAAAAGTTAAATTTACATTCATTGTAGCGGTTCAGTACGGCCAAGGTAAAAGTAATTAGATCTTAAGTAGGTACTAATGGGAAACTTTAGACTTAAATGACACTGAAGACAGTTTGTGACTTTTCTCAAACCATCATTGTTCAAACAAATCCAATATAAAAGTCACAATGTGCTGTTTCAATATTTGTTTTTCCCCCAAAACGTCGAAATCATTCCGCTACATACATCCGAGGTGCTTATTCTGGATTGACAAGACAGGCAGCGGGCGCTCTGACGAGTAAATGCTTAGTCCTGCAAGTAGGTGTCCCACTTGGATATTGTTTCACTTGTAGTAATACTTTAAATAATAGCATAACATTAATTTCTCTTCTAGTGTTTAAACTGTTAATACAGATTCTATAATGACGTATTAAGACAAGACAATTTCAGAAATATATTGAAAAGATTATTTAGAACAGGATGTTGATGATTAAAGGTCTTTAAATAGCAGCATCTCTTGAGTTGTGTTATTCCTTAAGAATGTATGTAACTTGACCTCTGCCATTAAAATGTATGCAATTTTGACTCTACCATCAGACTGTATTTAAAAGTTAGTGTCCTCAATCAGAATGATATAATTTAGTCTCGCTTAAACTCATCAACCATCAGTATTCTCAATTCTTTTATTTCACATCGTGAGGAATGCAAGAAGAATTAAAACTAATAAGCATCCTAAGAACATCCAGGTTTACATTAACAAGAATAATTTTTTTCTTCACGTTTTATTTCACTGATTGATTGCTAGGTTTAATGCAAAATTATGAGGATTTGAACCTTCTAACATTATCTATTTTTAAAGTTTATGTCAATCCAAGTGTCAGTATGTTCTTTGTTTCTTTAATTATCTATATATAAACTCACCCTACGATCGCTCCAAGTTCACCTTACGATTGTTCCAAGCTCACCCTACGCTCGTTCCAAACTCACCCTCCGATTGCCCCACTTCACCCTACGATTGCTCCACTTCACCTACGCTCTCTACAAGCTCAACCTACGATTGCTCCAGTTCACCCTACCATTGCTCCAGTTCATCATACGATCGCTCCAAGCTGACCCTACAATTGCACCAGTTCACCCTACGATCGTTCCAATCTCACCCTACGATTGCTCCAGTTCACCCTACGATCGCTCCAACCTCACCCTAAGATTGCCCCACTTCACCCTACGATTGCTCCACTTCACCTACGCTCTCTACAAGCTCACCCTACGATTGCTCCAGCTCATCCATTTTGAATGATTTGGCGTGCCATAAATATGACTCGATTTGGGAGCATTTGATACATCCTTCTTGTTAAATTATTTTAACTGAAGCGAACGATCCGACTGTCACATCACAGAAAAACAATATCTTCACAATATTCCGTAAAATTAAGGTCGAACTCTTTGCTTTTCCAACAGCAATAAAAAATATAATACCAAACTAAGCAAACTGCCATACCTATATTTAGAATTAGAATATCTTCCAGCTTTAACGGCACAAAAACTAACTTAAAGTAAAAATGTCGATTGTTTCTGTAATATATCCATGGCTTTTTAAACAATCCAACGTGGTCTTTTTTACACTACATTATGGAAACAATGCCGAGAAAAAACATCTTTTCTAAAACTTTTAGCATAAATTTTTCTTCAAATTTAAGAACACAAAAATTTACACTGGTGGCTTAAACGTTGGCAAAAATGCCGCTGCAGCCCTCTCTAGTGGCAATCACTACAAAAGCTAGCTTGCCAGATTGTGCATCGGTATTTTCAGCAGAGATTATGGTATACCTTTTTCTGAACTATATCCACAGCAAAACATATTTTACACTCTGTCAGCTCCGATTCATACTCAGCACTTCAGTCACTCCACAAAGGGAGTTGGAAAACCAATTAATGATCGATATTCACATCAAACATTCCCAGCTGTGTACCTTTCACATCAAAGTAAAGTTGGAAAACCAATTAATGACCGATATTCACATCAAACATTCCCAGCTGTGTACCTTTCTTATCATAGTATAATGTTCTTTACCCACTCATGTTGGTATTAAGGGTAATGATAAGTAGATCGCGCTATTAAAATACAACCATCTGATTTTAAAATAACATACACTGATTTTAAAATAACATACACTAATTTTAAAAAATAACATACACTGATTTTAAACCTGTTATTAAACAAAGTCCTTATTTACTAAGTGTCATTCTTCATGAAATGGTGCCGCCAACAGTTAGGTATATAAACCCCTCCAACATGTTAAAGAGCGAAGACACATCCGAGTGCTATTCTTGCAATAAACCCTTCACTTTGAAGCGCTTTATAATTGATTGTTTTGATCTCTAACCTATTACGATCGTTACTGCAATGTTAGAACATGACTGAACTTTTGACAAGGTCAATGTGCTTTGCAGTTTAAATTTCTTGAATGAACTTAACATTTATTTAAGATTGTAGTTCGTGTGCAATCATATTTATTTAAAGTATTATAATCAATATTTGTACTGTTAATAACCCCCATTTATCTAGTATTATCCAAATACCTTTTACATATACCTTTCTTATTCCTAGTCGATCGGGTACCTTCATATATTCTCACCATATCGTTGTTGTTGTACTTTTATCGCTCGTTGGTAACAAATATTTTTGATAATATATTCGGTATCATATAACCTATTTTCATGACGCTATAAAGCCTTATAGTATTGGTACGGTGTAAAATCTACAATCATCCAACCGACCCTTAAGTTGTTATGGAACAAAAAGCAATTTCCAAGAAAAAGGAAAATGGGTCAAACCATAATGATAAATTAACTTTATATTTTACATACCCGCATAGACGCTATCTAGGATAAATCTCTCTCTCTCTCTCTCTCTCTCTCTCTCTCTCTCTCTCTCTCTCTCTCTCTCTCTCACACACACACACACACACACACACATGCACACATACACACACACTGGGACATGTCTGCAATTATATGTGTGTATGTGTGTGCGTGCGCGCGCGTGTCTGTGTGTGTGTGTGTGTGTGTGTGTTATCTGTATTAATCCCTGATATGCGTAATAGCCTTGTTATGCTGATTCCAGCGCACAAGAAAGGAAAAGATGATAAATTTTAAAATATTATCAATATACACTACTTTACATAAATTTTTAATAGCGTAAGCGTTTTCGACCTACTCTGCGGTCTTGTCAAAACAAACACAATACCAAGACAATACGAACGACAACCACAAAAAGTGTTACAATTGCACAAGTTTAGAGAACTATTTCAAACGGAAATAAAGCTTGAAAATGACCATTGTTTGGCCTAGTTGACTTCATTGATAATGTAGTATAGACCTACAAAAGTAGGAGCAATAGCGCCATCTGTTAAAAAATATGAAATGGGGCAACAGTGGATTATACCTCAGATGTTTCATTGAATGGCCATTGCAATAATAACACCAGGCGGAACAATATTAATTATATTTGAGCGTCTGATAAATGAGCAAAATGAATTGATTATTTAATTGAAGAAGTGATGACTGTAAACAGATGATGATTTAATTTGCGCGCGGTTGTCATTTTTTTTGGACATACACTCATTATATGTGCGTGCGTACGTGCATACGTGCTTGTGTGCGTACATACATACATACATACATACATACATACATACATACATACATACATACATACATACATACATACATACATACATACATACATACATACATACATACATACATACATTGTTGATTTGTAAATACAATCTTTACATAGCTAACTTTTGTACATGTTTTGTACATGATTGTAAGTTGTAAATAAGATGTTGATATAGTTTTTTTTTAAAAACATTCAGAATATCCTAAAAACGTCCCAGTTATGAACAAAAATAGCATGTGGGGAATCTCACAAGATTTTGTGTCTGTATAAATAAAGGCTTACAAACAAATGTTGATTCCTTTTTGTCAATATCAGTCTTTGAAAATCTATGATGAGAGTTTGATGTTGTTGTAGTTGTTGTAGGGTTTAGCGCCATTTTTCAGCATACGATAGGCTATACATGGCGGCCGGTATTACTGGTGGAGGAAGAACTCGAGAAAACCCCCAGAAAGGACCACCGACCCACGAGAAGCTACTGGCAAGCTTTCTCACATAACTACATTAGCCGAAATCTTAGACTCGAACCCACGCAGACAGAGGTGAGATGGCAGTGAATACGGAAAATGCCTTAGACCAATCGGACATTCGGGGCCCCTATGATGAGAGTTTGAAGAATTGTTTAAATATAATTTGAGAAGAATTATTATTGAAATTCTTGAACGGAATTATCAACGTGCTCTTTCACTAGTTCACACCACTAATTGGATTGTAGATGACTCATTCAAATACATTCCGGAGTACACATCTTTTTTGCACATCAGGACATTCAGGACCGTTGGAATTCATTCGGAACATTCTATACTTTTGGATATGTGATATGAACTTTAGAATTAATTGGGATTTAATTTTCAATACTGTCAGTGTTTCTCACATTTTTATACTGTAACTTACACAAATAAAGCCAGCTGATTTTGTTCAAATTGTTGGTCTCACTTTGTTTCTGTTATTTCTTTTAAGACCCAGAATCATATCACATATCGAAATGTTTTAACAAAAACAAAACTAACAAAAGTATAGAAATATAAGTTCTGTAATTGAATATATGTGTCGATGTTACATATAATGCCTTGTCCCACGCACGAACATACGTAAGCATAGCACCCATGTACCAATTAAGTATAATTCCGTCATTCTTGTTATGGGAATCGCCTTGACTGATTATCACCTGGTTGTATTAATCGATGTTGGAGACAGTTTCATCAACAACTGGCTGATCAATCGATTTGTCACTTTGTCTATCAACAGATCCAATTCTCCATATCGAACTTAATCAAAGTCAGGTCTTGAAATATCTGAGATGCACGCATGTGTCGCAACTATTTCCATGGTAACCTAATCACCACTCGCTATATTATCGGCAAAACAAATTAGAGAAAATGCCAAGTCAACATCTCTGCGCATGCGTGGCTTCTATTTACGCAAGTATAATACCTTTAAAGACGAGATTTTTGTCATAGCGTGAGAGATATTGGTGACAAAGATTACATGTTCTAACTGGTAAGCATTAACAAAATTCATCCCGAAGTATCCGTTAATCAGGAACTACGTTGTACTAAATTTGGTGAAATTTAAACTTCAGTAACGGAATGTAGCCTTTTCTAACATCATTTCAGTACTTTCATACTGTAACTACATTTACTGTAAACGTCTCGAGGACAACTGTCTTTAAAGAGGTACTACTGAATGCAATATCAACATCTGGACTTATATGCAGAACGGAGAATCGAGAATGCATCAATCAATGTTACGACATGATTTGTAAGGCAGTATCGATAAAACGCTGCTTTTCAGATAAAGTTAGTATTATCTGCAAGCACTCGCACTGATACCTGGTGGGAGTAAAGTTAGACCAACGGAAGCTCTCCGTTGTATTGGTCCAAAATCTAATTGATATTAATCCATGATTATAGGATACTCTGTGTCAATTCTGAATTGCTGACTGGTGAGAAGATACAAACGTCGTTGGTTTATATTATATAATATTAGTATTTCCGCTCGGACAAGGATACAGTACTACTTCTGCAGGTTTAAATAGAGATGACAGTTCTGAAAATGGTGTGATGTATTTATACGAAGTCCACTACGGTATACATCAGTGAATGTTGACAGTCCTTAGTTTCATTATGGGGAACGCGTCGTCTATCGAAAGTTCAAAGATCATCTTTCTGGAAATCAATGGAAAGCTGGAAAAGGTATGGTTGTTTATTAACTCATGTTAGAATATTCTTCTGTCTTTCGTTATATGATTTTTGATTTGTCGCTGAAACTTTACTATTTTCATTCTATCATTCAAGTTCATTAATAATGTATCACGTAGTAGTAGTAGTAGTAGTAGTAGTAGTAGTAGTAGTAGTAGTAGTAGTAGTAACAGGTAACGTTACAAACACTAACTTCCCCGCTGCCCTAAAAAGAAACAAAAACTGAAGGTACATGTAAAGCATGCATGGGTAGGTTGGATATCGCGGCATGACATGCGATTTTGTACAGCGTGTATTTTAACGGATCCTCGAGGCACAACGTCAAAGCAAGAATTACATTAAGATGACCGGGTTTTCTGTGCAAAAATATGCCTATCATAGTTGCTTAAAATAAAGATACGTCCTTTGTTCTACTTGTGATTTCAAAACGACCAATTTGGATCAAGATCTGCCTTCAAAGAATGCCGACCAGTCTACGTTCTTTGTTGAAATGTAATTTCATACGAAAAGATTGGATCGAAGTCTGCCTTAACAAAATGTGGCTGTAGATTTTGAATCTTCGTCCTTTGTTCTACTGGTGATTTCAGACGAAGAGCATGTTCGAAGATCAGCGGGCGGATTCTGCAAAGCCATTGCTGTATAAAGCATAATTCCGTGTGCATGTAGTGTAAAGGTCAATATCGGATTTATGAATTTGAACCGTATTTCTTTTACACCAGAGCGTCTAATGCCAATTTTTAGCAAAATGACTATCAAGGATCTAGTGGAAATAAAGTTTACCTTATTATAAGCGTGCTAAGATAACGAGCACAAAAAAAATCAAGTTACATCTTCTCTTACCGTACTGAACCAACCGTTGCATTTTTAAGTTTTTTCCATGGCTTTAACCGTGCATTTGTGTATAACTCTTAAACAGTCACCAACAGTTTAAAGACAGACTGGTCGTAACAAAACGCAGAGATCTGCATATAAACGTTTTGTCATATGTATGATTCGAAGAGACCATGATAAGCACAATGGCCAAATCATACCATGGCAAATCTAGGTCTGTGCGACCCGCAGTTTGGTCCGTAGTATGCAAGATTACATACAATATTTTTATTTTGACCAAATGGTTTGCGTATTCTAGGCTTTTTAAATTGCTTTAAAGAAAACTGTGCATGTCTATTTGTTGTGGGGATTTTTTCGAGATGGGGGGGGGGGGATGACAGAAGAAAATGTGGTGAGGTTTGCATGCGAGGTAGGGTTAACATTGATCATTGAATGGGATGGGACAACTAGCTTTGACATATCGTATTATATAATTTGGTGATCAAAAGACATAACAACATATACATATCTTATAATCAAAACGATTCTAATGAGAATATGTAGCTAGTTCTTAAAACACTACACAATGTCGGCTGTTGTGAACATTACATATAAAGAATGGTCGCAACAGCACGTAGTTTTAAAGATGCAAATATATAAATAAAGAAGTAACATAATGTTTAACTCAATTTTATTTTTACGATAATAAAATTAATTATTTTGTATTATCCATTGAGGAATGAAGCATAATTTGCAGTTGCACGTTCCACAAGGAGTATTGAAGAAATAGTTCGCAGATAGTCCTAATAACAACCAAATAAACTATTACACATTACCCATAGAGTACTGAAGCATAATTTGCAATTAAATATTACCCATAGAGTACTGAAGCATAATTTGCAATTAAATATTACCCATAGAGTACTGAAGCATAATTTGCAATTAAATATTACCCATAGAGTATTGAAGCATAATTTGCAATTAAATATTACCCATAGAGTACTGAAGCATAATTTGCAATTAAATATTACCCATAGAGTATTGAAGCATAATTTGCAAAAGAATGTTTTCTAAAACAGATCTACATTTTAATTGTATGAAAGATTTACTTAATTGACTTATTAAGTTTGGAACAAAAGCGATGTGCGTTACTTTATTTCTACTATATTTTGTGAAAAGTAAAACTGTTTAAGTTATCCTTGTTTACAGACAGAATGAAATGGTAATGTTAAATGGGATTCAATTAACCAAGATTAAAATGTGAACGAATAAAATGAAAATATGAATTGCTATATCATATCACAGGGAGCCTACTTTCCGATTTTGGCTTGAATTTGGAAATAAATATGCCAATTTTGTTTTAAATAAAAGATTGATTGATGTTGATTCATTCATTTATTGTTTATGAGAAAACATATTGAATTTACGTAAAGGAAGAGTATTGACCATTAATTGTTTAAACATGCTAGCTCTTTCTTGTTCGTAAAAATGCAGAAATACTGTATAATACGTTATTGTATCTTCATTCATTTTTTATTAATACAACCTCTGAAAAAGAAAAAGAAAACAGCAACAATAAAAGCAAGTAACATTTGCACATATAAATGATGAAACCAAACATGTACGAGCTGACCGGAGTAGACCGAATACAATAGAACCAGAACTAAATTCAATAGAACCAGAACTAAATTCAATAGAACCAGAACTAAATTCAATAGAACCAATGCATCCCATTACATTGTTAAGATAATTCAGTTTCTCAGGCCTTTGCTTCACATTAATTGTGGTGATATAGCACTTACTTCAGCGTAGCTTCCATGCGACCAATTATAAAAACAAAAACCTTTCTAAGAATAAAACTGAAAAACAATCAACAAGATCAGTAATTACGAGCATTAGACTCTAAAATAATGTACAGCACAACAGAAGACTATCAAGTACAGTGTAACATTAGACTATTAAATAATGTGTAACATTAGACTATTAAATAATGTGTAACATGAGACTATTAAATAATGTGTATTATTAGACTATTAAATAATGTGTAACATTAGACTATTAAATAATGTGTAACATGAGACTATTAAATAATGTGTAACATTAGACTATTAAATAATGTGTAACATGAGACTTTTAAATAATGTGTAACATTAGACTATTAAATAATGTGTAACATGAGACTATTAAATAATGTGTAATATTAGACTATTAAATAATGTGTAACATGAGACTATTAAATAATGTGTAACATTAGACTATTAACTAATGTGTAACATGAGACTATTAAATAATGTGTAACATTAGACTATTAAATACGGGTAATATTAGATTAATAAATACAGTGCAGCACTATATTCTTACATTCACTGTAACACTACGCCATCAAATACAATGCGGTAGACGTCGCATAATGCCCCGGTATATCAGGATCAATGTTTTTTATTCTGGTTAATTCTGACAAAATACATCCCAGATATATGTGTTCATTATGCAACGGCAGATCATGAGTTGTGCAGTTTGCAGATGGACCCAACATAAAAGATTCCATATAGGTTTTTTTTTTTAAAATAAAAACTTTCATGGTTTGAAGTTACTCGTGTGAAAGTCTACATATATCATTATTATTAGCTGAAAACTGCACGCATGTGAACAATATTGCATTAGAATGTTGATATTAAGGTCACCACTTAAGAAATATTATTTGTAACGTCTCTCTCTTAGTAAGAGGGGTAGTCAATTGGATTTAACTACGTTATCTCAGAATGACCTCACTCAATCTTATTACCCGGTGTGAGTGAATAGATAGACATCAACAGATAACTAAGCGAAATTATTGGGAAGAAATATTGGAATACCAGCCCCCCTCCCCCATAGACAAGAAAAAGAACAATTTTCATCAAACAAATTAATAGTGGTAATTTCAAGTGAACTTATATTAGGTCAACAGAATTTAATAGCACTGTCCAATTTGGATATATTTCATCATTATAATGAATGGTGAAAAGAACGCAGTGTCTACAACGGATTGCATCATCATCTCGACTGTGGTCCTACGTTTGCTATTTCCTCGAGTCTTTCTATTCCGACCGCTACGTCCCTTCCTGGACTTCCTAGTCCTCTATTCTGAACTCGTCACTTCTCTTTCTTCCGGACTTCCGTCTTCGGACTGCCCCGTCTCACTCCTCTGGGAAAGCTGTTTTCTTAAAGGACAACATTATCCATAAATCTCTATATGTATTACTTTCTAGACTTCCAAAATATTCCGCACTTACGTTACCCAGAAGCATACGTTCTACACACTGCCTAAATTCTGACCATACGGTATAACATTACCCTCGCTTCACGGCGACAGGTCGTAAATTACCATGTGAGGGGAGCGGTCACGAAAATTCCGAAAATTAGTTTACCTATGCTACTATATGTTTGATTACTATCGTATGAAATTTCCAAATTCTACCTCACAACAATCCTTAACATTCAAGATTATTTAAACATTACAAAATCAGATATAAATTAGGCAATAATCGTTAACTCACGATAATCGATATCGTCCTAACAAAATATAATTTTTTCACATAAACCAATGAGGTCCTGCATATAGGAAAATTTCGATCGCATGCAATCAGTTCTACCAATAAACTAATAACTGTAAAATTAAATAGATAAATTGCATAACAACTCTAACATCAGCACATTTCTATGAAATTGATTAAACGACACAGAAAATGGAACATCGTCAGATCAAACTAATTTGCAAAAAGACAAGCAATATAAAAATAGAATATTACGTGAAATTAAAATTGCGAACCTCAATGATGTTCTCTTTAAAAATTGTGCGTCCTAGTACTAAATCCTTTCTTCTCACGAGACAACTACCTGGTCTCTTTTCCTTATTATAGAGAAAAACAATATTCTATTTTTAGGCTTCCATGGAGCCACATCTGTCTCTGTTCTCTCCTCTCCTCTCCTCTCCTCTCCTCTCCTCTCCTCTCCTCTCCTCTCCTCTCCTCTCCTCTCCTCTCCTCTCCTCTCCTCTCCTCTCCTCTCCTCTCCTCTCCTCTCCTCTCCTCTCCTCTCCTCTCCTCTCCTCTCCTCTCCTCTCCTCTCCTCTCCCCTCCCCTCCCCTCCCCTCCCCTCCCCTCCCCTCCCCTCCCCTCCCCTCCCCTCCCCTCCCCTCCCCTCCCCTCCTCTCCTCTCCTCTCCTCTTCTCTTCTCTTCTCTTCTCTTCTCTTCTCTTCTCTTCTCTTCTCCCCTCTCCTCTCCTCTCCTCTCCTCTCCTCGTCACTCAGAATCTTTGAATAACGTTATATAACTCTTCCTTTTGAATAATGGCTATTTAACATTGGTTCATATCAAGTGGTAGGGTCGATAGTTCAACTGTATACCGTGTTATGATATCCAGATCCGCTTCACTGAGTCGGATTGCTGGTCTCTTTGATGCTTTAACATTGACATTTGAAAAGATTAAGAGGAAAGGTCAAAGTGACCCTTCAGAAAGACTTCCCCGATTTAAATGTGATAAAATTTTAATGCTCAATGCATTCAACGTTAAGGTTCAATGCTTATTTAAAATTCGACAATTAACACTATTTTACGTGAATATTAGGGATGGATCATGACGAAATGTCGGCATGAAAATATGTCATAATGCAAGCATGTACTTAGTTTTAAAAAATGACAGCACAAAACACGTTGTTTTTTTTCTGCAACTTCAAGTATCAGTACTGACGAACGTGTTGCTTCTTTCATTTATGCATATATCAGTACTAACGAACGTGTTGCTTCTTTCATTTATGCATATATCAGTACTGACGAACGTGTTGCTTCTTTCATTTATGCATATATCAGTACTAACGAACGTGTTGCTTCTTTCATTTATGCATATATCAGTACTGACGAACGTGTTGCTTCTTTCATTTATGCATGTGTTCCGGGCCATAAGCGTTTTAAGTTAATATAGATCAGAAACTACACTCGACCTATGATTGGGATTTTATTATGTTTCATACGAGTTTCCATTCTTTTCTTGTATATATTTTTCAATCCCCATTATTATAGTATTAATTTATTAGTACATTGTTGTGTTACGTTATTTTTGAAAGTAGATACGCTTTGAACAGCACGTTGTTTGAATTGCAGGTTTAGCGTTTCCCACCATTTGAATGATTGTGCATCTTACCCAGACGTATCACTATTTTCTTTGTATTGTTTTCTTCACTGAATAGTTCACGTCAGTGAAGATGTCATTCTGCGTTCTTTTGATTACACGTTTTCAAACCATTGGCTTTAACGCATCGCCGGTGCAAGACATTTTGGTGCCCTATGCGAGATCAGATATCTGGCGCCCCCCTTCCACTCACGCCCTCCCCCACCTGCCCATCATGACATAAACTCTTAGCCCAGCGCCCTTGGCGATTGCCTAGTTCGCCTAGCGGAAGCGCCGGCCCTGCTTTAACGCCATGTTTTTGTTGCTTAGATTCGACTGTATCCTCAAGTGCTTGCTTCTTTTAACTTTAATTACGTCGTCTATTCTATTATAATTCGCATATGTTGAGAAGGTTAAATCTGGTTGCCCAACGGGCAATATGAATATGCACAGGTAAAGATAGAAAGTCAAGCGGGAAAGACTTTTTTTAAAGATTAAATAACATGTCTATTATACAGAGTAATTTTGGTTTACGTCCAACTGTCTTCACTTGCTATGGCGATGAAAGTTTTCTGGGAGGTAAGATTCATATGTTTATATAACACATTTACATGGGAGCAGCCGTTCTGCGTCTAAATTTCATGTTATATTCCTAAAGATGAAACGGGCTCTTTGATCTCATTGGAATCCAATCACGTTACGATGTAAACGGATGCGCTTCAGACGATTAAACACAAAACACTGTTATTTTCTCTTCAATTATAAACTTCGCATCCGGTTCTGAATTCTGAGACTGGCAAGTACATTAGCTGGGGTTAGAAGAGGTAAACTCTCATGTGAAAATTGTTAGAAATGGCACTTGTACCTTTTACCTCTGAAACGTCACAAGCAATGACATCTGTTTCTAAAAATAGTCATTCCGACAAGGCGAGCCAGCGTAATGGCTTTCAGTTTTCTTTGTTATATTTTTGTATTATTGTTCTTACTGCAAACCGTGTATTAGGCTTTAAATTTGTTCATCTGAATATAGATTTGCGTTCCATTATTTAGTCACAGTAGAGCTAAAACATGCTGACAATATAACTCATATAGCAAAATCTGATGAATCTTCTAGAGCATTATAATACACAACTTCCTTTTATTTCATCAATAAAATTCCAAGCAAACTGTCAGTTCCCTCCCCGATTAAATAATGTCGATGAAGTATTCTTACATGTGATTCATGTTTTAACATATAAATAGAGAGGGGTGTATGTAGGAAAGTGACTATTTCTTTTATTTGATGTAGTGCATAAAATAACGCTCTTCTTAATTGATGTGATATTATGCATGTATAATCTAGAAATGTTGCACATATATTCCGAAAGTTTAAAAACAAAGTATCAATGTTTGTTTTCGTTTTTGTTTTTTTATAGTGTTTTTTTTTTTTGTATTATGCATTAGTTTTTTTTTTATTAACCTTTCTGATTCTGACGTGTTAATCGGTTACAAAGTTAAGAGAAAAGGAGAGAAAATTTACGTTTATGTCGATGTCTGTATTATTTTTAAAAAAATCGTAATTTTGAATAATAGTTAAGAACATAAAAGAATACATTCTGTTCATTAGAGTTATGGTGTTGAAAAGAGCAGCACTGGTTGATTATATTTATGTTGCGTAGATAATAAATTTCCTTAATTAAAAGATAGATACAATTACGCATTGTCGGGCAGCATAATGATATCCATGTATTGATGGAAAAAACAATACAAAACTCATGTCCCTAATGATTACAGCCACCCTTAAAATGATACAATTTATACACAAAAACTAACTGAAAAGGAAACAAAGTAGATATAAATAAATATTACTGTTTCAACACATTAATATGGGACACGTATGTATGTATGTACACACACACACACACACACACACACGTGTGTGTGTGTGTGTGTGTGTGTGTGTGTGGAGAGAGAGAGAGAGAGAGAGAGAGAGAGAGAGAGAGAGAGAGAGAGAGTCTAATACGTTGCATTCTTGACCTCCAATGTATGCATATGAGAAAACTGAATTGCATTGGTTGCAAAGACTGAAGTAATTCATACCACACGACAATCGCAGATAGGCTGCAAACAGTAGTGATTTTTAAAACAGGACGTTCTGGAACTGGATCAACATTACTTAGGTAACACACTGGACATATTTCGCCACCAAGGAATGTACTGGATTACCTATGTACAGTATGATAACTATATGCATACACATCAAGTGTTATTTGCTAAGCAGATAACGGGATAATGATTCCTGATCTAAAATGTGCCCCTAAAGAATGATTTTGAAAAAGGCTTCTCAGTAGTTAAACATCCAGGTGTTAATGTCGTTTGCTCAAATGTTTACCGTGACGCCTGCAAAATATATCTAACTGGTGACCGAGTGAGAGTCATAGGCGCATTCTGTTACAGATCATTATTAGTTCATCTCTGTCCACGAGAGTTCAAGTCTCGCGCTTGGCCAACGTGGGTATTTGCGAAAACTTGCCGGTAGCATCCCGAGGGTCGGTGGTTCTTTCTCAACCTGATATAATGGCCGCAATGTATAGACCGCCGTGTGTATGTCTCTGTGTGTGTGTGTACATGCGCGCACGCGCGCGCGTGTGTGTGATAATGGCTTTTTAACGTAACTTCGCTACGATGTCTGCAGTTTATAGTGATGTCTAGCACTGGGGCATCATGTAGCATGTAGCATGATGTCCCACCAGTCACATTATCCTGACACCAAGCCGACTAGTCCTAACACTAACCTTTAGTAACATTTGTTTTAAGTCTTTGGTATGACTCGGCTGGGGATCGAACCCACGACCTCCTGCATCCGAGGCGGACGCTCTAACCACTATGCCACCATGGCGGTTATGGTTCAAGTTTGGTAACTTGGCAACGTTTGTGACAAATCAAGTGTGGAGGGATATTGGTTCTAAATTTTCTTTCCGTGCTTACTGTCAGAAAGATTTTGACCGTTTGCGGTTCCGAGTTCCAACTACAGTATATACTTCCTTATACGTCGAGTCCAGCTGCAAATAACAAAATCCTGATCTGCTGTATCATAGCACGACTGCAGATCACGGTTTATGATGTTGCTTTACTGATTATTCCTAACAATCTGCATCGATCCTGATTTGCCTGCGAATCAAGCGCATACGAGGCGCCGCAGTCGATAAACGCTGGTCCAATTAGAACGTTGCCGTTGACATTTTAATGTCATATGTTTAGAATTACAGTTTCGTATATTTTTTTTTAAAAATGCGTGTCTTTAAAGTTCCATTTTGTAGGTCGAGAGTTTCGATTCTATCAGTAGTGGTTGAAAGTTATATTTTCAATTTTGAGGTTTTAGATTGTTTCGTTTGAATTACGCGGCTGTGATTTAAATTTTAATGCAATCCGTCTTACTAATTTTTGTGTAGGTCAAAGAGTTGATGTTGAAAGTTCAATTTCATATGTTGAGTATTTAGATTTCATCTGTTGACTTGCACAATAGTGGTTGAAAATTCGATATCCAGCGTCGCGTAATTAGATTGTATCTTCTGAATTACATGGCGGTTGTTGAAATTTTAATGTCATATGTCTCGAGTTTCAATTTAACATGCTGAATCACATTGATTGTGCTGAAAGTTCCATTTCGTATGTTGAATTTTTAGATTGTATCTGTTAAATTGCACACCGGTGTTATCTGTTAAATTTCATACCGGTGTTAGGACATTTTATTGTGCTTGTCAGAACTGCTATTTTCATATGATGAAATGTCGTGTTGGTGTTAAAAGTAACACTACACAATGTCCACTTTAAAAATTCAAAATAATATCGAGTATTAAGATACATCATTCGTGTATTCAATTATGAGGCGCCATTACATTTTATGCATTTCCAGTTTGAAAGTTACCATTCACAGGTCGAAAATTAGTGAATTTCTTCGCTTGAGGTCGCACTCGTGAACGGACCGCGTTATTTCTAAATAAGGAGGCTGCTTCTCGTTACTGTGAAATTCAACAGATGAGATCTAAATACTCGCCATATGAAATGAAATTTTCATCACAAACAGCTGCATACAACGTGTGAATAAGGGAATCTCGACATATGATATTGAAATTTCGACCACCGCTGTGTAATGCAAAATATAAACTGTCAAACGTCGATATAGGAAATAGAACTTTAAACCACCACTGTATAATTCAACATATAAAATCTAAAATCTCGATCTAGAAAATGGAATTTTAAGGACATGCAGTTTGATTCAACACGTTATATTAGATTTCTCGACATACGATATCGAAATGTCTACTGCCCTTTCTCACTGGACCATCTTCTGCCCGCTACGGCGCCTCATAACGGCAGATCTGGGTTTGTGCATTTTGAGGTTTGTCTAGTCGTACGAGTACAGACGGTAATTCACCTCATAGAAATCACTGTGGCTTATTTCATATTCAGACAAAAACGTGTAATCGTGATTTCCGTATAGTTGTGTCCATATGACGAATATTTAAGATTTTATTTGACTGCGTTGATATGATATACGATGTTAACCATACAAATCTTGTAATATATATTAAAAAAATAATTACAATGTGCAGACCATCCCAAACATGATTACCATCAATCAATTAGATGTGTTTAAGGTGCCTCGTCCAAGAAGGCTCTTAGCACCGTTTTATCCTTCAATAGAAGGTTATTTACTTCGTCCTGAGGGTGGGAATTGTGACTAACAGGGCTATGTGTCACGTGATACCTTTACGACCTAAGGAGGCATATTCCTTGATTGTCCACTGTCTTCTTTATGTTGACTGAACTTAAATGGACTCAACATTTACGGAAAATTTAGGTCTGTGAATCGAGAGAGGAATAAAATCAAGCTTTCCTATTAACATTTCTGAAAGTGACACCAATAATAATAATTTTCGAAAAGAAAAAAAAATCAAACAAAATAATACTAAATGGAAACTAAATCTTCAGCACTCAAAATATTTTTTCTTTCCAGCTTATTTATTACATGTCCATATCTATATTGGCAAGTTATATATATATATATATATATATATATATATATATATATATATATATATATATATATATATATATATATATATATATATATATATATATATATATATATATATATATTGTTACATAACCTTCAAAGAACGATTGCAAAGGTGTATTGATCCCTTGTGCATTAGGCAAGATGGAAGATTTAATGGCATTAGGCAAGATGGAAGATTTAATGGCATGGCAAGATGGAAGATTTAATAGCATGGCAAGATGGAAGATTTAATGGCATGGCATTTTCATAAGTCCCTCGTGGTAACCTATACCACTTTGAAAACATTTTGTAACAAAAACAAAGGTTCGGGAAATGGGATAGTCTTCTACCGGATTGAAACAATCAATCAAATACACAACACAAAGGTAATAATATTGAACTGGATTGAGACTGTACATTTTTTGATGGCAAAACTTTTGTTTGTAATTGATTTGATCTTTGGGATCTCAATTCAAGTCTAAACATATATTTTCTGGAAAATTCACGACTACTGGAAACAATCTGTTTCAAAATAAAAGACGCTAAATGCAAATAAAAAAAAAAAACAATTTTGTGGAGTCCCCTGGCTAGAGGAGGTTTTAACACTAAATCGATACATCGGTCAGATAACACAGTCGGAACCTTTCCATGTTCGTTTTTTGTTGTCAGATTATTGTTGTGAGCTGGCTAATCTTGTCAATATGTGCGTATTCGCGTAAAACATAACAAACTATTCCTGCACTTAAAATTAAATACTGTTTAAAAGAGACATATATCGACTGATTCCGAGTGCAGCTGAAGTAGAATTAATGCTACTATTTCAATGCACGCGGTTCACAGCCTGATGTGCGTCATACACGGGAAAATATGGTATTTAAATCGATAACTAATCTCTCGACATTACTATCAACACATTAAAGTAACGTGTTGATACTACAGGTCTTTAAACGTTCAATTTTACTTCAACTTGAAAATTGGAGATATTCTAGAACCACATGTATCGAATAACCCGGCCGTTATGAACTGCCGCATGATACTTTAAATTAGTATTATTTCCATTAAAACTTCTCAATAGCGGGCATTATTTAGACCAAACAAAATTGACCATCATGTAGAAGTATCCAGAAGAAAGAGGTTTCATTAGTATATAGGATGAGTGGTGTATAGGAGCGGGCAAATGGCGACTCTAGAGTGTAACCTGCATAAACAGCACAGTTTATTTGAATCTCAGTGCTAACAGATTAAGAAATAATTTATTAGACAAAGTATCCTAGCGAAAAGTTTCTCTTCGGTTGGAGGTTGAATAAACCAAGTATAAGTTTAATGGATAAAACAAAACCCGTCTCCCTGGAACATAAATGTAAACTGTCACAGTCTGTCTCTTTTAACTCAATAAATATTATAAAGCAGAAAACAAAAAATGTGGTATCAAAGCCATGTGTTTCCGCTCCTGTAATTGTGCAGTGTATTTATGGAATTAAATAAATACAGGACAAGATAATATGAAACTGAGGAATAATTAGCCGTTAATGACAGCTGTGTATTAAATCCAAAGGTCTTTTAAATTTGATTCTTCACGAACTGAGAATTTTCAAAAGAACTGCTTCTTGAATAGGCACTAATACAGAGGCGTAGCTAAGGGGGGGCAGGGGGGTACATATGTCCCCGGGCGCCAAGGTGCAGGGGCGCCAAAATGAGGCTTGCAACGTTACATTATAATAAGTAAACAAGGGTAATAAATCGGTCACAAGATCGCTGGGGCGCCAATTTTATAGTTCGTCCCCGGGCGCAAAATACCATCGCCACGCCTCTGCACTAATATGAAACACATAGCGGGTTTTCATAAGATATTTCAGTGTTTAAACCATATCTTTAACGGAATTATTTGTATGCCGGTTTAAACTTCAGAACTTGCTTCTGTAAGAAATAAACACTGAAATTTCTGTTGAAAAATAAAAGTTCATATGCTTACAACAAAATAGCGCAATAAAAAATAAAATGCGATAACGGAAGGCCGATAACAGTTAAGGGTAGTCGTCAGATCGGTTGTTACCTCATTACGTAGAGTATTGCTGTAGCACATGTCCAATGTCTGTAAGGACAGATACTGTACTTATTAGTTCTCATACATAACCTTTAAGACAAGTAAATATAATCAGCTTTCATTGTTTGATAAAACTAATTGGATGGTTTATTGTCAAATGCATTCACAACGAATTTGGGTATCGATCGGTAGTTTATTGATGTCTTATTCATGCCGACAGTTGTATTTAAATGACAATATTAATTTCATTGTCACATCATCATTCGCCTGAACTGGGCTAATTTGGAGATTTGATCGATTAACAATAGTAAATCCCCAATCCCAAATTCCGTAAATTATGGCTAAATGCAAGTCATTAGAGATGAATGGGCTTACAAATCACCAAAGCCTTTCCATCAAACATACTAACCGACGTAAATCTCTTGACAAAAATAGAAAGGTCGATTGATTTACCATATTATTTGTAGCATACACGATGTTCCTGCCTTATCATGATCCACTAATGGCTAGAATATGGGTAAACAGATTATTTTCCTCCAGATATATAAGGGTACCACATAAAGCATATATCAGCTAGGCGGACTTGAGGTTTTTCAGTCAAAGCGGGAGTTGAGCCATAAGCCAAGTTAAAAGCAAGCATAGGCATGCTAGGTTTATGATCTACAGTCAGGCATATCAAGATCTATGTGGTTCTTCATAATTAGGACTTCAATCAAAGAGCGCTTTAGCTGACGACAGATCAGGGTCTGTGCTAATTGACAGCTAGATAAGAGCTATGCATAAATAAAAAGAGATGAGTTTTATTCGTTATTGACTGTGAGAACTACAGTGATAGCATAGATAGATCACTGACTCTGTTTTAAAAGAGAGCAACCAGACACCGATGATCATATGAATTTGCTCTACTTACACATTATATATCATCTTAGACGGTGGCATATATATATATATATATATATATATATATATATATATATATATATATATATATATATATATATATATATATATATATATATATATATATATATGAATTTTGTTTTATGAATCATTTAAGCTTAAAAATCTAGGTAAACAACAATGTGCTCTATTACAGGAATTGATATTTGTACCTAAACAAAATATAAACCATTGTGTGCAACTGTGCTTGTTCCCGTGACGTTATACAACGTTAAAAATCGTGTCCAACAATCAATCGTCTTTGAACGTTAATATTCACTGGTTATATTGCTTGACAATGTAAACAAGCGTATTACACATAATACTTATTTTCATTATCTTCATGATAGTGCTTCTATCAGTTCTTTATCAGTGTTAACATTCCGGGACGGCTTTCATTCCAATTTATGACATACTAAATCTGAGCAAGTACATTTAACTTCACGTTTTATTAATGGGGATTTCAAATGAATTTATGTGCTTTCATAATTACGTCTTGTCATGGGGTCACGACGTGAATGAAATTGCTGATATATTTCTTTCAGCTTTCTATATTTTTCCTGAACTGATTATTCGTTACAAGCTGATACAACCAGACAATCACACGTATGCAAATCGCTAATTTCAACACCACATATAAAACAGCATAGATTATATTACATCAGCTGGAAACAGATGTAATTGAATTAAATGACTGCAATGTCTAACGCAAGTGATTTTTAAATTTAATTTTACTTGATTCATGAAACATATCTATCGTAAATGTCATAGTGTAACTCTACGTTGAGGCGTAACAACCAGTTATTCCAAACGTTAGTGAAGCTTTTCTGACATACCTAATTTTCAAGGTTGATTGTATGTAGCATTCTGCACCTAAGTAAATAAGTAATTTGTTATGTTCAGAATGCTTAATCCGACTTCATTATAATTCGATTCCACTATATTCAATAGTATAGAACGAGCGAATGTGAAATCTTGTGATATTTTAGCCATATTCTGCGTTAACGGTGAGATCGTGTGACTGAATGCTATCTCGAGCCTAAGTGTTGGTGACCACCCGTCCAGGGGGGTAGTCTTTATCTACCCCGAATACCCATATCTAATCCTAAACAAACAGGATAGATTACCCCACACGAAAGACTACTTGATGCAAATGTGATCGAGTAGGAACGAAGTTTGACATTTACAAGAGATGTTATGCCCCCCTCAGAGAAGATGATGCCAGAGAGCAGACGTCAGTTCATTGGATATGACGTCGGTTGAAATACCATCCACACGTAATGTTCAACATTGCTAATTCGCACGTAATTGTTGTTTTTTTTCGGGGCAGGGAGAGGTCAACACAACAAACATCACGTCATCAACTGAACTTTTAAGTAAGTACTTACTTTAAAGACACTGTATGTATTTTAATGAATGTGAAAAGGTGATTGAAATTATCATTAGTACACAAACAAGAACGTCTGCAAAAGGTAATTAAAATTACATGTGACAGAAATATATCACAATCCTAACTGTTGTCGGTAACCCATCTTCATACATACATGATTACGTACATACATCTAAGAAATAGAGGAATCTGTAATCACCATTCCATCCCTTCTTCCCTCAATGTCTGCCCTAGACAAAATGGATCCACCGATGTACTTAACAAAGAGTGTCTGCTATAGTTCAGGTACTAAATCCAGACCAGTAAGTGTCTTCTTTTTTAGATTCTGCATTGCGTTCTTTTCCATGGTTTAGTCGTCTCGTGACCATGGGTGGAAGCAAGTATATCCTGGCAAATGTATAATCGTCAAAAGAACACGATGATTTCTAAAGACCTAAAAAGCATCAAAGGATTGTAACCCATTAGCCTCCATAAATATAAACTACACTGTATTTACACTAGACGAGTTCAGACACGGAACAGAATTGACGAAAAAAATTGTCATATAACAAAAGAATAGGAAAAGCCGAACGACGCATATTTATTCCAAAATAGCGTACGGTATAAATTATTTTTAAATTGTTTACTTTTTTTTCAAAAGTCACTATTTTAAGTAAATTATTTATTATTCAAGATTATTGATGATTTCCCTTACAACTTTTGCATCAACATACATTTGTAATATTTGGTCTTTATATTTTACATCATGGATTATTTACGGGGTTCACGTCGCATGCTACATAGACCTTTTCAGTTCACATGAATAATATTTTTGTTGGGGGGGGGTGCTATTGGCCGAGTTGTTTAAAGCGCTCTGTCTGCGTGGGTTCGAGACTCGGGCTCAGCCAATGTGGGTATGTAAGAAAGCTTGCCGGTAGCTTCACGTGAATTGGTGGTTCTTTCTAGGGGCTTCCCGGGTTCATCATCCACTATTAATACTGGCCGCCATGTTTAGCCTATTTTGTGCTGAAAAATGGCGCTAAACCCAATAATAGCAATAACAACATAATCTTTTTGGGTGTTTTTCATCTTAAGTTGTGTTTCATGCAAAACGACGAGTTCTGTGTCATCCGGGGATTATTTTCTGCGTATGAAATATCAAATTTTAATTCCGGTAAGATTTCTTTGTGAAAGCATGTAAATATCTGCAAGAAAACTGAAAATGATTTCGAGACCAAACCTCAGAAGTGCCATTAACTAATGCAAATGGTACTTCAATATGATTATGCATGTAAGTAATAGAGAGAAATCATCAATCATTATTCCATCACTTTTCCCTTCTCTTCTTGCCTCCGGGTGCCTAAGTGGTTAGAGTGTCCGCCATGAATGCGAGAGGTCCCGGTTTCGAAACCCGGCCGAGTCTTTACCAAAAGATTTATAAAAGTGGTACTTGCTCGCTTGGCGGAAAGCATTAAGAGGTTAGTGTTAGAACTAGTCGGCCTGGTGTCAGGATAATGTGACTGGTTGGGACATCATACTACATGCCTGCCCCAGTGCTAAACATCACTATGAACTGTCACACTGCAGACATCGTAGCGATCTGACTGAAAAATTGTTAAAGCTACGTTAGAAATCCAAATCACACACACATACTAATTACGGACCAAAATAAATAAAACCACATGTCTTTGAAATGTAATCAATCTAAAACGTAATCTCCAATTATCTGTTAAGAAAACGGAGAAAAGTCATTCGCACGCACGCGCACACACACACACACACACACACACACACACACACACACACACACACACATATATATATATATATATATATATATATATATATATATATCCATATATACATAATTTATTCTCTTAGGCAAGGTACGACTTGAAAAAACATTTGCTAATTACATCGAAATAATTGGCCAACATTTCTACTGACGACCCCCCCCCCCCCATTCACGCACACTATTCCCTGACAACCTTGTTTATTATCCTCTAGAATACAAACATAGAAAATTTCAGCTTGACACCATCTTGATGGTCAAGGTCGCGTGTCCTACGCTGCGAGATAGTCCCTTAGTATTTAAATTCTACATTGTTTTGTTTCTTTATTTACAAGATTATCAGTGTATTACCGAAAACAAAATGTAAGCTCTCTAAATTTGACTGATGTATTGCTGCGAACTTGGTGGTACATAAATAGCAACTGAAAACTATTTTGTACTTAATGCCACTATGGCAGATGGATGATTAGTATTTCATTGTTTTAGGCAAGATAGTATTTGCATTGAGATTCTGAGTAGCATCGAAAATTTTGACGAATATTTATACTCCACACCATCCACAAAATCCTTGGCAAACATTATTATTATTATTATTATTATTATTATTATTATTATTATTATTATTAATTGTTTTTATTATTGTAATTATTATTAATTGTTTTATTATAATTATTTATTTATTATTATTATTAATTGTATTATTTTTTATTGTTTATTATTATTAGTATCATCATTAATTATTATTATTATTATTATTATTATTATTATTATTATTATTATTATTATTATTATTATTAAATTTATTTTAGTATTTTTAAGATGTTGTAGCAATTTTACTATTGTACTAGAATTTCAATAACAAGTGATGAGAACTAATATCTTGCATTTGGTTGCTTCTTATAATGCGTTTTTTTTTTTTTTTTTAACGGTATGGCACAAATGTGCCGTATATAACGTGTATGGTGAACGGACGTGGGTATTTACGGACGGAGGGACAATACAACGCAGTCAAGATTTGTCCCCCTTCGAACAGCAAGAGACAATACTTGCTTACTGATTAAACTTGCCTTTCTTTTCTTGCAGATTGTATTTAGCACGCACTGCAGTTCAAGAGACATCCACGAGCTTATTGCTCATGCTGCTGGAACCAGCAAGTAAGTTACCCCTCATTTTCATTTAAACTTTACCGTCTTCACTCACCTAAAAGTCCAGTCTAATTGCAAACAACATGGATCGTGATCTATCGTTGCATAATGCAAATGCAGTTCACGGTCGTTGTTGTTTCTTCTACTAACTACTCAAAACAGGCTGCACAGATCCAAATCTATCGACGTATAATGCGCCGACAGATATGGGTCTGTGCAGTTTGCAACTGGGCTGATCTTAGAGTGTGTACGAGACTCAATGGCGTGACGCTCAAGAAACAACATACTACCAATGGCGATGCTGTTACTGGTAGATACAACCAGCACCATTGATTTTTCTTCGTGATATTTTACCAGATACGGCGCTTGGGTTTCTACATTTGTGCTCTTCGTAGTGTTTGTTCTCTCTAGTCATTGCCAACATCACCGTCTTCATTGCCGGTGTCATCAACCTGGACTTGTCTTATTTAGCTTGATAAACATCATTATCATGTATTGGCGTCGATACAAAAATTGTATACCTACTTCGTCTTCTTTTTCTTTTTTAACAGACACAGTGTTATTTCCCTCAAAGATCAACAGGGTGCGCACGTGTCACTTTCACCCACAATTCCAGTCAATACGTCAGGGTAAGTTTTGGCACTTCAACCACATACTGTCATACGAGGAAAAAACGGAAGTACTCTATCAGGTTAGAGATTAACAGTTTTGTACTTGAGTAGTTGTGGTCCTTGTGGACGTTAACGGTGTTTAGTGTTACAGTTTTACTAGCATAGTGTCCGACATCTGTTAACACTAAAATTTGTAATTCTGTGAAGTAAATGTATTCGGTGTCCCTTTTGTGGTGGAAAAACAGTGTGTAGATAGCTTTATCTCTTTGACAAGGTAAATTAAATTGGTAAATCATTACAAACTAATTTTGGATATATTGTTTATTAGACTGGTTTACATATTTAATACCCATATCAAATATAAATATCGATAGTTTTGTTGTTACTAAAGAATGAATATGGATTCCACTGCTGCTGCTGCTACTACTACTAAAAATAATAATAATAATAATAATAATAATAATAATAATAATAATAATAATAATAATAATAATAATAATAACTTTACAGAGCTATTATTTTTTTTTTTGTCTTCTTTTTCTTCAGGACACCGTATAAAGTTTTCATACAATCACCGCCAGCAACTAACGGTAAGTTCGCTGAAAAATGTTGATTAATCATTGAGGGATGCATTTTTTTTAAATTTTAACCTATTCCCCGCCCCACCCCACCTCACCCCGCTGTCTTAAACAGTTAGATGGTTGGCTTTTAACCATACGTTTAAGACTTTATTGGTTGTATCATGTCAAAGAAATGGGAGTTAAACGCCATTCACAAGGAAACAGCGAGGCTGCCGACCTGGTTTGGTCCAAGTGTGACTCCTCATGACTTATGTATCTAAATATGCAGCGAACAACAATTTACCAACACATTGTTTACATTACCAACATATTGTTTACATTACCAACATATTGTTTCCATTACCAACATATTGTTTCCATTACCAACACATTGTTTCCACATTGTTTCCATTACCAACACAGTGTTTCCATTACCAACACATTGTTTCCATTACCAACACATTGTTTACATTACCAGCACATTGTTTACATTACCAACACATTGTTTACATTACCAACACATTGTTTACATTACCAACACATTGTTTACATTACCAACACATTGTTTACATTGCCAACACATTGTTTACATTGCCAACACATTGTTTACATTACCAACACATTGTTTACATTACCAACACACATTACCAACACATTGTTTACATTGTTTACATTGCCAATACATTGTTTACATTACCAACACATTGTTTACATTACCAACACATTGTTTACATTACCAACATATTGTTTACATTACCAACATATTGTTTACAATACCAACACATTGTTTACATTACCAACATATTGTTTACATTACCAACATATTGTTTACATTACCAACATATTGTTTACATTGCCAACACATTGTTACATTACAAACACATCGTTGACGGCCCCGAGTTGCCGAGTGGTCTCAAGCGCTCTCCGTTACGGATCACTGCCATCTCACCTCTGTCTGCGTGGGTTCGAGTCTAAGATTCGGCCAATGTGTGTATGTGAGAAATCTTGCCAGTAATTTCTCGTGGATCGGTGGTTCTTTCCAGGGTTTTTCTAGAGTTCTTCCTCCACCATTAATACTGGCCGCCATGTATAGCCTATCGTGTGCTGAAAAATGGCGCGTTAAACCATACAACAACCAATACATTGTTACATTACCAACACATTGTTACATTACCAACACTGTTTACATTACCATTGTGTACTTCTGCTCGTATACCAATTTACTCGTTTGTTCCTATATTCATTCATTTTGATGAGCCTATTTACTCCTCTGCATTTTATTTTCTTAAATACAGTCTTTCGATCAAGAAGATTTTTCCTTGACTGAAAATAGACAATGAAAGAACAATACGTGTATATCTGTGTAGAGGTTTTCCAGTTATTTAGGTTGGGTGGGGTGCTCCCAATATTATTTAAATTATTACAGATGATCCACCCTGGTTCGTTTTCTTAGAAATTGAAGTACTGATAGAGAGATGCAAAGCTCTGAGCCCCAGGTCAGCGATGCGGACAGTTAAATTAATGAATACACAAAATGTGAAATTCAAATAACAATAATTTAATATCATTCAATAATAGTCATCTCTCAAATAAAATTCAAATTAAGACCTTATCACTCGTCTTTCACTCGACCAAATGACGGCCTATTTCATCATCCGACTTAGTGTAATATACTTTTCTCGTGTCCTGTGTTCCTACTCATCTGAATTATCTTTCTCTGGACTGCTAATCCAATTCCCTCCAGTCCATCTAACGTATGCCTCTGTTCTTCCTTTAACTTGTCTCCCAGAGACTCGGACCAACTGCAATAGGGTAATTCCCTCTGTCTCCTATAGTTCCTCTGGTCCCTAAAAGCTTCCTGTGTTAACACACAAGGGCATTATCATTATTTTCCCCCCAGCTATCTAACTCATACTAAACAACAATATCATCATATATATATATATATATATATATATATATATATATATATATATATATATATATATATATATATATATATATATATATATATATATATATATATTCTCAATCTTATTATCCAGAACAATATCATAGAATTAGACGCATTTCTGTACATTGCACATTCTACAAAGTGTACACAGATATCTACATATACATGCGTTGATATATCCTTACACATGATTATCCTACAAAGTATACACAAATATGCAAATCCCTATTAGCTAATGTTGCACACTGCAACCACTATACAAAGTGTATAATTCAATTCAGCATTTGCAAATCTATAATATTAAATGAATAAATGCACGAGGATACTGTGAATGAACCTAGTAGCGAATTACAATATTATTTCTTAACATAACATTGCTCACATCTCAAAATATGCATGTATATCAAACACTACGATGAATCAAACCCTACAAATGGTAATTCTACGTACTAAAGTGTACATACTGCAATAATTGAGATACACTTACTTTGCCCTAATATTTTACAACAATCGAGCAAATAGTCATTGATATATACTGAAGCTCCTTGTAAGTCCCAGAATTACCAGTTTCCCGCCAATTTCGAATGACATCGGAGTAGCTGATCTTCCCTTATAATTCCCGCAAGTTGGTTTAGCGACTACTGCTGTTTAGCTCTCAACATAATAGATTTAAGCTTGTGATTCTAATGTTGGCCACGCCTTGCTCAATTCTGAGTGGATATTTATTCACATAATTATCAGACACTGCCCTCTCCCTACAGTCGGTCAAGGGTGATTTACTACCCCCACTTGATGTTCCTTTGATCCGAACACAGAATTTCAATTCATCACTTACCTGTGAACCATGTTATGGTAATATTACGTAACTGGCTTGCCAAAAATAAGACCAGTCAAAAATTTTATGACCATGTCAAACAACTGACTTGACATCTCATTGTTCACAGAGTTGGCCTTCATACATATTTACGGCGCGAAAGTATTCGCCTCAGGGTCTAAAAAGTACATGTTGAAATCTTGTTAATCCTTACAACGTGACAGTCTACTTTTCTTAAGACGAATTATGCGGCAATTTTAGCATGCCTCTTTTAACTTTGATCTTAATATCGACATTTTTTCTTCATTCCATCCTACCTTCATTAGTATAAAAGAATTAATGTCATATACGGCTTTATCCGTGGGTGTCTTAAATGCCTACAATCTTACTAAACACCGCATATTGCTTTTATACAGCTTTATGACGCTTTTACATCAACCTTAATCCTATCAGGAAGGATGGAAATAAACAGATAATTAAGCTCGTTTTCACCTCTAGCGATAAATACAGCTTCTCAATACTAATTTGCATTAGGTGCCAATGGGAAACGCTTTGACGTTCTTTCTGAACGGTAAATGATCTCTCTCTCTCTCTCTCTCTCTCTCTCTCTCTCTCTCTCTCTCTCTCTCTCTCTCTCTCTCTCTCTCTCTCTCTCTCTCTCTGCAATGAAAAATATTTGTTTGTGAGGCTGTATTTTAATTGCTTATGTGTACCGCCTTCTTATTTATTTATTTATTTTGAGAAGGGATGAGGGGGTAATGTTTCTCCTCCCTAAAACAAAGTTATTTTTTTTTTATTTTAGAAGATGCTGCCATGTTTTCTGAGGTGATCACTCAAGTGGCGGATCAGTTCAGCAAGTTAGTACCAAATGATGATTTGCTCTGCACATTTCTTTCATTTATGTCAGAATATATTCAGTCCATAGAGTTTTGTATCGAAGTAATATGGAATCTCAAATTGATTCTCATTTGTGAAAATAATTATGCATACTTGTGGTGATTTATCATTGGAATAAAGTTCACTTTAATTTAAAGAGATTTTCTGTAAAATTATATAAGTACATCTTGCCCCTATTTTCATGTCCCACTTACGTATGACTGTAATATTACATTGTATAAACGAAGAAAATCTTCTCTATGGGTCCAAAAAAGATAAATAAATTAATTAAAAAATACCCTGTTGAAAGTTGAAATAAATCACTATCTCTGGTCTCTCTGTCTGTAAATGCTATCAACGTTTGAGTAATTAGGAGGTGTCGAGATAATTGGATCAAAATAATGTAATATATACTTGGCACAGACCACGCTAAGTTAGCCGACCCGGCTGAAACCACTGTGTTTTAGAATCCCTTTCCGGTGAGCTCCCGAATGGGTTACCGCGGCTCCTGCGTGTTCTTTTTCAGACTATTGGGATGATACTTCAGTTGTCAATTTTATTGAATTACTTCCTGAAGATATTTTATTAATTACATCTGAAGACATATAACATTGTTGATTAAGAATTCATAAAACGACTTTGATTTATATAATTCTAAAAATCAAATATAGAACAAAATTTGTGACCTGAAGTGAAGCACGAAACGAGAGTCAAGTTAACAATTTCTAGAAAAACTCGACGCTTAGAGATTATGGCTTTCTGCCAACATGTGCAAAGGATTTTAATGTTACTATGCGTATAATGCATGCGTCAGTATTCAGTGGCAATGTACGCCAAAATATATGCAATTGAATCTTGAACGTGGATTTTTTTAAACCCGCTCTCGTTTTGGGTCCGACTAAAGGGAAATTGATTAAGAGATGCAATATAATGAAAATACTTATATCGAATGTAGTGATGTCTTTGACAGGGTTTTTAAGGTGGAAGAGATGAAGCTGGAGATTAACAGTCGACTGAGTGCCTTAGAGAGAAGACTAGAAGGTAATTACAGGAGAGGTAGCCTCTTACTAGTGATTGACTCGTACTAGAAATAACAGAACCTTTCGATGAACGCGTGAAAGCGTCAACTTGCTATCCAAATTGGTCAAGAAGATAAGCAATCATGGCATACTACATACAGTCTTATTTGAAGAAAAAAAAACGATTACAAGAATTTCAAAAAGTATTGATGGATCTTAAAATGTACAATAAGTTGATTTACTAGAAGCACAACAAACACAAGGAAACATTTCAACACTAGGGCAAAACTTGTTGGTTCTCGAAAGAATTGAAACTTAACATATTTTCATATTCACTTTTTTCTCAGTGTTTTCTTCTCTTCATCGGTAGCAATGTTTTAATTATGTATTTGCTTTCAAATAAAATCCGGCAATGTTTTTCTTTGAAATCAACAAACAGCTACATCCAATAAACGATTTTGTGTGTAAACATAAATCATTTTTGTCGCAGAATCACGAGAACAGATCTTCGAGAATAATCGGAGCATTCCACGCTATTTGCAAATTGCCCTGATGAAAGCCTTCTGATAAAGAAAAATGATGTGATTTTTTTTTACGTGGATCAACTGCTTTCACAAAGCTGGATATTTCGGTCAAGCTGGAATTCGTTTAATGTTAAGTATTCATTCAACATCAGAGAAGTTCGGACTGGAATACACTTTTGATACATAGTCCTACTTAGATGCTTGTATTGGTACTGCAAATAATTGTATAATGTATAAATATAATTTTCAGTGCAAATGTTATATTTATCCCCTTTGCGCCTCGTCTCGGTGACAAAATATGCAAATTTCCCTTGGCTCGACACACCTGACGCATACAGGTCACCTTTAATACATGTCGCCTGTTTGCTAGTCGTAGCGTGACTCGAATACCACCTAGAGAACACGTACGTTTAATTTGCTCGTTAGTACAATTAAACTGTGAAAAGACAGAAGAGTAAGTGTCGAAATTGGTTCTGGTGCAATTTTAGACTGGATGGTGAAATGCTGATATCTTTAAAACGGATGGTGTGCTTAAAATTGAAGGGAAAAACCCTGCAAGATTGTCTATTTCATTCGAAAAATGTCAAAGGAATATCGTATATTATACACACAGTGACATAGTGTGCAAAGTTTTTACAAATTACACATGGCATTACATTTTTCGCTAATGCACAAGTCAAGTTTGTTAAAGGCATTTGAATAAAGAGTTACAAAATGGTGAATTCAAACCGTCCGAAGAGAATGTGTTCCGTTTTCATTCCAACTCGTTGGACATGCAATCGACCTGGCTACTTTTGGATTTATAACACTTCTGACTAGTGATTTCCAAGAGGACTTTTGTGTACTTAAGATTCGTAATCTACCAAATTGAATGGTGACAGATTGCTAAAATAAGTTAAACGTCAAAAAAAGATAATAAAGTAAAATAAACACACTGCAAACGTTTTATTCTGCTGTTAATCTATAAATATTTTAATTTCACTGAGCTTCTTGACTATATAAAACGCTGGTTCCAGTGAAAGAAAAAAATTGTCCAATGATTTAAATCTGTCATAATTTCTCTCCTTTTTTCAGTGGAAGGATTAAAATCAGTGGAAATTGAAAAGTGCAAGCGAGACATTTCTGACATAAAGGACCAAATCTGGACAGCGCAAAAGAAGTTTGTCGACTTTAATCGAATGAGGTGAGTTTTATTATTCTTTTTACATAAACAGTTAAAAATAGACAACATATTTAATGAGACCAAACATACTGCTTTCATTAAGAAGTCAATAATTAATAACTTTTTATATCAGACTTACCTACCTTATAATTGTTAGCGGTTTCAGCAACAGTCAATATCGTCACCATCTGGAATTTTGCAATCGACACTATTACAATTTTTTTCTCTCGATATTATTGAATTCAGGAATGTCACAAAATAACACAATTACGCAATGACTCCATTTTTTGGTGGTCATTATTGATGCCGACATCAGCATTAATTAATTAGTTATCTTCAGTTAGATGAACAGTATGCAACATAAATTTCCCTCGGTATCCTGCTTGCATTTAATTAGGCGTTTTGTGGTGAACACAGACACACATTTGGAATAGGTATGTGAACATCATTCAGTTAGTCATTAAACATATCTGCCCTTTTTAATTCGCACGGGAAAATTGTCTTGCACGAACATTTTCAGTTTCTTAGTTTACGCCATAATAAACAAAACTGATATTGTTGATATTGTACATGTTATAATTTGTTTGTTTGTTTGATTGATTAGGAGTTTTAACGTAGCTTTAAACAAAATTCAGTCATATCGCTATGATATCTGCAGTGATGCAGTTTATATTGATGTCAAGCACTGGGACATCATGCCGCAGACATGTAGCAGGATGTCCCACCCAGTCACATTATCCTGACACCAGGCCGACCAGTCCTAACACTAACATCTTAATGCTGATCGCCAAGCCACGATAAGTACTATGTGTATTATAGACAAACAACTTAGAAAACACAATTACAAAACCTAACCGCTCCGATGGTCTAGTGGTTAGAGCTACCGCTTCGGCTGCGGGAGGTTATGGGTTCGAACCCCGGCGGAGTCATACAAAAATATACAAAAATGGTACTAACAGCTGCCTCGCTAGGCGCTCAGCATTTAGAGGTTAGTGTTAGGACAAGTAGGCCTGATTTCACAATAATGTGTCTGGTGGGACATCATGCTACATGTCTGCGGCATGATGCCACAGTGCTAGACATCACTATATACTGGGGACCCCGAGTGGCCGAGTGGTCTAAAGCGCTGTCCGTTACGGATCACTGTCGTCTCACTCTGTCTGCGTGGGTTCGAGTCTAAGATTTGGCTAGTATAGAGAAAGCTTGCCGGTAGCTTATCGTAGGTCGGTGGTTCTTTGGGGGGGTGGGGGTGGTCCCGGGTTCTTCCTCCACCAATAATACTGGCCGCCATCTATCGTGTGCTGAAAAATGGCGTTAAACCCTCAAAAACAAAACAAAGCACTATATACTGTCGTGGCGATATAAGTGTTAAAGCTACGTCAAAAATCAGAATCAAAATCACACACACACACACACACACACACACACACACACACAAAACCTAACTAGAGATAAGCGAGCAAGTTAGTACTAACGCAATGATTCATGTCTATTGCTCACTGTAACTGGGCTATCCACCAGACTCAGTATTTATAGCAAATACATAAAGCCGCTAAGAAGAACGTCACAAACATAGTCGATGCAGCGAAATTATCCCACTACAGTACTAGGATCACGGAAAGTTCCAGCTGCAAAGATAGACAAGTTTCTTCCGTGATAACAACACAATTCAACTGACTCGTCAAAACCGTTCAGTTGCGATACAGAATTCAGCGGCATCCTTTAGCAACATTTGAACCTGTCTCTATGGATTTAATACGTACACTCGTGACGAAGAGTGCACCAGCGTCATGTGAACTTGATCCACTTCTAACATCACTGCTGCTTGAGTGCTTAGATCCAATATTTCATTCACTAACTGATGTTATTAATACCTCTCTCTCATCCGGGAATTCCATTCTTTTTCAAAACTGCCATTGTAAAGCCTCTGCTGCAGAAACCAATACTCGACCATAACGATTTAAAGAACTACCGCCCAGTTTCTAATCTCCCATTCATATAAAAAATCATTTGAAAAAGTTGTTCTAGCCTAACTTGTATCGCATCTGAATTCTACCAGTCTTCTTGGCTATGTACAGTCTGTTGTTATTGTTGTTGTATGGTTTAACGTCTTTTTTTAGCACACGATAGACTATACATGGCGGAAAGAACCACCGACCCACGAGACGCTTCTTGCAAGCTTTCTCTCATACCTACATTGGCCGAATCTGAGACTCGAACCCACGCAGAAAGAGGTGAGATAGCAGTGATCCATAACAGATAGCACATTAGACCACTCGGCGACTCGGGGCATCGCAATTGTACAGTCTGCATGTCAAATTTCCTTGACTACCAAGATCAGACTGTTCAACTGCAACTTAAAGTCAGTCCTACTGTATGGAGCAGAGACCTGGAGAATCACCAAGTCCACAGTAAAGAGAGTTCATACCTTCATCAACAGCTGCCTAAGAAGAATTCTCCAGATCCGCTGGCCAGACACCATCATTAGCAACAACCTGTCGTAGAGAACCTCCCATCTTCCGGTAAAGGATGAGATCAAAAAGAGAAGGTGGGGTTGGATGGGACACACCCTACGTAAGCCACCAACCAACATTACCAGACAGGCATTGAGGTTGAACCCTCAAGGCAAGAGGAGAAGGGGACGACCAAGAAACACCTCGGGACGCGACCTTGAGGCAGACATCACTAAGATGGGTCACATATGGAGTCAGCTTGAGGGGATGGTACAGGACAGAAGCCTCTGACGACCTTTTGTGACTGGCAAAACTAACAGACATCGTAGCGATATGACTAAAACATTGTTAAAGCTATGTTAAAAATCTTAATCACACACACACACTGAAACTACTCTTCTGAAAGTATTTAATAACATTATATCTGTTTTGATTAGCGGAAATGTGTCTGCAGCATTTGACACAATATATCATGATATATTACTTCACCTATTCCAGCAAGTATTTTCATTCACAATACAGCCTTACTTTTTGGTTCGAGTCCTGCTTAGTCAGCAGGACACAAATTGTATCTGCAAATTGAATACACTCCAGTCCAGTTGATATATGTTGTGGTGTTCCACAGGGGTCTGTTCTTGGGCCTGTTCTCTTCATTCTAACACTCATCCGCTCTCAAGTGTCATAGATAATCATCCATTGTCTCACCAATTGTACGCTGATGACACCAAAATATACAATTTAGCCACCCAACTGAAGTTGATGCTACCATCCAAGGAGTAGAGAGATGCATTTCTGATGTGAAATCATGGTTGACATGTAACAAGATGCAGATGAATGGTGATAAAACAGTCAGTACAGAACCTAGGTGTTACTCTAGACAGTACTTTCACATTGCACTAACATGTCATGAACATATGCAAAGCTGCATATTTTGAGCTGAGACGCATCAGCTCCATTCGCAAATATTTTTCAGTTGATGCCACTAAAACGTTTGTGTGTTCATTAGTACTTTCCAGACTGGATTATTGTAATTCAGTTCAGTCTGCTTCGTCTCTATATCTACTCTAGAAACTTCAAAAAGTTAAAAACACAGCTGCTCGGATCATCCTTAGAGTACCACGATCAGAGCACACCTCCCCGCTGCTCTGTACCCTAGATTGGCTATCCATTTGATCCAGAATCAAACACAAACTTTATTCTCTGCGCTACGTTTTACTGACCAACTCCAGTCCAACATTCTTATCTGGCTACACCCATGTGTAAGCACCAGCAAGATATTTACACTCCTCTTCTGACAATCGTATACTCGTTATTCCCACTATGAAAACGGTTCTTTTACATATCAGGACCCAGCAACGTGAAACGAATTGCCCATTGAAAATAGACACAAAGACAGTGATTCCTTTCAAGAGAGCTCTTAAAACCCACCTTTTTCGAGTGCAAGAACAAACTTAAAGACCTAATAATGTTTCCTACCCTAAATAGTTTCAGCATGTTGTATTTTTTTCTGATTTCAGGGTGTTTCTTTTATTTTGTAGTCATATCATTGTATATGTTGTAAAGCGCTTAGAGCTTCTAATGATTAGGCGCTATACAAAGTCCTCATTATTATTATTATTATTATTATTATTATTATTATTATTATTATTATTAACTGTGAAATTTGCAATTAAAAGGATGTTTGTAGCAATTTTTGTATTAGTACATGATAGTTTGGTAACCAAGCAACCAGGAATAATATTTTACAATGGTCGCCAAATCAAGGAGATGGTAGGTGCCATATCGATGTCCAATTATCCCTGCTGCACCTTTGTATTCATTAATTGCTAGCTAATTCATTGTTGATCTCGAACTTTGCGAAATCTCATTATCATTAAAACATAAACAACAGTATGTATAGTAAATGGATTGATTTGATGGATGTAAGTATAGAAACAGGAAGAATACATGATAATTTTTTTTAGCCATAGAGTTCCTCTCATTACTTTAATATTTTCTGCAGTTCACAAAGGATACAACAGAGCTGAAGTGACTTTGTTTATTCCCTCGTTATGACGATTTAATAAAGATATGCAATAAAACCAGACTTGGTTACCTGGGTAAGATTCTGTACAACATCGACTATTATTGACACATCTATCTCGGTGGCTTTAAGTTCAACCTTTTGAGATTGAAATCAGTTTCGTTTTTATACTATAATTTATCAGAACGATCAAAATCAGTAGATTTTGCACAGTCCAGATAACTGACATCAAACCGTATTAGATATCGTTATCCCAACGATAGCGCACAAAAAACGCAAAAGCCTCTTTTTCAGTTTTGTCTGTAGTACGTTGTTTCTAATATTTTATTTACCCTGTATGTTAAGAACGTAGTCATTTAGTATACACTCAGTCATTTAGTATACACTCAGTCATATAGTATACACTCCATGCATTTGCACATTAAAATATGTTAGTAGTCAAGCCAATGACGTCTTGTGAAAAGGGTCAGTGTTTCTATTCACGTATCAGGCATTAAAAAATAGAACGCTGACCGAGGGCTAGTGACTAGACAGTGAAACCATCGAAACAGACCACAGCAAGAACTGTGTAAATTACCGTATAGACTTGCTTAGAAATCTAGTCAAACTTCTAACAGCAAAGATCTTGATCTGTCAAAGCATACTTCACATTCACACCACGTATGTTCGTTATACTGACTTATAACAGATCGCAAAGACCCTGCTCGGCCAGCGCTTTATGTGCCGGCAGATCTGGGTCTGTGCAGTTTTATTCGACGAACCTTATAAGCTATTTTATACGGTAATCCGAAGATATTATGTTTTTTTTATAGTGTAAACGGCTCGGTTATATTCGCATATTTGCAGATTTGCAAAACAAATACAAATTAGCCAAGATAGTACTCATTGGTCTTGTAAAATTGTTTTCTTGCTAACGACGCGTCCTACAGAGAAAGATATATCCATTCTTTGTCTCCTTGTATCGCCCTTATTGTTTACAGTGGTCTCAAGAAAGAATAATTCGGGTTATAAGCTCAAGAGAACTTGCACAGCACAAACAGTCAGCGCCATCCTGTTTCGAGATTATGTTTTCGGTTATTATTTGAACAAGTAGTTGCCCGATTTATCTAGCTTTCGTTTTCTTCCGTTTTCGAAATGCTGAAAAAGAGAAATTCTTTGGGAAATGGATATGTGATCATTATTTCTTTCGTATATTAAAATATTGTTTGTGACAAATTTGTAAGTGCTTGACTGCATGCATAATTTCAGTTAAACTGAAAATTGTGAAATTGGGTGGGGGGATGTTCATGCACTTGGCGCGGTGATTGCAGAGACGTGAATTATACTCAGAACTGGCCTGGTATTTAGCTATACGTTTGTCCAATATTCTGACATGTACGAAAAATGTGCACAATTAGATGGCGTCGATGCTTGATCGGACGCCAATGCCACCTGACTGTTCCAAAACAAATTTGCACCGTCAGCTGAACGTGATTGCAAAAGGAAAGTCATTTCCTCCTCGATAATGGTCTTCTGTTTCTAATTATGACGTAATTGTTTAAATCTAACGGCACAAAGCTTACAAACATGCTGGCAGTTATGTTCCTCGTTCAGGTCAGGTCACAGAATACCATAAAAGCACATACAGCATACAGGGATATGATCAAATGCAAAATTGCATGCATTGTTTGCTTTAGAAACACTTGTTATCTTTTCCATTTGGTTATTTTTCCCCAGCAAACCGTGAACCTAATTTATCGTATTTTTCGTTGTAATTACCAATTATCATGAACAAAACGTCAGGAAAAATATTTTTAAAAATATGTTCGTATCCCACCACTTCTACATAGTTCAGATTAGTTGCATTTGTCTATATATAGCTATATATGTGTGAAGTATCGAATTTTTTAATAAGCAGTGAACCTTACAGTTGAATGCGCCGCGCATTAATATTTTATCACATTTAGACCAAGAGAGTATTTGGGATGGTTATTTCGACCTCTATTCTTAATTTCTTCTATATCACTGTTAAGACTTAAATGAGGCCAGTGTTCCGATTCAATGAAACTCACAGGATATCTTTAAATGGATTTGAGAAAGAGACAGCTCAACTTCTGATCCGTGTCAAATAGTCAATTCTTCAAAAGCAAAGGTTATATAACGTAGTTCGGATATTCTCGCTGACGAAACCAATGAATATCTTAGTAATTGTTTTTCAAGAAACCGCTGCTTATGAGGGCGTACATCTGTGAAATAATGTGAATTTAAAGTGACAGCCTTGTTCGAAATACTCAAATACGAAATTTTATGCGAGAGAGAAGGTTGGCTCCGAGGAAGCCTAGAAAAGAAAGAAAAGTGCTTTCCTCGTTAGAAGATAAAGGGATCAGGTGTCTATCTTGTGAGAAAGACGGGGTTTAGTGCTGGATGCACAAGTTCTAAAGTTGACAGCATTAAGGTAGGCAATTTTAATTTCACGTACTATTATATTTTATTTTATTGTTTGCTGTATGCAAATCTGTTTGATATGACTTTGTTCCATATTATTTATAGTTTATTTAATTTCATGGAAATGTGTTGATGCTAGAGATGTTATGCAATTTATCTTTTAATTTTACCGTTATTAGTTCATTAGCAGAATTAATCGCATGCGATCCAAATGTCCATCTGTGCAGGATTCCATAGGGTTATACGAATAAATATGAAATAATTAACTTTGTTAGGACGATACGGATTATCGTGAATTAACGATAAGTTATTATATTTGCCTTTGTAATGTTTAAATAATCTGGAAATAGTAAGGATCTGTGAATTTTGTATGAAATACATGTAGTAATATCCGGTAAATTTTCGATAGAAAGGTCACGTGGATATGTATGGCAAGGTACTACCATAGGCAGGCTCTACGCAGTGTCTGAATAGCTAGTGTGTTCTGAGTAATGTAAGTGAAGGAATTGTATGTACATCTAGAATCTGGTACATCTAGGGATATAGGGATAATTGTGTCCTTTAAGGAAACGGATTTCCGAGGGAGAGGGGACTCGGCATTCCGAAGACGAAGTCCGAGAAAAAGAGAAGTGACGAGTGAAGTCCGAAAGGAAGAAGTGACAAGTGAAATCGGAAAAGGTGAAGTGACGAGTACAGAGTAAAATCTAGGATGTCCAAGAACGACAAGGCAGTCGAAATAGGAAGACCCGAGGGATAGGAAACGTTGGAACACGGTCGAGAGTTTGGTGATTCAATCAGTCGTGAACATTGCGCTCATTTTACCACTCGTAATGGTGATGAAATAAATCCAAAGTGGACACTGCTGTTAAATGCTGTTGATATAATTTAGGTGGGGTTGAAATTACCACTATTCATTTGTTTGATTAAATTTGTTGTTTTTCTCGCCTTAGGGGGTTCGTATTGCATTATTTCTTCCCAATAAGATGCCCAGTTCTCTGTTGATATTCTATCTTTCACTCGCACCGGGTCTTACTGTCGAGGGAGGTCATTCCCTAGATCACGTAGCTTAATCCAATTAACGTCTCCCTCTGACTCCGACGAAGACGTTACAATAAGATTTTTATTTTATTATGCACTTTAGTATTTCCCGTATTTCTTTTGTTTCTTTCTGCGCATGCTCCCTTATCCAATCAGGCCCCTGTTATACGGTAACCAAGGTAACGTCAATGATCGTTTTTATAGTTCCTTGAGCGATGAGAGGAAGATTTGCTTGAAACGTGATGTACCGACATATCCTAAGGTAACCAAATGGAGGCATACTCTGTCAAGACTATTGAATCGCTCATTAGTGCTTCGTCTATGCTTCCATTATGTGATATTTGCATGACTGAAACAATACCGGAAGGGCAATAGAAATTAATGTTGAAGAAATATGTACTCAGGATTATCAAAGGATAAAAATATTGAATGTTGGATAAACGTTAGTCCATGGAAAAAATTTAAAGTAATCATTTCACTATTTCTATCGAAGAAGGATTCCTTCAAAAAATTGATTTGATGTTATTTACATGGGCATCACGTTTCTACTTGCCCTTCCGTTGAACTATGTATTTATGTTTTTACGTGCTTTTAATTCAGTCATTTTATACTTGTGTATTTCTTAATGGAATATCATGGCGATATACTATTCATATAATTAACGGTAAACATAATGAATTATATATAGTAAATTTCCAGTTTATGGGTCTGCAAAATATGGAGAAAAAAAGATATGAAAATGAAGCCATGATATCCCTGTAGCACTGCTTTTCCCTTTTCGAACGTTTTCTGCCCGGATATTTTGCTTGAATGAATATCCATTTGCTCTAAGTGGAAACTTAGCAACACTCGCACACTCACCCTCTTTCAAATATTTATAAAACGTGTGAGTTACAAATAATATTTAGATGCATACAAATATCTTGGAACAGACTGAACACTTGTGTTTCACAAAACCTTTTATTTTGCGCATCATAAATCAGATAAATTTTGCAAATGATGATCATTCGAGCACACATACATACATACATACATACATACATACATACATACATACATACATACATACATACATACATACATACATACATACATACATATGAGTGCTTTGAGTCTGAAAAATAGGTTACCAGTCTCATAAAGATTACAGAATTTCGTCACAACACTGAAATAAATTTAAAAAACCTCATATTTGGAAGAAAAATGTGGATAAAGACTAATAGATTTGGTATTGGTTCATGTATTAACAGTACAATTTTGCCAATTTGCAGATACCGACGATGCCGAGTAGATCTCTAACACATGTATTGCGTTACGTTTGAATAGAAATTAAATAATTAACAAGTTTTGCCTTTTTTCCAGCAAGCAGTCATAACTTACTATAATTTGCTGTCAAAGCGTCAGAGAAAGTGCTGGTCTTCGCTAGTTTTAGAACAATAAAAGCAAATATACAACTGTAAACACTATTTACAATTTAAATAATCTGCACATTTGAGTTCGAACGTATTTTGAAGCACCTGTACAGACATTTGTGCTCGAACTCGTCCACCGTGTCAGCAGTGACAGCTTACTGAGGGAGATATTTCCACTGAAATAGAGACAGTATAATCTTTTGCTGTTTTAAAAGTACGAAATTAAAGAGTCGGATTAATTCTTGAGTCTTTGTAAGGGTCAAATCCTCTGATGGACACGTATAGCTACAAAATATATAAAGCTAACGCGAAGTCCACGCTTTTTATGTATACATGAAGACCAAAGTCCATAATTATAGTGCCACTCTGTTTGGCTACTTTTGTGGTTAAAGTCCATGCTAATTCTTTTAATCAGGATAATAAAGTTGTTGTCTTGGGCTAATTCATTCATTCGTTCATTCATTCGTTCATTCATTCATTCATTCATTCATTCATTCATTCATTCATTCATTCATTCATTCATTAACTAATTCTTGTTCAAAAGGCTATTACAGCTATTATGTTCTAAACATTCAGTGATTATGAGAGAAACAACTCTGTAATTTAAAAGGTCGTAGTTTTCCTTTGTCTTTAATACATGGTTTGCATAGCGTGTGTCCAGTCTTTTGGTACTTTGCCATCATGTGTAAGCCATCAGTGTTTGAAATGATTGTAAGGATGGGACTGTTATTGGTGTTTGACTTTTATAGTGTTCTACCATGTATTTGATCTGTTTCCATAGCTGTATGTGGTTGATTTTGTACACAAGTTTATCGTGTAATCTTGGGTTTCTTCTGTACTACGCATGTGAAGTGGGTGGCCTTAATCAGGCATGGGTTTGTCAGCATTTGTGGTGAATACGTTTTAGAATTGCGTGTGTTTGCATTTGCACTAATGTCATATATCCCATGTCCTTTTTTTTGTATGAAAAGATGGCAGCACTTGTTAGTTGCGATATATGAAAAGAGGTTTTCTGGGTTATTAATGCTAACAGTTCAAGTCAGGTTTATTCACCGGTAGATTCTAAACTCGATTGGTATATAGTTCCTGCATTCTCCTCTTGTTTGGTAGTTGGAATCTAAATTTAGTATAATTAACCAATGTTTTGACCTTTTTATATAAAGTTTTGTGGTTTTCCGTAATTTCCTGTTATGGTGTAAGTTCATCCACCGAAGATTGTCTCTTTCCGTTTTAACTTCGTTTCGTAAAATGGTTTTAAAAAGTACATAAAGGTCAAAGTCTATACTTTTGTGAGTTGAATATTTTGTCTGATGGCATCACGGTTTCTTTTTTGCACCGACAATTTAATTGGACATGTTTACTTCGAGTATATTTTTTTTTTATAAGATTCTACGTAAACAACATCGAGATTCCTCTACAGTCTCATAAATATTTAGAAGGCGACAATCAATCTTGGATTATCTTCCCTGGTTGTTTAGTTTAAAATTTGAGACAAGGGAGTGATCATTTATTGTCTGAAGTGAAACAAAGGAGTGATCCTTTATTGTATAAAGTAAGTGGCGATTCTGATGTTCCAGAATAGCACGTAGTAAGTACTAATCGTTTAGTGAAGCCAAGCGTCAATTCACCAACAAAAGGATTGTTAAATTTGAGTTTTTGTTATTTTTGTTAGGCTGGGGAATCGTTCGAGCTCTTCAAAGAAAGTATCTTCATTTGGAGGTACTCTATAGAATGCATAATTAGATATCTACTCGGGTATTTTTTGGAAATAAAGTTGTTTGTAATTTATATTAAGTTCTGACTGGGTTTTATTGTTTTTGCAACAAGGTGAAGTGGTATTGTTTAGCATAACTCCAGTACCAGTCATGACGACAGGGTTTTCTTATTTCCTATAGATTTATTGGAAGTGTATCGACACAATATGTACAGGGTGATTTAGTTTGCTTGGTATGGCCATTGAGCTTTCTTAGCACATTGATTTGTAATATATTAACAAATGGTTATCCGTTATCGTGAGCTGTTGGTGGTATTAGACTCCAAAATAGATATAAAGTCAAATAGGTTTATTGAGCTTAACAATATTCGCAGGCCCCGTTTGAGACAATTCTGTGATATGATGCTAGAATCTCTTAGGGGTAAACTCCGATCTTAAATCCGGCCAATCGATGTAGAACTGTTTTAGATTAGTCCCATTGTAAGCCTTTCTGAATATCTCATTTAAATTATCTTTACAACAACCACATTGCCACTTTGGAGTTCTGAGTACTTGCTGTATTAGATAGCTGAAGCCAAAACAAGTTAATTTATATTAGTTAATTTATATTAGTTAATTTATATTAGTTAATTTATATTAGTTTAGTACATTTTCTTTCTAAACTATTCACAAATGTACATTAAATATGAATAAAATGTTGACTTTATGTATCTGCTGATTGAGTAGTGTCATGAGGAGACTTGAAAGACCGGGGGGGGGGGGGAGGAGGGAGGATGTTTTGATGTGTGCTATATTGTTTACCAAGTAATGACACGTTAACTTAAAAAACAAACGAATGTATTCTTGACATGTATGTGATGTATGCTGTAAATTACAGTAATAATATGACAATAAAAAGGATGAGAAACCAATTTTACCATTTGGTTCAGAAAATTTAGAGCAGAATTTTTTAGCCGGAAGTTACCTGGTGCTCGCGATGAGCTGCATTGCTTTTTTATTTTATGTTTTGATTGAGATCTATGGATTGGGTTTAGAACATTTGCAAATTAAAAGAAATTGAATAAAAATGAAGCACTGAGACATCTCTCTGATTCAAAGAAACATGGAAACAATAATAAATGATCCAAAAACGTACGAGCAAAATAATTGACTAGCACTTCTCGACGCATGCGCACATTCAATAATTCTAAACAACTGTAACTCCCTATTATATAAATGCTATAAAGACGCTCATCTTTTTTCTTTCATTGTTATAGTGCCATTGTGGACACAACAAAGTGGTGCAAAAAGAGATATATAGCTAGCTTTCAAAAGGTAACCATAACAACTGGATACACACAGAACCTTTCTGCATGGAGTCAACAGATTGACGTAATAGGAGATGTATTTTGATTAATTAATTACACCAGAAAATTGTCTCTGTTCGGATCATGCTAGCGTTCATTATATTAGGACATCCAAACAATTATTTTAACATGTTTACATTAATTCCGTGACTGTTTCAATAAGTGGCAAGAAATGTAAAATCACTTCACTTTTGTATGTCTCCGACGATATGCAGATAGAAAGAGAACCAGACTATTAAGAGCTTTATTGCATGTTAGAGCTTCATTAAAATACGTTTATTTTATGCGGCATGTACCGGTTCATGCCAGAAATCAAACCCATTTAATTGTCAATTCTGTGCTGCTAAATACAAGGAACATATCTCCAAACGAAAACTACCACTACTTATATGTCTTTGAGCTTTTGTGCTTTTGTATTTGTGATTTTCGGTTATGTTTTATTGTCATGCAGTTTTTGTGCTAAAGAGACGATCCAACGTAACGTAGTCTTCATCGAATTGTGAATTGTCTGTAGTGAGTCTCAGACTATTACTTGGTGTTGTACTAGCAAGAAAACGATAAATTTTAAGCACGAATGTCCGTTCTTGCGCGACTCAAACATAATGTACGGTATATACTCGCTTATAAGACGGACCCAACGGTTCTCATCATTTATCCTGATGAACTGTTCCATAATAAGTCCGTGGGTCAGGATCCCTGTTGTTTTGTTCTATTAATTAAATTGAACAAACTACATGCAGAAGGTGATGGTTTCGCATTATGCGACGGCTGGTCATTATTTATGGAGTGTGCAGTTGGATCTGATATATTTGTGAGTACATACGGAATTTATTTTTTTTTAAAAATGTAACGGAACAACAAATGATCAAATTTAGATTATATTTTCATGTACTTTGTCATGAAAGAATTGCTCGATATCTCCATCCGGATACATATTTGTTTCCCTCATATTTTCAAAAGATAAACGCAAAATAGAATTAAACGTGAAGTTTTAAATAGATATTTGCTGTAACGGGCATTGGTGTAAAAATACACAGTAAGAGCTGGCTAAGTGTGAAGTTCAAAAATGGGAACCTTCCTACGTTATAGGAAGACTTTCATATGTCATAAAAAGCAATAAAGCAAAGACTTTTTCCTCAAAGCTTTCCAGATTGCCACAAAAAAATTGTTATATCGGTTTTAAACATGGAAATTAAGAAAGGCTTATAAATTTCAGTGACCTCAGATGTATACACATGAGGAAAATGTTGACTTAAAGTGACTGTAATAAACAGATGAATTAGTTACTTTACAGGACGTTAATCAGGAAGACATTTTTCTCCTGGATTTTATCTCCTTTTAACTAGCCTGTCCATACTGAGGTCCAAACAACGTTACGTTATTGTTTGATTTGTATACTTACGGAACAGATATAAGAAACCTGCACAAATTATGTGAAAACCTAACCCTGTTTCGTGTAATGAGACCAGTCATTGCCACCCCTATGCTAAGTGTTTGACTTTTTCCACTACGGGAAGCTTTAGTTTGACTAACATTGAACTTAAGTTGCGTGTATTTGTTAAAGAAATAGCTTTTCGGGTTTGTTGTTGTTGTTGTTGTTGTTGTTGTTGTTGCAAGGTTTTAAAACCACTTTTTTTTAAAACACAAGATAGACTATACATGGTGGCACGTATTAATGGTGGAGGAAGAGCTCGGGCAAAACCCCCGGGAAAAAAAAAAACACCGACCCACGAGAAGCTACTTGCAATCTTTCTCACATACCCACATTGGCCGAATCCGAGACTCGAACCCACGCAGACAGAGGTGAGATAGCAGTGATCCGTAACGGAAAGCGCTTTAGACCACTCGGCCATTCGGGGCATCTCTTTTCGGGTTTCACGGGCTTTTAGATGATTTGGTAAATGTACAGTAAAGAAAAAAGTCTCAATACTATCTGATATGCATTGAACTTATACAGCAGCCTTTGCATCTTCCACAAAACGATGTAATTTTATCTCGTTGTCGAATGAAGAGTCAAGAATTGAACAACTTTCTGGGTGAAACAAAATGACGTAAGATAATTGCAAGTGCCTGTAATGTATTATCGGAAGATGGAATTCGAGCAAATATTTTCACCGCTCAGATGGCCTAAGTGGTAATAGCGCCCGCCTTGAGTGCGGGATGTAGCGGGTTCGATCCCCTGCCGAGTCATATTAAAGACTTTTAAAAATGGTACTAGCAGCTGCCTCTCTTGTCACTCAGCATTAAGAGATCAGTTTTAGGACTGGTCAACCTAGTGTCAGGATAATGTGACTGAGTGGGATATGATGCCCCAGCGCTGTTGACATCTTAGTGATATGACTGAAAAATTGTTAAAGCTACTTTAATAAATCCAGACATATATCTCTTACACACACACGCACATACACACTCTAGCAGCTATTTATCTAATACTACTTTTTAAACTTTCATTTTTTTTTGATACATTTAATGACAAAACAACACCGCTATGTTTTTTCTGACTCTTTGTAAACAAGAGCCTTTGGTTAAAATAAACTATTTAAAAATACCTTTTGATATATTGTGGTAATATTGCCACTTATTATAGACATTGCCACCTGGTTATTGTTGTTGTAGATTTTCACGCCATTTTTCAGCACACGATAGGCATTACATGGCGGCCAGTATTAATGGTGGAGGAAGAACCCAGGAAAACTTCCGGAAAGAACCAAAGAGACGCTATTGGCAAGCTTTCTCACATACCTACGTTGGTCGAATCCGAGACTCGAACTCACGCAGACAGAGGTGAGATGGCAGTAATCCGTAACGGAAAGCTCTTTAGACTACGCGGCCACTCGGGCCTCCTTTGCCGCCTGGGATAGGCTTTACCAGCTTGCCACCTGGGATAGGTTTTACTAGCTTACCACCCGGTATTGGCATTATAACCCTACCACCTGGTTGTTGTAGTGTTTAACGCCATTTTTCAGGACACGATAGGTTTTACAAGGCGACCAGTATTAATGGTGGAGGAAGATCCCGGTGAAATCACCGGAAAGAACCACCGACCTACGATAAGCTAATGGGAATCTTTCTCACATACCCACATTGACCGAATCAGAAAACAGAACCCATGTAAACAGGTGAGATGGCAGTGATCCGTAACGGAGAGCGCTTTAGACCACACGGCCACTCGGGGCCTCTCCTTACCACCTAGGGTAGGCTTTATCACCTTACCATTTGGGATAGGATATACCACCTTGCCGCCATGAAATGGGCTTTATCAACTTACCAATTGGGATAGGATTTATCAATTTACCACACGGGATTGGCTTTATCATCTTACCACCTGGGATAGGTTTTACCTCCTTACCAACTGGGATAGATTTTAGCACCTTACCGTCTGAAAAAGGCTTTTCGACCTTACCAAATGGGATAGGCTTTGCTTCTAGCTAACCATTTTGTCTTTTGTAGGCAGCTCTTATTGCGATGAATTGTAGGAAGGCTTTGGACATTTTACCATTTTGTACATGTAACGTTTGTAACTTTTGTTGTGCTATTGACGTATTTTGTATTTTCCTAAAGAAGTGATTGTAGTTGTGCTTTTCATACCTAAAATTGTCAGTAATGTTCATACCTAAAAATGTCAGTAATGTTCATACCTAAAAATGTCAGTAATGTTCATATCTAAACATGTCTGTAATGTTCAAACCTAAAATTGTCAGTAATGTTCATACCTAAAAATGTCAGTAATGTTCATACCTAAAAATGTCAGTAATGTTCATACCTAAAAATGTCTGTAATGTTCATACCTAAAAATGTCAGTAATTTTCATACCTAAAAATATCAGTAATGTTCATACCTAAAAATGTCAGTAATGTTCATATATAAACATGTCTGTAATGTTCATACCTAAAAATGTCAGTAATGTTCATACCTAAAAATGTCTGTAATGCTCATACCTAAAATTTCTGTAATGTTCATACCTAAAATTGTCAGTAATGTTCATACCTAAAAATGTCTGTAAGGTTCATACCTAAAAATTTCTGTAATGTTCATATCTAAAAATGTCAGTAATGTTCATACCTAAAAATGTCAGTAATGTTCATACCTAAAAATGTCTGTAAGGTTCATACCTAAAAATTTCTGTAATGTTCATACCTAAAAATGTCAGTAATGTTTATACCTAAAAATGTCAGTATTTTCATACCTAAAAATGTCAGTAATGTTAATCCTCCTCGCATTTATCGTAACACATTTTTATCTGGAAAGCAGTTACCACTTATCGATAAATAAAATACAAATGTTTCTCATTTTATTTTTGTGCATGTGTCATGTACATTGTTAAAACTAAATATAACATAAAAAAGAGCAAACTATTAGGAAAATAAGCGGGGAAATATTAAACAATGTTTTTATTGAGTGCTAACGAAATTGTTATCCTTTGAATTATATTTTACATGCTTATGTTCGGTGAAGTAATTGTTATATTGTTTCATATTTAAAGTACAGAACTTTACGTAAATAAACTTTGAAGACATAATTAAAGAGCATTATTTTACATTCCAAAGATAAATTATAATTGATTACAGATTGTGCTCTTCCTGATTTTTTAATTTTTTAGAAAATAAACTTCATGAGATATAGTTTTGATATATGCTAATAACTTTTTAAAAAATCGTCTGTATTTTTGCAGTATACTTTATCGCAGGAGACAATAGATTACCTAAAGAAGCCAACATTTGATATCTGGCACTGGGAACCAAATGAGGTAAGTGTCTGTCATTAGACAAAAATATGCCACTTTCGGTGTTTCGTTTTATACATTGGTTTTACTGTTTGATTTCCCAGACAATTCATCTTTTGTTCAATCATTAAAACATTGCTGAAAATACGATAGTGTTTTGCATCCAATGTCAATAATATCTTCATCGTCTGCGCGTTTCATGCTTAGCAGAAGTTTTTATTACAACCATGGCCGTCCTCGGCATCAATTTCCAGTTTCTGGACAAGTCCATTTTCAGCGAAGGGGCGGATACGTAATCGAGGGACGTATCCGGGAGTAACCAAAAAGGAGCAATGACGTCACTCTGGAAAATAGATTTGCTCAAATTGTGTGCAATATGGTGTTGTGTTAGTATGAAAACTTCCGCTAAGCAAGAGACGCGCAGCCGATGAATGTGTTATTGACACCCTGGTCGCAATCGGGTTAGAAATTATAAATCAATGAATGAACTGAGTAAGATTTATGGATTGTTTATTTTGTTTATGACTTTCGTTACGGAAATCGGCAGGGGGGTACAAACAAACGGGGATGTGTTCACAGACTATATTCTAAACGGAAAATAAACTGTTTTCTCAAATAAGCTTCCTGGCTTCTGCGTAGAAAGAATTAGCAAAATCACGTGATTAAGACTGTCCCGGAAAGATCAATTGCACTAAAACAGTTCCAGGGATTTCCTTCAAATGCAAATGTTTCCATAAAATGCAACAAGACCTATTCTGTATTTTGTGTATCGTGTCCCAATTAGTGAATAACGTAAGTACGATAGCCTTGGTGTATTTGATGTACCGGACTTTATCCAAACGTAAAGAAAACGAGGAAATGCTTCAAGAAACATTACTATTATCAGTAATACATTTTAGTGAAATATAATGTCCATATTTAACGGAATACTTTTCTTTCACAGATGTTGATTTTACTAAAAAGAATATGTCCATATTTTAGCGGAATATTTGTATTTCATGGATGTTGAGTGTACTGAAATGTGATGTTCATATTTTAACGAAATATTTGTATTTCATGGATGTTGAGTGTACATATATGTAATGTTCAAATTTTAGCGGAATATTTGTATTTCATGGATGTTGACTCTGTTGAGTGTACTGAAATGTAATGTTCATATTTTAACGAATATTTGTATTTCATGGATGTTGAGTGTACTGAAATGTAATGTTCATATTTTAGCGGAATATTTGTATTTCATGGATGTTGAGTGTACTGAAATGTAATGTTCATATTTTAGCGGAATATTTGTATTTCATGGATGTTGAGTGTACTGAAATGTAATGTTCATATTTTAGCGGAATATTTGTATTTCATGGATGTTGAGTGTACATATATGTAATGTTCAAATTTTAGCGGAATATTTGTATTTCATGGATGTTGACTCTGTTGAGTGTACTGAAATGTAATGTTCATATTTTAACGAATATTTGTATTTCATGGATGTTGAGTGTACTGAAATGTAATGTTCATATTTTAACGGAATATATTTATTTCACAGATGTTGAGTCTACTAGAGCACATGTACCACGATCTCGAACTTGTTCAAGAATTTAATATTAATCCGATCACGCTCAAAAGATGGCTGGTAAGTTAAAATGTCTTCAGCGAGTTCAAAGAATATTTTGTTTCTACTGTAAATTTTCAGTTGGTAATTCACGGGATTCAAGTGAATTGTCCCACTATTACGAATGTATTTACCTGTTTTGTTCAGTTGTTACGTAGAACATTCTTTGTGATTTCCCAGGTGTTATTTTTTGTAAATTAACTGAGCATATGAACTTCATTGCATGCGACATGCCTATCAGCAGACAGGAGCTCTGAGCAAATTGACAAATGGAATTAGTAAGTAATACTTTTTATGAATAAAGCATTAGTAAATAAAAACAAATTTATACTAAGTCCCAACATTAATCTACTCTCAGTTGCATCAGTGTATACAGGGGCTCCGAGTGGCCGAGTGGTCTAAAGCGCTCTCCATTACGGATCACTGCCATCTCACCTCTGTCTGCGTGGGTTCGAGTCTAAGATTCGGCTAATGTAGTTATGTGAGAAAGCAAGCCAGTAGCTTCTCGTGGGTCGGTGGTTCGTTCCGGGTTTTTTCCCGGGTTCTTCCTCCACCAATAATACTGGCCGCCATGTATAGCCTATCATGTGCTGAAAAATGGCGCTAAACCCTACAACAACAACAACAACAACAGCAACAGTATATGTACATTTTTAGTTAAATTTAGACACTTTAAATCGTCATTTTCATTTCGTTATTGTTCCAGTTTCTTGGCAAACGCTTCCATCAACTATGTCGAAGTGGAAGAGGTGTCGGAATTCATTATTCACGCTAAACTGCATATCTTCTAGGCAGTCTCAGATTGCATATCTTCTAGGCTGTCTCAGATTGCATATCTTCTAGGCTGTCTCAGATTGCACATCTACTAGGCTGTCTCAGATTGCATATCTTCTAGGGAGTCTCAGATTGCACATCTACTAGGCTGTCTCAGATTGCACATCTTCTAGTCTGTCTCAGATTGTACATCTAGGCTGTAGCATATTGCACATCTTTTAGCCTGTCTCAGATTGCATATCTTATAGGCTGTCTCAGATTACACATCTTTTAGGCTGTCTCAGATTGCATATCTTATAGGCTGTCTCAGATTACACATCTTTTAGGCTGTCTCAGATTGCATATCTTATAGGCTGTCTCAGATTACACATCTTTTAGGCTGTCTCAGATTACACATCTTTTAGGCTGTCTCAGATTGCATATCTTATAGGCTGTCTCAGATTACACATCTTTTAGGCTGTCTTAAATTGCATATCTTCTAGTCTGTCTCATGTTGCACATATTATAGACTTTCTTAGATTATCACAGTTATACACGTGTGATAGGACCTTTGCGGTGTCCTAGTGAATTCAGCGTCCGGGACACTGTGAACCAAGAAGAATTTTACGGATGGTCCATTATATCTAAGTATATTATATTATAGCATGTATTCACTGGCATGACAGCACAATACTGACTACATTGTACCAATTATTTAAGTTCTAAAAATGTAACGATAAAGAATTGTATTTATAAAAAAAAAAGAACTTTCTTCGAAGGTAAGACTTTGGCAAGGTTCCTTAAACAAAATTATACCCATCTCTAAGACTCGGACTTAGTTCGAAAGTATGTTGTCTGATTGGTAGCTGATTTCAACCAATTAAACGCCAGACGATAGAATTTTGAACGGAGTATTGTGTGATCTAAACTGTATTCATTTTTTTTTAAATTTTCGGGCTACGCATCGCTTCTACAAAAAGAATATCGAAGTATAACCTGACCTTGAGCAATCCAAAACGCTTTTTACTACCTATTCCTACCCCAATCCCTCACTTCACCCCACCCCCATACCGAGTGAACAAGCGATGGAACACAAACATCTGCCAAACTGTCACGTGTCTTTCCACTAAGACTGCATGTAAGAAGCTTGGTCAGAACATATGTATAATTGTTTTTGTAAAATTCTCTGCATTTGACCTTTCACGCCATCGTGAACCAGTGGTGGGAGCCAAAAATGACAACTCTGACGCACAAGGTTACGTATTGGCAAAGCAACTAGACCAATTCTAGTTTCCACTATTTGAGTTAGTAAATGTGGTGACAGAAGAACATAGGGAAGGTACAGGCAGACAGCTGGACGGACCAACGAGTGTATGACAATATATTCAGCGTGAGGATAACAGTAATGTTATTAGTTTGATCTGCCAACATGATCGGCGATGAAGCCATTTCTCAGTCGGTCTCCAAATTCCAATTGATAAGTCTTAGAAACAAGCTTAAAAAATGTTAAATCTTGCCTACAAAACATTTAAAAGGCATTCATTTCTTGAAGTATGAACCATCAATGTTAACACGATTATTTTTTGTCACGTGGTGTAAGTTCGTGTCATTATTGGTATATTTAAGATCTGCATTAGGAGTACGATACTTTTTAACACGGGATCCTGTTTATACTGCAATAAATGGCATACCCGAAGTAATTTACTTAAACACACGTATAATAAACTTCTTGTTACAAGTTCAAAAATACGCCAAGTTTTCCTTATTTTTCAGTTATGTGTACAGGAGAACTACCGGAACAATCCATTCCATAACTTTCGGCACTGTTTTTGCGTGACGCAGATGATGTATGGAATGATCCATCTCTGTGAACTCTGGGATCGTATGTCACGTGAAGACTTGGGGATTCTGCTTACAGCGGCAATCTGCCACGACGTCGACCATCCAGGTTATAATAACACGTAAGGATTTAAGGGATTAAATAGTATATTGCTTCACTAAACATACATGTCAAAATGTTGCACATCATTATTTCCTCACGTGGCTTTAATAGAACAAAAAGAACAAATAGATCACATAAATTTACATTGGCAAACAGAGTAAGTCTATAAAGTGTGCTTCTATTTACGTTCATTAAGGTATATTTATCCAGGATCCTGTCCCCCCATATATAAGATATACGTTGAACATTTACGTATTAGTTCCATACAAAATGATCATTAAACTAAAATAAAGAAAAGGCAACAAGATTATGCGTCTATCGATCATATACTTTTTTCTACATGTCCGCTCCGGTGGTCTAGTGGTTAGAGCAACCGCCTCGGATGCGGGAGGTCGTGGGTTCAATCCCAAAGACTTATAAAAGTGGTACAAATAGCTGCCTCGCTTGACGCCCGGCATTAGGATGTTAGGTTTAGGACTGGTCGGTCTGGTGTCAGGATAATGCGACTATGTGGAACATCATATTACATGTCTGCGGCATCATGCCCCAATGCTAGTCTGCCACACTCCAGACATGGCAGCGATATGAATTATTTTTTGAAACATTCTACGTTAAAAATCCAAATCAAAAAAACACACACACACACGTCCATCGAATAATGTTTTCTATATGTTCATTATATATTGTTTTAAACTTGAACATCATATACTTTTTTATACATGTCTTATCATATACTATTTTAAACTTGTTCATCATATACTTTGTTATACATGTCTTATCATACACTGTTTTATACTTGGTCAAATAATTAAACAAACACTAAATAATACTTTCTTCAAACTGAAAATCTGTTATAAAAATGTTGCATCTACATTGAAATTACTGGACATGAATACTTGCCAAATGTCAACTAACCATGCTACATCAATAGCGTTATCTGTAATAAAAAATATTCATCATCCCATTTGTAAAGTTGTATTTTCCTTGATGCGAGTCCGAGAAAGTAAACACCTTTCAGAGTTAAGTTAATGTTGCTTATGATGTCATTCAGATACCAGATCAACGCCCGGACGGAGCTTGCAATACGATACAATGACATATCCCCACTGGAAAATCATCACTGTGCCGTAGCATTCCAGATACTCTCCAACCCAGAATGTAACATATTTGCAAACATCGACAAAGACACATATAAAAGGGTCAGAGCGGTGAGTCGACTAGTATAGTTAAAGTTGTTTTGAGTTAAAATCCTTTACTAAGCGCAAGATATGCTCTGTGTGCGCGTGCGTGTGTGTGTGTGTGAGAGAGAGAGAGAGAGAGAGAGAGAGAGAGAGAGAGAGAGAGAGAGAGAGAGAGAGAGAGAGAGAGAGAGAGAGACTTTAATACTAACTACAGTGGCTCTTCGATTTCAGTTTTCCAAATTTTCGACTTAATTATAAAGTTAGGCTATCTGTATTTTTTTCATGTAACGAAGAAATGTACAGTCGGCTCTGTTTAATACTGGAAACATTTCTTCCATGATGCTCATCTTCTTGGAATTATTGCGCATGAGAATGACATCATCTTGTATTGCATTGCATCATATATTATTCTCATTGATATCCTTTGTAATAACCTTAAATGTGCATTTGACAATGAAGGTATGAATAGTCACAAAACTGTTCCAGCTATTTCGATTGTCGCATTCTTATGTCATACTTGCTATCCTGTTTGAGAATTTCGGACATGAATAATAACATTTAAGTTCCTTATAGGTATGTTAAGTACGCAATTTTGACAGCATTGTATTGTATTTTCTTTAATATCGTAATATGCCTGTGATAAATCTTTCCCACTATGCTAATGCTAATGCTAACCTGGCTGTGAAGAACTCAGAACATGCCGGCATATAAGAATTTTCGTTAATACTGTGTATATTCGTTTAGAAGACGAGTCTAGCTACAAACTGCACAGACACAGATCGGCCAGCGCATAATGCGCGGCAGATCCGGATCTGTCCACCTTGTTAGGAATAATCTGTAGAATAAACAACATAGACCCTGATCCGCATACCTCGTCAGACCAGGATCTTGGTTGTTTGTATATCTTGTTGAACCAGTTTCAGCAAACCAAAGCTGTTCGCAACAGGTTTCATGTTGTGAAAATGCAAATAATATAATAAAGATAATTAAGTATTGTATTTAATATGTTTTAATATAGTATATAATATAATTAAATATTGAATGAACAGGGAATAACCATGCTGATTCTGGCCACAGACATGGCGCGTCACGGCGAGATAATGGAAGGCTTCAAGAGCAAGGTTGTCAAATTTGATTTCAAGAGCAAGGAACACATAGACACGGTATGCAGTTCACCCATACATATAAATATATACAATAGTACTGGCATACAATAAACTGTATCGCACACGTCTTTCTTATCTTATCAACTGATGATTTCCGTTATGTTAATTTTTTTTATCGTTTTAAATAATTGCTTGTTTTAGAATATTTTTGTTGTTGTAATAAACAGATATATTTTTTTCTGAAAATCTGGAAGGTATACAAGACAAATGTAATCAAAACTTATTGCCTTTTTATTCTGTTCTGCAGAAAATATAGTTTAAAAACACGAAAAAACAATAGTGAAAGTGGTTTTTGTCAAATCTCACCATGTACAAAGCTGCAGGCAACTATCTTAAACAATACCATTCACATATATGTGTGTTTTCCTTTTCAGCTGAAAATGGTTCTCATTAAATGTTGTGACATATCGAATGAAGTCAGGCCAATGGCAGTTTCAGAACCCTGGGTTGACTGTTTATTGGAGGAATATTTTAATCAGGTAAAATATTTCCTTTATGTTTCACTATACTGATTAGGCATCTTATACATTTATGCAATAACTTTAATGAAGTCTGCTGCCTTGGTTTCAAGTTCAAATACACGAAGAATATATTACGCATGTTATGCACTAACTCTGGCACAACACATCAAAACCCGACAGTACTAGTTTCAGTTTCCCATAAATAGTAACATTTAAATGAAATGGCTAAATTAGGAGCGTTTTTAGTGATATTTGCTGAACCGATCGAAACTACACCTAATCTCCATGTCATCCTCCGTAAAAGCTAAAAGGCTGACGTCAATAAACATCTCATTTTCTGTTTAGGATTTTCTGTTTTCTATTGAATACATGCAATAATCTTCACTGGTGAGATAATCTCCAGAAGAGAATCAGATGCAAAATATTAATCCTATTTGCTGGTATGCATCCGTAGAAGCTTGGATGAGTAAAATCTGTTAAGACCTTATCCTTGAAAATCAAGAATCAAATATTTAAATGTATGAAGAATCTTAAAGAAAGAGATAGGTTTTTTCCCTTCATTTCTTTTCATTCTTTTTTGCAAACGTCGACTCAATATGCACTAGTTAAACTTTGCATCATCTAGGAGGTTTATATTATTTCAGGCCATTCAGAAATTTTCTGTACAAATAATTTAGAAACTATTATGACCACTCCGGCAGCCTGAGTGGTTAGAGCGTCCGCCTCCGATGTGGGAGGTTGCGGGTTCGAACCCCGGCCAAGTCATACCAAAGACTTATAAAATGTGTTAACAGATGCCTCGCTTAACGCTCAGCATTAGGAGATCAGTGTTTGGACTGATAGGCCTGGTGTCTGCGACATGATGGTCCAGTGCAACATCATTATAAATTGCCACACCGCAGACATCGTAGCAACATGACTAAAATTGTTAAAACTTTGTTAAAAATCTAAATCACACATGATTAATATAAGTTCCGATATATCAGCCAGCATTTTATTGTAATTGGACATCCTGAATCATATTCTAACAATGTTCTTGTATGATCTTTGTTGATTTAATTTTTGAAACGATGGACTGCATTCAGTTGTTATCATTTCATCTCCAAAAGGAAGATGTATAGAAAAAAATGCTCACATGAGATTTAACTTTCGAATAAAATTTATCAAACTAATAAAAAGTCAATATTTTTTAGCGTTCTTAGGTGTTATGCGTGACATGAAGTAAACTGATAATATACTGAACAATAGATTTTGCAGAAAACAGAAAGTTATATAAGAACTGACGGTAATATCTGATATTTAGGCGAGGGTCGTTCTTGTTTTGTCTGTAAGTGATTTTCAGGCTGCAAGACTTTATGACTTCCATGAAATACGAAATTCAGTTCGTATTATTACAAAGAGCTAAATACATCTTTAACAGTCGCAAGTAATAGATGTCATAACTATATTTCTACAAGTGTTTTCAAAAATTATCACAATATAAGAACGGTGCAAGAATACACGTTCTTTCTTTTTGGTTGGAGTTGGCAACATATTTTACATAGCGTACCACCTTTTTCCGGATTAATTATAAAATGAACGAGCGCGTGCCACGAGTTAGAGAGTAACACTTTTAAAATCGAGTTAGGCTGCCCTTCGCGTGCCATACAAAACCTCGTGGCGTGCCACATTGTCACGCGTGCCGTAGATTGCAGACCCCTGAACTAAAGTAAATGCCAATATGGTCATCTAGGCCCATTTATACAAAGTAAATTAAATATTGGTTGTAGTTCTGTAAATTAATATTAATATATTTTAACCAAACTTCCATTCAGTCATGATGGCCGACTGTTCTGCACCTTAAATGACGTACAAAGTCTTCCAGATTACATTTACTGATTTCTATGGACTTTTACAATGGTTAGTAAAATGGGTTATGAAAAGAAAACATCGGGGCCTTCGTGACTACTTGCACGGTAGTACGATCGTTTTCAATACATGAGCTTTTATTGTGACATCACAGAACCCGATATTTACTCAGAATTTACTGGATCACACAATGAAGTTGGCATTGTCAAAAAATGTCCATCTTTTTTAACATTGAATTTGCCATACGTATTTCTCGTGGCTTTTTTAACATTGATTTTGCCATACGTATTTCTCGTGGCTTTTTTAACATTGATTTTGCCATACGTATTTCTCGTGGCTTTTTTAACATTGATTTTGCCATACGTATTTCTCGTGGCTTGTATAAATTGCGATGACCTACCAAGGAATAATGTGGATCAATGTGAATAATCGCAATTTAAAGGCATGCGTACTCAAATTCTAAAAACGTCCACTCATTACTGTAATGGTTGGATCTGTACTGTGTGATATACTTTATAAACTTCTATATTTTATGTTTCACATGGTATGATTTGGACGACTCCATACATTTCTTACAAAGGCTTGGTAAAAATATGTAACAGCTAGGTCATAACAAATGAACGACTTGTATATATTCATGCCCCCTTATTTACGCTATTTTTAATAACTAATTGAAGTTAATAAAAAACAAAATTGTAGTTCCTACTAAAAGGTACATTCTAAGCTGCGCTGCTCCATTCGTGACGTTAGAAAAACTGATATTAAATAAAGTTAGGTCACGGCTTTTTAATAGTCAATACGAAGGACATTATATTATAAATTATTTGCGTTTCAGTCGGATAGAGAGAAAATGGAGGGATTGCCAGTTGCGCCGTTTATGGACAGGGATAAAGTGACCAAACCCACCTCCCAAATCGGTTTCATCAAATTTGTCCTTATACCTATGTTTGAGACTGTCGCTAAGGTAACTAATTTTAGTTATTTAGTTAATTATTTATTTTAATATGAGGCAGTCACTCAATAGCGTCGTTTGACAAATGACACATTTGTCGTTGTTCAGGCAAACGTTTATAATCTACTTTGATATTTACAATAGTGTATACAGAAATACTTTTTTAAATATACACAAAATACTTTTTAAATATACACACAATACTATTTAAATACAGTATACACAAAATACTTTGTATAATACTTTTAAATATACACACAATACTTTTTAAATATACACAAAATACCTTGTATAATACTTTTAAATATACACATAATACTTTTTAAATATGCACACAATACTTTAAATATACACACAATACTTTTTAAATATTCACACAATACTTTTTAAATATACACAGAGCATGACATACATCATACAACAGGTTCGTTTCAAAAGTGTAATAACATTTATATTAATATTACATTCCAAATTGATAAGTATGAAATAACATTTCTATTGATATTACATTCCAAATTGATAAGGATGCAATAACATTTATATTAATATTACATTCCAAATTGATAAGTATGCAATAACATTTCTATTGACATTACATTCCAAATTGATAAGTATGCAATAACATTTATGTTGATATTACACTCCAAATTGATAAACATGCAATAATATTTATATTGATATTACATTCCAAATTGATAAGTATGAAATAACATTTCTATTGATATTACATTCCAAATTGATAAGTATGCAATAACATTTCTATTAATATTACATTCCAAATTGATAAGTATACAATAACATTTATATTGATATTACATTCCAAATTGATAAGTATGAAATAACATTTCTATTGATAGTACATTCCAAATTGATAAGCATGCAAAAACAGTTATATTTTAGATAAAGCAGCAGTTTCTGAATTTAGGCATCTCTAAACGTGACCACTTTGTCAAATCTAGTTTGACCTGCCACCGCACCTCTTATCCAGACCCCACACCCTCCACCTTAACAGTGATTCAGGGATAGTAATCCAGGTTTTGTTTAATATAGTACATGTCCTTTACCATGGAATGCGTGCACAAAGTGTGATGAGATATATTGTTTAATGTCACTAAATGCAATATATTGTTTGGTAAATTTCCAGACTGACGGCGGATATTAATAACCACCCATCCCCGTTCCCAATCTAAATCGTTGTGATAGTATGGAATAGTAATAAACATGGTCATGTGACCTTTCCGAAATTTATTGACTGCTTCTTGTCGTGATTCCATCAAAACTGAATGACTTTCAGAAACCTAAGTTTGTTCATGAAAAGCGTAAACAAACTGTTACACTAGATCATCAAAGATTTATGCAAACTGGACTTGGATTCATTTAGATTTATTTTATATTATCTTACAAAAATATTATATCTGTCAAATAAAGATTGTATGAAATGTTGACCACAAAAGTTGCATATTGGCAACAAGAAGCACGATAAGCTTCCTCTTTATCAACATTTAATTTGTTTTTTTCTCTAATTTTTCAGCTTTTCCATCAAACAAGTGACGTCATGGTAAAACCGCTTCAAGAAGCTCTCGAAAGATACGAAGCAATGAAAATAATAGACGATAAAAAGTTCGAGGTATAATTCTGAACAGGCGCTGTCATACTTACTATATATTGTGATATAACAACTTTTGGTATAGAGTTATTTACAAGAGCTTGGTTCCCATGACCACCTTTCTATAAATTTATATGTAGAGTCCCGAAATGCTCATGATTGGGGAAGATTTGGAGAACCTTAAACTTAGATGCATAGCTTTCCCATAGTCCTCTGTATTTACCTCGTTATTAATCATACTTAAGCTATCTCAAAACATCACGCTAACAAAATAGAAACTAGTATTCGTAAAACCAGTGGCGATTTAAGCGTTCAAGGCGCAGGATGGCAGTGTTCTTTAGTGGCTACCATACCGAGGCGCTCGGGGGCAGTGCTTTTGAAAGGAGCCTCTACTTTGCTTCATAACACAGTTTTTATGTCAACTGCCACTTCCTATTGTGTTTTATGAAGAATTGCCCCCGATACACTAAGATTAAGGTGAAATGCCATGACAATTTCAGCTATGAAAGATACAAATCTCCCGACGGTGGCCAATAAGCATGACGCTTAGGAACAATGGCCCCCTTCCAACCCAAATCCCACGCGCTGACACTGCGATCAACATAAAATGTAAACTTCCATTGAGCACAGCCATGTCGCCATTGTTAAACTTAAAATATAAACTTTCAAACATAACATGATTCATTTTGATAGTGGTTTGACTGTTTACGTCTTAAAAAATGATAATTTAGTTTAAAAAATTATAATTATAGATCTATGGAATTAAATGTTTCACACAATAAGAAACTATTTTCATGCAATTCGACAAAATCAACTGGCAAAATAGGAAAAATCCTATTTATGCGAATTGGTTGGTAAATACAAGTAGTCGGCTGAATAGAAACGTACGTTTAACTGAGACTATTTGACAATAATTACGACGAGAAAAGCAATGACAACTGGTATAATATTCTTATTAGATAATGAAATAGTCATTATTAATTTATTCCTTGTTAGTAATACTTTAAAAGGTTTCACCTTTGCCACACAATTTCTTTTTAATAATGAAGGATTTTGTCTAGGGTGAAATAAAATGTATCATTTGATACCATTTTGTCACATTTACCACTTCTGGTAGAATAGACCGCACTAAACAGGCTCCATGCCATATTATGGGAAACGCTCTTATCCAAAAACATTTGATAAACCGTATATAAATCTTCGTATCGTATCAACTTAGGTTAGGTCTAAGAAGGTGCTGTATATATGTGTTAACAGGTATTACTTAATGCTCTGTACATTATGGATTTTTATTGTACAAACCCATGCTCTGTTCGACATATTGCTAATACAGGTTTTTTTAAGACAGACTAGTACAACACATATCCATCATGTATAGTTCACGTCTGTCGATTTATATATATATATATATATATATATATATATATATATATATATATATATATATATATATATATATATATATATATATATATATATATATTACAGTTGACTTTGTTTTTAATAAGTCATACGTTTTTTTCCTCTAAGCATTCTTTGTTATCAATCATCTGAAAAAAACAGAGACTTTATCAAATTTATCATTGTTATGTATAATTGTGCACAACGTTCCCTCTAAGCGAATGGTAGGTGTGCGTGCAGTGCTCGCGAACTGCGCAAGCATTAGGGAGACGAGCAAATTTTAACGTTGGATTGAGCACAAATTGACAATTCAGCTGCGCAAGATTAGAGGGAACATTGCTTGTGTATGCCTTTGTAGAAATCCGTCTTACAACACATTTAGACCTTAATGTTTTTAAAAACGTGGATACTATATCAGAAGAAGCGAAATGCCAAAATGCCATAAAAATCAAAAGGCAAGTATCAGTTATCCAAAATACGTGAAGGTTCTGCAATATTTAACTCTGTTTTTGGTTTGGAACGAACAAAATAAATAAAAAATAAGTGACTGGCATCAATAGAAGTGAGTTACTTATCAGTTTAAAACATCCATTTTCTTGCAAATGTTGAGAAGGTGTGGATTTTGTTTCAAAATCAACTGAAAGAGGAAGTCGTCTAATTTCCACGCTAGAGTGATCACGGTACATGTTTTACACCCAGCTGCATGCAATAAGCCCGACATGGCAAAATCGGAAGTAGGGGTTCCCTTACACGTTTGATATGGTCGAAGGAAACTCTTGCCGTACTAGGGAACGTTTCTGAGAGCGTTTTCTTTCAGATGTTTAGATGGTTAAAATTATGCCCTAGAAGGACTTAAAATGCAGTAGCTACCACTAGATTCTTACTAGGGGTTTAATGCAAAAAATCAAAACGTTTTGATGTAAACATGGCCAGGTCATGTCAAGTGTTGGGGGAATTAAAATTTGAAAATGTCCCTGACTTTCCTCGACAGGACACCAAGGCAAAAGTCTGTGTGTCTATTTTTTTCGAGTGTCCATAACACCTCCGAAACGTGCGCAATAAATAAAACGATGGTCAAATTTCAAGTCACTACTGACTGTGTGCAGTCTTTTTTAGCAATTGGAGGGATGTCCGGAAATTTCTCCGCGCCCTTTTAGGCTTTGGTTAAAAAAATCATTAAAGTTGGTCCTGTAATGAAAAAGTAATTTTAAGGAGATTCTATCACTTTAAACAGTTGGCATGATCGCTTTGGTTAAGACTTAAATGACTTTTTGAGGTATCGTGTTCCATTGTGATAATATGAAATAATCTTTGAGGTATCATGTTCCATTTCGGGTAGTAATAAATAATCTTTGAGGTATCATGTTCCATTTCGGGTAGTAATAAATAATCTTTAAGGTATCGTGTTCCATTTCGGGTAGTAATAAATAATCTTTAAGGTATCGTGTTCCATTGTGGTAGTTTGAAACAATCTGAGGTATGTTCCATTCTGGTAGTATGAAATGATATTTGAGGTATAATTTTCCATTCTGGTAGCATGAAATAATCCTTGAGATATCATTTTTCATTCTGGTAGCATAAAATAATCTTTGAGGTATCATTTTTCATTCTGGTAGCATGAAATGATCTTTGAGGTATCGTGTTCTATTGTGGTAGTATGAAATATAACAAATCTTGGTCACTTTTGCCTGGTTAGTTGGACATATCCTAATGAGGTCTTTATATCATCGTTGGATTGATGGACTGCATCTGAGGTAATCCAAATCCGCCACCTCGTTCCCAATACCACCCTGACCTGACAAGAGATACTGTATGTTTTTTAAAGAAATCTCACAGATTGCTGTCCTGCAGGTTAATAACATGAAAAGTTTACTGGACAAGGGAGATTTCAAAACGATATTTAGTATCTAAACACTTAAATGTCATTACCTTAAAGGTCATTACCAAACGCCCTGTACGCTAGGCAGTGAACACGCATTAAATTGATTTTTCATCCCCAATATATACAAGATTTCTAATCAAGAACTCTCTTACCCGCCTTAGGTAAAATAACTAATGAGGAATACCACCTTTCATGAGGTTTCACACGGCGGGGGAGGGGGATCATTTGCACACAAAAAAGTACATCACAGCATACATGGAGGTTGACTGATAAAGCAGTAAATTAAAAGATCTTATCAAAATGAAATATCAACATAGAACTAACATTTATGAATATTTAATGTGCATACTACATAATCTGTTCATAATATTGCATTGAAATTCAGAACCATGTTAAATTCATTTAGAAAACGGGAACTATTGATACAATGTATCGTTTTTTCATGAGTCAGTAATGATTAATGAGTGGAAATTAATAATTGATCTATAGGTCTGCAATTGAAAGAATTATTTACCAGTACATATATTTTTCCAATTCAAACCAAGAGCAATGTTCCAAGCCCATAAGGATTTGTAGTGTATCAGTGCCATTATAGACTATTACACGAAAACACGACAACACTTATCCAACATGGTATAAAGCTGATTAAATTATCTGGGTCAATGTTCGTTGTTCATTTCCTGGTCAATCAAAAATGGTTTGCGACAACATCACACACAGACCTTACATGTTTACTTTCACGATCACAGTGACATGCATATGATAAAATGAAAACTTCCCAATTATTTCAAGGTAAAATACGGTTTCTGATATAAATATTTCACAATGAAAGTTGCACAAAATTTACCGCCTTGGAGAAATCGCAGACATTACTTTCACGACCACAATGTCATGCTAGTACATGCATTACCAGTAGATCGATATCTAACCGCTCCGGTGGCCTAGTGGTTAGAGCGTCCGCCCCGGAAGCGGGAGGTCGTCGGTTCGATCCCCGGCCGAGTCATACCAAAGACTTACAAAAATGGTACTAACAGCTGCCTCGCTTGACGCTCAGCATTAAGAGGTTAGTGTTAGGACTGGTCGGCCTGGTGTCAGGATAATGTGACTGGGTGAGACATCATGCTACATGTCTGCGGCATGATGTCTCAGTGCTAGACATCACTATAAACTGCCTCACTGCAGACATCGTAGCGATATGACTGAAAAATTGTTAAAGCTACGTTAAAAATCCTAATCAAACAAACAAACAAACAAGTAGATCGATATCGAGATATATGCAAGAAAATGTGTGTTTTCTTTTGTTTTTACAAAGGACTAACAATGTTAGGACTCCTAAACAATGCAGACATAATTTAGGACTCCTAAACCAAAGCAGGCATATTGTTAGGACTCCTAAACAATGTAGGCATATCGTTATGACTCCTAAACAATGCAGGCATATTGTTAGGACTCCTAAACAAAGCATGGATATTGTTAGGACTCCTAAAAAAGCAGGCATATTGTTAGGACTCCTAAACAATGCAGGCATATTGTTAGGACTCCTAAACAAAGCATGGATATTGTTAGGACTCCTAAAAAAGCAGGCATATTGTTAGGACTCCTAAACAAAGCATGGATATTGTTAGGACTCCTAAAAAAGCAGGCATATTGTTAGGACTCCTAAACAAAGCAGGCATATTCACAGACACATTTCAACGGTTATCTCAAGGCCAGAGAGTGCAATCCTGTACATATTCAGTGCTAAAGCATTGATTAAGATGTTCAAAGTTGAGACATTCAAGTACTAATTGCGCGGATGTTAATTTTGGTGCAGGCCATTAAATAAGCCAGTCATATTTTATACAAGACTTTGCTTTCATAATATTTTAAGGAAAATCCTCATGTTCTGTAAACAAATTACTTTGACATTTGTTTAAGTGGTATCAGCTTTAGAAGCACTTTTATCGTTCTTTCTCTTCTACTTGATTCTCATCAGTGTTTTCAGAACAGGTAATTACACTGTTTCATGCAATCGGGCCGTTATCATTTAATCGCATTTTTTAACAACTTCAAACCTTCGTGATAATAATAATGATTTGACATGCACACTGATTGTCAGCACAGGCAGAATGCAACATTGTGAATTTAGTTTCGTCCTGTTTACTCAGTTTTCTACTCTGGCATTACGCTTTTTGTTTCAATCATTTGCTGAAATAATGACTTATTGTTCAGTTGACAGTAGTAGTTGTTGTTCGTATTGTGTTTCTTTATTTAAATGTAATAATTTCAGCTGTAGTAGTAGCAGTTACGGGAGTATCTTTTTCGAAGTGTTGGAAATGTAAGTAAACAGCAACAACATGAATACTACTACTACTACTACTACTACTACTACTACTACTACTAATAATAATAATAATAATAATAATAATAATAATAATAATAATAATAATAATAATTACAACAAAAACATACAACTGCAAGAATGTCATTGTTTTGGCTGGTCGTAAGGCAGTGGACAACTTATACAGAGTTTCAACAGACTGTTAGACTGAGAATCATTTGAATACATCTATCTTTTTGGACTAAAAGGTGTGACGGTTTTACTTTTGATTCCAATATTTGTAGAGTTTACTTCACCTGAGAAATATACAGATTGGATCGCATTTATCATGCATATTTCATACGTGCGAAACTATTTCCAAATACAATTCATTCAACGCAGTACCCATAATTCATGTGGACCTGATCTTCGTGACTATTCCACGGGGAAACAATTGAACTGCTAGGTAAATTTGACGTGAAAATCAAACGGACGGGAGGGGCCCCGAGTGACCGAATGGTCTAAAGCGCTCTCCGTTACGGATCACTGTCATCTCACCTCAGTCTGCGTGGGCTCGAGTCTAGGATTCGGCCAATGTGGGTATGTGGCAAAGCTTGCCAGTAGCTTCTCGTGGGTCTATGATTCTTTCCGGGAGTTTTCCCGGGTTCTTCCTCCACCATTAATACTGGCCGCCATGTATAGCCTATCGTGTGCTGAAAAATGTTAAACCCTACAACAACTACAAACGGACGGGTTACTTTGATTTAAAAAAAAACCCACATCAGTTGACAGTTTATTTTAAGATTCAAAATATTATCAAATATATATATATATATATATGTGTGTGTGTGTGTGTGTGTGTGTGTGTGTGTGCGTGCGTGCGTGCGTGCGTGGAAGAAATATCAAAATCGCAGTTGGTGTTTCCAGGTGAACATTTATTTAGCAGGGCAAAATATCCAAGGTCACTAAGAACAGAATGTGTTTCATTTGCAATACCTAACAACTCTTGTTACTTTGCAGGACTCCAAAAGCACGTGATCACCGCAAGAAGATGGAAGATAAAAGTGAGAGGAGAATAACTAGGAAGACACTACGATATAGTTTTGCCACCATTCAGCATAATCTAATAACGGATACTTGAATATTCAAATATGTTCTTCAAACATACTCCAGATCTCAGGATGCGCTCACATATTTACAATTTAGACAACCCCACTGTTGTGAAACATAGGTAAAGCAAAGTCAAGAATCGTAACGTTATTTGATCCACCCCACTGTTTGTAACTTGGGACAAAATATTTAAACACAGCCGACATTTCCTCTATATAATGTTTCTGCAATGTTTTAGAGCAACTCGCAGTGTAAGTTCATTATCTTGTTGTTTTTCTGCGTTTACTTGCACAACTTTTTTTCAAGAAGCCGAAGTTCAGAACTTGATATAATCTGCCCAATGCAAAACCGTTACTTCAAGCAGACGAAAATAAAAAGAGGCAATAATGACGCATCAATAAAAAAAAAGATGAAATAATATAGACGTATCTATAAATAGCATCCAAGGGACCAAGTTCAGAACAGATCAAAGCTTATTAGAAAATATCTCATTCTATATAACTTGATAACAATGTCTGGATCTGATTCGATCCAAGCATAAGTTTAATATCATCAAGTAAAAAGGGAGAATGAAACAATAAAATGAGACTTACTGCAGTGTTATATACAATATAACAAGATGCATACATGTGTGCATTATGGTTCTTCAAATCTTCAATTTCTCTATATAAAAAAAACAAGGAAGAATGTTGACAGGTAAAACGTATGAACGCAAGAAGAACGGGCTAGCATGCAAAAAATACGCTTCCCTTGTAAAAAAAATATGCGTCTCGAAAAATTGAAAGTCTATAAAAAAAATTGACTGGATAATATAAAAAGTGAATTCAAGACACAGTGACAAGTCTGACGTTCTGGAAATAGCAAAAAGGAATTGTATCCTGGACTCTTTCTTTTTTAAATTTTTGCCATATAATGTTTGAATTTGCAATAACCTATTTATTATCCCATTATTTACCAATTGACAGTTTTGGTAAAGTGTAGTAATAACAATGTATTATTTTCAACCTTTCTTGAATACAATTGATATGAGTCTGTAAATCTATAAGTGTGTGTGCGAGTTGTGTTAAAACAAATTGAGTTTATTCGAGGAACCAACTAGATCTCTGAAACTAATATTGGAGAGTCGTACAGTTGGAACACATCGTGCCTTTTCCTCCAAATACCATCTCGGAAATACTTCCATTGAGTGGTACAGAGTTAATAAAAGAAGGGAAATATCTAAAAATTGACAGAGAACTCAGATTCACGCTCAAATAAAATAGGCAAATAAGAATAATATCAAACTCATTTTGGTACCTTTACTGAAGTTTGGCACAATTTCATGCTTGAATAAAATCCAATTGGTGAATGCTTATGCAAAGAATAAATTAATTTAATCCGAGTCATGATGTAACGTATTATAGACGACATTTCGTAGGCAATGTACCTGTATATGCTAAGGCGGCTGTAGTATTTCTGAGATGCTTTTCCTACCATTGGTGGAAAGGCCGAATGTAAATCCGGAATAGTGCTATATAAAGTTATTTTATTCAAATAGGAAACATATTTACGTTTAAACAAGGTACATAATGGCAAATTCCAACATATTGAGGGAATATCTTATATCTATGTAGTTCAGATTTTGCCAGCATGCTGCAGTGATCAGCATGTACTTAATAAGTATTTCGCAAATATTCAGCCAGTATGAGCAATCACTATTATATATTTATATATGAAAGTGTATGGGCTGTTTTATCAACAACCATACCTTCTGCAATAAAATCGTGTGTGTGTGTGTGTGTGTGTGTGTGTGCGTGCGTGCGTGCATTCATGCATTATGTATGTTGGAATGCGCGCGTGTGCGTGCGTGCGTGCCTAGGATAATTTTGTTATGACATGTTTGTATATATAGTTCACATGATAATAAAGATATGTAATGTGATAAATTTATAACATTAAAAATATATATATTATAAGCAGCTAGTGTACAATATATATCACATGTTTACTTTTGTACATGTATATAGATCGTATATCGTTTCGAGAACATAGCGGTCCATACATTATATGCGTAGATTTGCAAGCTTTTGTTATCTGTGCCTTTTCAAGTTTAAAGCTTTTGACGTTTTCTAAATTGAAAGACCTCTGTTTACAGACTTACCATGTTTGTAACTCTATTCTCAATAGCAAATATCATTTCGGCATGTGTTAACTAGGAATATTGTGACCTGTATTTCCTTTTTCAGCTTCTTACATATACTTCATAGAGAAACTTGATAGCTTTTATTTATTGGTAGCCATCTTGAAGAAGTTAATGAAGTATGGTTTTGCATTAGTTTTCCTTATTTAAAATCTGTAATACATGTGCATGCGCCACGGTATAAATGTAATTTCGATTGGAAATATTTTCCGTCTGTTTAAGAGTGACTAACTCTCATATGTTACGTCTCAAATTTTGTCAACATTGTTGCTGCATTATTCAAATCACATTTTACTCTGTCAAGGTAATCGTTTGTAAAATAATCTTTTTTTGTTAATAGTGTACAGCAATGGGGGTAGGTTAGAGGGTATAATTGCCTCCAGGCATTAGACGAATGGGCGCTTTGTGGAGAGCTTTTGATTCAAAGAAACAGAAAAATTCAGTTATCATCTTCACCTTTATTGTCATTTAGATAGTTCTTCACAATACGCTTTATTGGAAGTGGAGTAGAGCAATCTGATTAAAATCAGCTATCCCCTGTCCTACGGGAATATCTGAGGACGACCGCTTAAGGTCCATATTATGTTGATCTTTGAATTAGCCAATGGAAATGCAGCTTTCAAAAATCTGAAATTGCATCAAATCATTCGGTACACATGATGATGATAGTTTCATTATAGTGATGTATCGCCCACTGGGGGCATGTAGCACTGGTTTAAGTTTCCAGCAAGGCTGGAAATTTAATTCTCCTGGGGGAGGAATGGTGCCGCATCCCCCAAGCATTTATGTACTCAAGGAGTACTATTTAATTTGGTCGTCAGGTCGGGGTTTCTATTAAGTAACCATCGAACTGAATGGAAGACCCAAGGTGAGTGGGAATAGACCAAACACACACTCAACCCTAACAGTAAATTCGGTACGCATGATGATGATGAAGTTAAATTTTAGTGCTGTATCGCCTGCTAGGGACATGTAGCACTGTTTTAAGTTTTCAGCAAAGCTGGATATTTAATTACTCATTGGGGGAGGATATTTAATTACTCATTGAGGTACACATTCATGCTTTTCTTCCATACTGCTCGATCTCCAAACGCTAAAATTAAAGGCTTAATCTGATTGGTTGATAAAATTAGCGATTATGGTAATAACATAGGTTACCAGACCATGACCCCTATGTCGTCACTGTCAGATCTTCGTGTCTAACAGTGGAGATCTTATTTTAATCAGATTGGGAAGGAGGGCAATTGACAATATAGCTGTTCTCTGTAGCGGAGTAGGGATGCCACTAAAGAGCATTGCCCCACGACTCCTTGAACCAGTCCCGGATTACCCATTAGGCAGAGTAGGCAACTGCCTATGGGCCCCGCGACTTTTATGGGCCCCATCAGGGGTCCCCATGAGACCGTGACCGTGGGTCTGGGGCCCCAAAAGTTTGACTGCCTATGGGCCTCCATGGTGCTTAATTCGGCGCTGCCTTGAACCTCTCGCCGTCACAGTCATAACATTTTAAACCTCTTCAATTAATATCAATGTTACAACAGACTCGAGCGTTCCTGATTTATGCAGTGTCAGATGCATGAAAAAATTTGGATCACTCGATCTGTATCCATATTTTCATGCGGACATTTCCAGATCTGCCCATTTAGTAAACTATTAAAACTTAATGATATAAACTTAATGGAGACAGTCGCCATTTTCTCAACACACCTTCTACAGAGACCATGAAATAAATTAACTGTTATATTTATAAATGATGTAGCTACGAATGACGCAGATGATATATCTACCACTGACGTAAATGGAATTACATTAATAAAGCAAAACATCAATAAACTTGATATAAGACATCTACTGAACAGGGCGAAACACAACTTCGTGTTGATGAATAATGGACATGACGTCAATGTAGCGTAGATGTGTTATACTCAACTTCTCGCCTTCTGTGTCACAGATTTCATTCGCGATTGTATATCGTCATAGGTATCTAAACGGTACCTTTCACGATAATATATAATTCATAACAATTTACCAAAATGTGCTGTCTTCCTTTCTTTTCTACAGAATATTTGAATATGGTTCGAAACCTTAAAATAACTGCATGCACCCGAAAGCAGACTAACTGTTTATATAAACTTCATCTCGAGTTTCCATGATGAATCTTTTATTTGCAATTAAGGTTTCGAACGTTAGACTTAATCATAGCTTTAATCCGTCCTTGGGATTATATTCATTAAACTTAGTTTTCATATTCATTTGTTTTTGTCTTTTATATAGTGTTAATGACTATGGGAATACACTGGCATTGAGTTATATAGTTTATTAATATTGAAATAAACATTTTTACCATCAATACCTTTCATCAAGAGTTGCACCATAAATAGCTTTCTTTGGAAAGAGTTAAAGCAATTAAAATTTAGATTTTCATTATTCTATAATTTACATCTAATTTCAAAGAAATCAGACTTTTTGTGTGTGACATGTTAAATCTTCTGTCCGTCCATCCGTCACACAATGTCGGTAATCATACTAGTTGATCGAGATATAGATTTGACCATCAAACGGTGTGTGTGTGTGTGTGTGTGTGTGTGTGTGTGTGTTGCTATATGGTATTACGGTGTCATTTGTTTTTCCATGGACTTCAATACTAATGTTTTCTGAAATAAATATACTTTATATCCTACTTCAGCATGCATGTCACACACTGTCACAGAGAACAATGTTAGATTGTCAATTTGACAATGACAAAACCAGGTACTCCATTGCATTTAAGAGATATAACTGCTGGAACTAGACGGGTAAGAGTTATCTAGTCATAACATGCATATTTTATCCCATGTGTGCTATGTTTTGTTTCTTCAAAATCGTAAAAAAAAAAATACAAAATATGGTCTAGATATGAATTAACATAATCTCACATGTTACCAAGAGGCTTAACGTCTTTTAAGCCTAACAGAAAGTACAACTCTTACATAATTCACCAATCACAGCTAGTATTGTTGTTTATTTCTGAATCCAGTATTCCTTACACCTTAAGCTCCGACCACCTGGGATTGTGCAGTTGGTACCGTTATACTTTAGCCAACCTTATTTTTTTCTATAAAAAAAACGGTGATATAATTGGGGACTGTACAAGTAACAAGTGTACTCATTCGCGCTTGTCAAAAACAATTTTAGGAGGTACCAAGCTGTGTCTTATATTAATGTGTATGCAATGGTCTTTGAACTATTTTAGCTGATGTTTCCATATTTGTGCTTTAATACCAAACTACATTTTGGGAATAAAATTATTTTAACTATGGGTTGTGTTTTATTCATATCAGCACTTATTGAACTTCAAATGGGTGAAATGGGATAACTCACATTGTATCATTTTATGTAATAATTAGGCCACATTGTATCATTTTATGTAATAATTAGGCCACATTGTATCATTTTATGTAATAATTAGGCCAAAGGGCAATTACCAAATAGTATGTAGCTCTCTTTCAAAAAGTACAATTCACCTAAGATAAAGGACATTATGTTATATTTGTTTCGTAGATGCAAAGCTTAAATGAACACTTTACACTCTCTGCAGATACATGAGGTCACTAACCCCCAGTCCTCGCACAAAGGTCAACCTATCCATCCTCTTTGTCACGCAAATAGAAAGCTTCCCTCCTTTGTGTAGTGAATGAAATTGATGCAATAAGCCAATCTGACACCAAATATAGTAGCTCACAACTTCTAAGCTTATGTTAGATTTGGGGTGAAAATTGGGGAATAAAATACCGAATAAAGCCAAAGATAGTATAGTGACTTCAGTGGAGTGAAAAACAGGAGGAAAGGGATATGATAAAATAAATAAAGGAGTCAAAAGCAGCAATGAGAAAAATAAGAAGTGAAAGCTTGATGACCTTACCATGGACAATATATGGAGGCAGTGCCCCATAGGTCATGTACTATAACATCTCTTACAGGCACCAACATTTCAGGTAAAGTGGTCTTCATTCTCATCTAATATAAAAGGGTGAATAGTGTATATAATATAGATGCATATAATTTATATTTGTTCTACATAAGAAATTAACAATAATGTGCTTCAGTTAGGCAGAAAATCACGTAAACCAAACAAAACGTACTTTCTCAGCTTTTAAACTTGTAAACTTTACTGTGAGAAATTATTAAATTACTTCTAGTTACATTTGCATCAAGACTGAGGACTAATATAATACTTCACAAATCTCTTTATTTTCATAAACAATCACTGAAAATGTGAGTTTTTATTTCTTGAAATGTTATGGCTGGTGTAAGGGAGATAACTGAATACATAAGGTGAAATATTTTTATTTCCTCCAATATATTACCCATGTGTGCCACATTTTAAAAAAAATTTCAAAAATGCAAAATATGCTCTAGATAGGTATTAACATGATCTCCCATGTCGCAACATAATGCGCCATTCACAGTCAGAGTTGTTGTTTATTTCGGAATGCAATGTTGTGATTGCCGCTTGTCGCGCAGATTTGTATATATCGTTGTGAAGATAGATATATATTATGGTGAGTTTATAAAAGGGCGATGATTGACAAATCTTTGTACTCTTCGTGATTTGTGTAAGAGTTATTACCCTTTATCACTATAGCTGAAGATGACACAATATTGTGTATACCTCTACTCTGAAGTTTCTTTTTAGATTATTGTGGCACAGTAATGCTCATCACGAGACTGCATGCAGGCTCACTGGTTATTTTACTCGAACTTGTTTTAGAAAATTGTTTTGAGCACTTTTTATTTAAAGACTCGTATCCATCTTGGGATGCGGAGGGGCTTTATATACATGATCAAATTGCTCACCATTCTTCTAGTTTTGGTCTGGGTTTACATTTATGTTCAGGAAATTTTATATCTGGGTTTTGTCGTTATCTAGTGTCACATCACTATGTTGCTACTGCACGTACACAGTTCATTTCTGATTAATGTGAGATAATCTTCCTAAAGGGCATTTGTGATAAATATAAATTTGGTTTACAAGGGAATAAATGTTCAGTGTCGTGTTTCAGTGTCGGCTCTAGAAATATTGTTTATGGAGTGGGGGCCGGCGTAAACAAATTAGGCGAATGTCCTTGGGACGAAACTCCTACGCATTTCAAGGGCGTGTTTTAATCATCTAACTGTTCAGAAAGCGTACTCCAGGAAATGTACCGGTTGTTTCGTTCTCAGACTGGGGGTGGGAATGTGGGAAACCATTGTCCCCATTCCCTAGCCGTCCTTGTATTTTCTGCTGCAATTCAAACGACAACCGAACACAAACTAATAAGTGTCAGATAAATTTAAAGACAGACTTTACCGCCTAGGTAGGCCTCGGCAAATTAGAGTCAACAACATGTCAGAGTGCCACTATAATCGACGAAGAGGGCCCCCCACCCCCACCCCCACCCAAGAGTAGACGACCATTACTTTTTCGTGTCGTTTGCCGTTACGCTTTAGTTCGTTGACAATATGACTTTTTTCCAACTGATAAATTGAATGACAAAAGGTTTTAATTTCGTACACAAACGTACTTGTTCAACATTCAAGACTTTTACAAATCCTTAATTTCGATTAATTCTCCAATGCACTAATTAATGAGTAAAGCATTTTGAAAATAATTGTGGACATCGCAGGTTATGCTTTCTTTCAGCTTTTCGTTCAAAGAAAAAGCACTGCAACGTTTTAAACGTATGCTTTTACTTTTTATTCCAAGTATTGTGAAAAAATAGTCTGATGGAAAACATTCAGTTATTAACTGACTAAATAGTTCGAAGGCAGTTAAACTTCTTTTCGAAATCGCAGTTCTTTCCTAATAAAATGAGTTACCGTCTCTACTCGTAAACTGCACAGACCCAGATCTGCCGTCGCAAAACATGCCTGCAGATCTGGGTCTATGTAGTGTATTAGGATCAGGATTTTTGTTGTTTGCAGCTTGACTCGATTCATAAGCGAATGAAGACGGTACTTATGACGCAAAGGTATATACAATGTAACATATATAGGTGAAAAACCGTACTTACCGAAGTTTTGCTTTTCGGTTGCTATAGAAAGGGATCATTTCTAACTTTCTTCGCCACAATTTACAACTTTCATTACAAATGGATTGTCACCATGTTTGTTAAGTTCTTCAATTCTGATGCAGTCTTTCCGTGAAGTTGCTTAGTCCATTCCGGTCATGTGACAAGTCGTCGGTTGAAAGTGACTCAAAGTTTGGACAAAAGTTAATAAGTCTGGAAATAATTTGAATGTAATTTCATTTCATATTAAAATGTACACCATTTATCTGTAACTCATGACAAAATATTTAATTTATGGAAACAAAACAGGAAATTCTGTCAAACCGTAGTAGTTAATTATATTTTTGTCATATTTTGAAGCAATGGCACTGGACATATTTTCTAATAACATGTTTAAGCCCCCTCCCCACATAATATAAGTATAGCAACATATTTTAACATCAGAAGCATGACTAATAATGAAAAAATGATCTTGAGAAAGAGGGGTGATGGGACATTGTGATAGCATTTGTAGTAGCAATCCGTAAGTTCCTGTAGTAGGTTGTGCATATCTCAAACATCGTGATGCTGTTTCCTCGTGCTATCCGTATAACCTAAGTTCACATTAATTATATATATATATATATATATATATATATATATATATATATATATATATATATATATATATATATATATATATATATATATATATATATATATATATATATATAATTCCAATTTTTATGAATGAAACTAATTTCCTGTAATATGATTGGATGTAAACGGTCACGTGATGTTGATCAGGAATTATTTACACTTCGATAAATTCTGGGACTACTTTCGGTTTTTGAAATATAAATAAACATTGCAGACACGTTATTATTAAACGATTTTGTCATCTGTGAAATATATAATTCTGCAAATAAATAAACTTTTACACTTTTTGTACTTTTTCCAATATTCTTTGATTCAAATGCATAGTTTAAACGTAACTGTGACAGTAGTCACATTTCATTTCTCACTAGATCACCGAGTGGGTCTTGTTAAGTATTAACGCTGCTGAGAATGACATAAAATGTTACTCTTGTATAGAATTTATTTCATTGTTACCTTTATATAGTAAGGGATAGCATCATCTTGTTCATATTTCCATAAAAATTAGAAGTATTCACTGAAAAAATCCATAATGATTTCAGGTTTGATTAAAATTTAATTTAGCACACTTGTTGAGTCGGTATCAATTATGTAAGGTCATGGTCATCTGACGTAACAGATGGGACTGGCTAAAATTGAACAAGAATGTTGTCAGTAAACAAAATGTGTTAAAAACCACGGTAACCATTGCCTATGATGAAGTTTATGAATAAACGTAACTGTGGCTGTAGTCAATTTCTTCGTGTGATTCTGTACAGGTTATGTACTGGATATTGTTCGAGTGTGGCCTCGTGACGTATGAGCTTTAACATTATGGCGGATCTCGAAAACAATGGGATACAAACGTTTGAAATTAATCCACCACGTTAAGAATGTATATATACATCCATTTAAATCACAATGTGAGAATCGGGTTTCTTTAGGTATTAAATCATCAATTGTACTTTATACGCAACAAATTAGTCATTGCGATTTTTAGTAGGAGCTGCTTGGCTATACAGCCAATACAGAGAGAAATGTTGTCATTTGTTGTCATTGTTTATACAGTTCCTTAACGTAAATCCAACGGAGTATCGTTATTTGTTTTCGTGTGTGTGATGAAGTTGAATCCTATACTATTACAATTAATAGCTCACTGGTACGATATCATTACTTACAATTAATAGTTAACTGGTTATGTAACCCTAATTACAAACAATTAATCACTGGTATATAAACAATTATTACAATTAATTAATCATTGGTATATAAACAATTATTACAATTAATAAATCACTGGTACAGAAACAATATTTCAATTCGGTAGCACTAGACCCCAGTCAAAGCCACATTCTATATAGAAACTTCTATTAATAGTTACTTAACTCCAAGATGACATCTATGCATCTATTTTCATCGTATCAGTACATCTTACTAGTCTAGGGTGACATACATATATACATCTATTTTCATCGTATCAGTACATCTTACTAGTCTAGGATGACATCTATGCATCTATTTTCATCGTATCAGTACATCTTACTAGTCTAGGATGACATCTATGCATCTATTTTCATCGTATCAGTACATCTTACTAGTCTAGGATGACATCTATGCATCTATTTTCATCGTATCAGTACATCTTACTAGTCTAGGATGATATCTATACATCTATTTCATCGTGTCATACATAAACGGCGTAACAGGTCAACCCTCACCCCCAAATGATTTTGACGTTGCAAAAGCAAATTGAAAAATATTTTTTAAAAATCAGTCAAAAGCGTTGTAATAATTATAAGAAAATAAATATGTAATTGATGGATGAAACAAACCGTACATTAATGTTTGTCACATGATTACAATTAGTAAAATAATTTGATTTGTACATCTAATGTTGACTGACCTCATTAAAAATACAATAATGCTTCTATTGGCATTGTTGTCGGTTGTGTTAACCTTACTACCCGTTTGGTCAGATAACCGCAACAATCAAAATTTATCTTAATTATCAATTACTAGAGAAGACTTTAATTTTACCAGTTTTCCGGCTCCAGTGGCCTAGTAGTTAGAGAGTTCGCCTTAGATGCGGGAGGTCGTGGATTCGAACCTTGGCTGAGTCATACCAAAGACTTATAAAAATGCTACTAATATCTGCCTCACAAGACGCTCAGCATCAAGATGTTAGTGTTAGGACTAGTCGGCCTGTTGTCAAGATAATGTGACTGGGTGGGACATCGTGTTACGTGTCTGTGACATGATGCCCCAGAGCTAGACACCACTTTAAACTGTCACACTGCAGACATTGTAGCGATATGACTGAATTTTTTTTTAATGCTACGTTAAAAGTCCAAATCACACAAACACAGGTTTAGCAGTTTAATTATTAATATTTGCAACTTTTTTGCTCTTAAAGTGTACTATTATTTTGAATAAGGTTTTCAGTATTTTTTCTGGCATAAATTATAATTAACCTACACCTTGTGTAAAGTTAGCATTTGCAGTAAATTAGACACAGCTTTTAACGGTTTGTCATACAAGACATGGCACAGAATCAAGGGAGGTAACTTCGACTACCTTAATCTGAATATTTTTTTCTTGTAGGGTTGCATTTTCCTACAATATTAAAGCAAGATCATAATAGAAAATTAAGCCTTTCTCTCTTTCCCATCTGTAATTCAAAAAAGATATATCCCAGGGCATGATGCACCTGAACCGGATGATGTAAGGTTGATGATCGTTAGACAACTGTACGGAAAATAAGACATGCATGAACACAACGTGCCAAATTCGGGGATGGGGGGAGGGGGGCAATGAACATTTGAGATTTATTATTGATGGCAAGCAAATATGTAATATTCGCCTCGGTTATACGGCTCCTTGCGTTACCTGAAGATCACCTCAGTAAAATCATATATCATGGGGGGGGTAGAGTGTTTTGTCAATGACAGAAGTTACGTGAATACGTTACATAATATCCAAACTATGTAAATATATAGAGTAATTATATCAGAGCTTCTATCTAAAGTCAGCTATTAATTATTTGCAAAATTAACAATCTAATGTTTTACGCAGAGATGCTAGAACAAGAAATTCAGGAATATTGTAAATGCAAATAAGAAAAAGACAGCCTATAAAACAAAATAAGAAGCTGAAAGACCATATGAACATAAAAACAGAAATACACGCGGAATATATGCTAAATTATGCACAGTTAATTAACCTTAATGAAACATAGGAAAGAAGCTGCAATGACTGTTAAAAACAATTAATGGGAAAAGGTATAAATTATTACAAAAAGCCAAATGCTGAGAAAACTACAAGATTCAAAGAGATTATTATAAGGCGAGAAACCTTACTTCTTTAATAAAGTAAAGTTATTTGAATATGACATGCAGGTTGCTCCATCCCGTGTCTCCAACAACATGCGGAATACACCATGCATGTTTAAACATCGTATCTCATTTGACCGGCTGTTCCAGGCCTGGAGAGCAACAAAACTGAATTAAGCCTTTTTTTTTATCACCCTTGGAAGTTCACAAATGTTATCATACCTTAAATTATAAGTAAAGAAATATTTCGGCGCCATGAAATATATGATTTTATAACCTTCTAAGACCAGAGTTTAATGATGTTTTAAATGGAGTATTGATAAGCATGCCCATGTAAGAAATGTATAGTTGGAACTATTGTTACCCTCATAGATGAATGGTCTTGCTTGTCATCGTATGTATTTGTAATCCTCAAAGATGAATGACAAGGCTTGTCGTTGTATGTATTTGTAATTTTCAAAGACAAATCACATGGCTTGTCGTTGTATGTATTGTACACGTAGTCCTCAAAGACAAATCACATGGCTTGTCGTTGTATGTATTGTAGTCCTCAAAGACGAATCACATGGCTTGTCGTTATATGAAGTGTATTCCTCATAGATGAATCGTATTATTTGTCGTTGTATGTATTATAGTCCTCAAAGACGAATCACATGGCTTGTCGTTGTATGTATTGTAGTTCTCAAAGATTAATCCTATGGCTTGTCGTTGTATGTACTGTATTCCTCAAAGACGAATCACATGGCTTGTCGTTGTATGTATTGTAGTCCTCAAAGACGAATCACATGGCTTGTCGTTGTATGTAGTGTAGTCCTCAAAGACGAATCACATGGCTTGTCGTTGTATGTAATGTAGTCCTCAAAGACGAATCATATGGCTTGTCGTTGTATGTATTGTATGTCTCAAAGATGAATCTTTTGACTTACAGTTGTATATATTTTTTAAAAAAGATCATCTTAAATGATAATATTTAAAATTAGAATAAAATGTAAAAGAAAGTAAATTTGCATTTTAAGTTAAATACCAACACTGTTGAAATGTCTGATTTCAAATGCTTATGTATTACACAGTCATATCGATCTATTTAAGGAACGACTTTGAGATTGGAACCTAAACCAAAAGTAACAATCATCAATAAAATTTCGAACACTTTGATAGAGCTAGTTTATTATAATTTATAGACCATGTTTATTTTATTTTTTGGGTCAGGGAGGAGTGTTAAAGGTTTACATATGCAAGCCAGTTGGTCGCAGTGAATAACGTCTTTGGCAGTGCCTCCCTGGCTAGGGATTTCCCACGCAGGTTAGGTAAGAGGAGCGCTTTTGATGAAGGAAGGGTACATAATGGAACAAAAGGGCATTTTTGCGAAAGGATGTGATGCATGTGACAACAGTTTACATTTTATCCTTTTAGAACCAGAATTTTCTTTTTTTAAAAAACTATATATTTATCTTACATGAAATTAACAGGAAAATAAATGCAAATAAATATAAACAAAACATTAAGTTGGGTTTTAAAGAGGCGAATAGGGTGGGGACAGACTAAAAGGTCATTGAGGCAGTGCAGGATTACCAAATTGGCCGAGTAGGCACTGGCCTATAAGCTTCACGCCTTTTAGAGGCCGCGTCACAAGGAATCAAAATAATATCGACAGGAGATAATTTGAGGGGATGGGTGGTGGTGCAAGATTTCGACTGCCTAAGGACCTTCACAAGTTTAATCCGGTAATGCATTGAGAGCAAATGGAAAAGCCCTGAACGCAAAATGGACAAGAGCACAACTCTGTTTTATCTAACTGGAGTAAGGCCTTGGTCAAATCAAACAAATCCTTCTGTACACATTCTCTTTTTAGTTGAATACATATTAATATTATTAAAAGACAACACAATTCTCTATTATTGTTCTGTATTTACATAAAGGTCAAGAACTTAGAACCAGTATATATCTTTATCTACCTTGTGGACGCGTTGTTTCTTTTTGCGGCAGATAAGGAATAATGTTTTAATAAGGATCTTTGGGTTTGTTGATCTTCACAATATTAACATAATAAAACCCGTCCTAAGTAAACCTTTCAAAACCGTAAAACTGTATGTCTCAGGTTTTGACAGTCTCGAAACCCGTTATATATCATAGCTCGGGGCACAAAAGAAGAGAATTAACCGTTGCGCCTAGTGCGAAAACGCGATACACCTGAAAAGTCCGTTAAAAAAAAACTGGGGTGTATTATTACATCCGATTCAATAAGCCTTTCCAACCAGAAACGATAATCGATGATTCAAAATAATAGAGACGTTCAACTTCGCTACAAGAAAATGTGTAACACTGTCCAACATACCCTAGCAGTTCAAAAGAGGGTCAATACTACTAACGTGTGGACTTAAAACAAAATTCTCGATCATTCAAATCGGATAAAGAAAGACTGACTTTTCTTTTGCATATGAGTGAGATGGCATAGATATATGCTTGTATAAGATATCTTATTTGCAGGAGACCTGTACAACGGATCCTCGTGTTATATTTAACTTGTACAAGGGATCCTCGTGTTATATTTAACTTGTACAGCAAGGAGAGTAATCACCTGCCAAAAGTAGGTTAGTATTTTCTAGTCATCGTTATTTAGCCATCACCACCACCACATCTCTCTCTCTCTCTCTCTCTCTCTCTCTCTCTCTCTCTCTCTCTCTCTCTCTCGATAGATAGATAGATAGATAGATAGATAGATAGATAGATAGATAGATAGATAGATAGATAGATAGATAGATAGATAGATAGATAGATAGATAGATAGATAGATAGATAGATAGACAGACATTGGAGGGGTAATCTACACATTAATATTACACGTCCATATGACAATATTAGTGAATTATATTTTGGAGCATGCACGAGGTAACAACGTTCCAAACAACAACGTACGAAAAGTTGCGTTTAATTTTCATTGTTCACGAAAACGTTCTAACTGTTCAAATATCCTCCGACAGGCATCTGTATTGCCTCAAAAAACGTTTTCTGCGAATATATTTCGTAACTGGGTCTAAATGGAAGGATGACCCACATGGGTGGATTGAAACTTGTTGAGATGGAGAAGAGGTCGATAAGATATCAGTCTTGGAGGTTATCGATATTTTCCAGATCATTGCAACTACCTTGTAAAACAGTAAAGCACAATTAACTTGTCACACGAGTACGAACAGGTAGGTGTTTATGGGTACACAAACAGTGCTGGTGTGGAATCCATAATAAGTTGTGTTTTTCTCCCTAAGTTAGTATTGAGTGCTCAAATACATATAAATCTGTTCTGTGGAAAGCTGTATAGAATTCCAACCGGGGGATAAATATTAGGCAGTATTTGGGGGGCTATTCAGCATAGGCAGTGATGAATGTTTACCTAATCATATTTCTAAAACTATTTATTTTACATTGGATCGAAGTGCATCGCGTTGTTGGATTACAGCAGGTAAGAATATTGTAGCTGGTATAAGTATTTACACAAATAGATTTACTACAACTAAAAATGACATACAGTAATATCTGAAAACAGCAGAAAATATTATGTCTTTTAGTTGGAAAGGGTATTAAGCTTTTCAAAACTACAGTAATCTAGAATTAGGACAGTTTAAATCTGGTAAAAGTTTTTCAATCTCCGTGCAGTTTAATGGAATGAAGACAACATTAATAATTTATCTGACATAATATTCTCTTTTTATCAGTCATATACATTTTAATATTTAGATAAATGACATATATTATTAGTCTGAGACCTGTAGAATTGGCTCTCGAGTTAAAATCAGCTTTCTCACCTGGAGAGACCGTGATCTTCAGGTATGGATAAAGATGTCCTTGTTGAGTGACTTAATCTCTTCATCCTATTTCGTACTCGACGGGATCAACCATAACTAGTAATGCATCACACTCAAACATCGTGAGATAACACAGTTACTTACTCTTTGGAAAAGTCAGAGGATAACATCATGTAAACCTGTGCATACGTTGTAACACCTTTCAAAATGAATAAACACAGCACATTATCTGAACGTTACAAGTTTGTTTGCTTTGGTGCAGTTGAAAGGTGACTAATTCCTATGGGTGAGGTTATATAGGGCAATAAAAACGTACAAGCCTGGCTTGCAGGTTGATAAGATGGGGAAATGATGTTTGACAAATCGATATATTCCTGACCAGAACAGCTACCAAGTAAATAGTAAATATATTCAGTTTATCAAAGGTGTATCGACAGGTAGTTGTTTGTGGGTGCAGCACAAATACGGGTGTGGAATATAAATGAACTTGCTTCCTTGGTAAGTCGTAACACAGAGATGACTTTGATGAAAGCCTTGTCTAATACTGATAAGGGACTGAGTAATGAGTATTGATGCAATGTGGATCGAATGAAATTCTGGCAATTGATGTTTTGTACACGATTCTAACAAAGAAGACAATTTGTTATTGTGGATTTGACTCTTTTGTCTCGGATTGCTTGGATAGCTACTAGGTAAGCTTCCACACACTTTTATTGATTGAAACTTTAATCTTCTCGAACTTGAAGCTACACATCGTGATATTTTTAAGTAGATTACTTCCGTTTGTGTGCCCATCCTCTATCAAATATATAAATTAATGTTCTTGGTATATCTAAATGACTCGAAATGATAGTGTAGTTTGTTGTATCTACCTATCTTTTCGCTTGCTCTTTATGACACTTGCTCTCTATAACACTTGCCCTCTATAACACTTGCTCTTTATGACACTTGCTCGCTATAACACTTGCTCTTTATGACACTTGCTCGCTATAACACTTGCTCTTTATGACACATGCTTTATATGACACTTGCTCTTATGATACTTGCTCTTGATGACACTTGATCTTTATAACACTTGCTCTTATGACACTTGCTCTTGATTACACTTGCTCTCTATAACATTTGCTCTTATGACACTTGCTCTTTATGACACTTGCTCTTGATGACACTTGCTCTTTATGACACTTGCTCGTATGATACTTGCTCTTATGACACTTGCTCTTGATGACACTTGCTCTTTATAACACTTGCTCTTATGACACTTGCTCTTGATGACACTTGCTCTCTATAACATTTGCTCTTATGACACTTGCTCGTATGACACTTGATCTCAATAAAACCTACTCTTTATGATAATTGCTCTTTATAACACTTGCTCTTATGACACTTGCTCTTGATTACACTTGCTCTCTATAACATTTGCTCTTATGACACTTGCTCTTTATGACACTTGCTCTTGATGACACTTGCTCTTTATGACACTTGCTCGTATGATACTTGCTCTTATGACACTTGCTCTTGATGACACTTGCTCTTTATAACACTTGCTCTTATGACACTTGCTCTTGATGACACTTGCTCTCTATAACATTTGCTCTTATGACACTTGATCTCAGGAACACCTGCTCTTTATGATAATTGCTGTCTATAACACTTGATCTTATGACACTTGCTCTTTGTAAATGTTCACACGCATTTGTCACCAATCTTCGTAAACATTATATTCAATTTTCCTTTACAGGTTTAATTTTTCTAGATATAAATTAAAATTTCCAAACATTTAAACGATTAAGTTTACTAGATAAAGTCAAATTACCAAATATTTAATTTTCCTAGGTCAAGTCAACTTACCAAACTTTTTCTTAGATTCTTAACATTGTTTATATTTTTCTTTTTTTCAAAACTATGTCAACGTATGGTCACGAACAAGAAAATAACATGCAACGATGACCGCAAAGCACACTATATTTAATATGTTATGAAAATATAAAACCGTATCTCCACGCCGTTTTTGACAAAAATATTCTGTACTGAAATACTATATTTTCGTTCATGTTTTTCCCTTAATGTCCAAATATATTGGAGCAACACATTTTCATTTTAATATGTGCATACCTAGCGGTCCTCATGACCGAGTGGTCCAAGGCGCTCACCTTTACACGTCATCGAGATGTCGCCTCTATTTATATGGCTTCGAGTCACAGATTCGGTCAAGAGTGAATATGTGAGAGTAGCTTCACGTGGGTCGGTAGTTCTTCCGCGGATTATCTGGGTTCTTCCTCATCCAGATATACTGGCCGCCATGTATAGCCAGCCAATCGTGTGATGAAAAAATATACATGTGCAGACTTCCTGGTTTGAGTCTAGCTGCTATGAAACTGTCAAACTATATCTTCTCGCCTCGCCGTGTTTGATTACATTATTCAGTTTCAAAACCATATACTCTCATCCATACTTTGATATTAATATCCCTACATGTTTGTATGAAACTCGGCCATTTATGTTCCCACTTCCTGGTTAGTCAGATTGTTCACTTATATGAGTCTTGGGAAACGTCATGTAATCGAGCGTGTCTTAATAAGCCACCTCGGGAAAATAGGGAACCTTAACTCTAAAGTTGGTGGCTGCTTTTATTTCTACAATAGTCGGGTTAGCGGGACTCTTAAAAAATTCAAGGAGTAACACAAGCTATTGCTAAATAAAGATTACTTTTTAGGCAAGTGTGACTGTACTTTGTCAATGTCCATTGCCGTAGCCAGAAATACTGCCCAACCACCCCGGACGCAAAAAAGTAATCATGGTCTCATCTAAATAAAAAAAAAATTGCTTTCTTGTAATTTCAGGTCTCCAGTAAACACCCACCCTACAATTATTTTATTGTAATTTTTCATTGCACCCCCACCCCACCTCTGGCGCAATTGCGGGTAGTCTTTGATAGGTTGACACGCCAATGCGCATGTCACTAAACATCTATATTATTCTGTTGAGTGTATTTTGGGCTGCATAAATATACAACAAATAATATATGATATTCACCATGCACAGTCATTTGTGACGACAATGGAAATAATAATTTACATGGAACTGATGTCATCGGTCGATTATAAATAAATAAATAGCTGATCTGATACACAACAATAGTAACAAATCTTTTAATAGACTTTAAAATAAATCTATCATGTGACCTGTGACTTCATGACACAAATACTCGTTTGTAATTTGTAACATTGCCAAGTATCGTTAACTTGCAGACTATTTAGTCGTTTGGTCTATTTTCAATATTCAAATTGATAATTACATATTTTATTAAGAACGTAGACAGTCAATTATACGTTAAATTTCTTTCCACTTTTGAATAATGACAAGGATTTCAAATAATGGCATTAATTTAAGGAAATATGTCATTTTGTACCATAGTCTATGAGTTGATTTTTCAACTGGTTTACTCTTTTTCGAAGAAATGTGGGTTGTGGATTATTTAATATAGAATTTACTGTAAAAAGTCAATGAATACATGAACTCGGGTGAATGAAAAAAGAAACGTCTACAGCCATGAGAAAACTATTTGGAAATAAACCTTTAATAATGATATTGCTGTATATATATATATATATATATATATATATATATATATATATATATATATATATATATATATATATATATATATATATATATATATATATAAGACACGCTTTGTATTAATGACACGCAGTTTTTTAATAAAGAGGTTATTATGAATCAGCAGATGCGACAGGTGTCAAAACTAAAGTGGAATTATCAATATCTCCTCTCCTGCTTATTAGTATCGTTGTGTATCAGTAAAGTGTGTGTGTGTGTGTGTGTGTGTGTGTGTGTGTGTGTGTGTGTGTGTGTAGATGCATGAATGTAACAAGAATAGGTTTAATGCAATTTTAAAAAATACGATTTTCGTTACTTTGGCAATTAGTATATTACAATTCATAACATTGACTGTGAAGATTTAAGTGTAATATTTCATCAGAATCTACTAAGTCAAATCAAGTTTTTATAATCAAAATGTCAAAGATTACATTGCGCATTTGAAATTCGCGTGATACGAGATACTGGACTGAAATAAAACAAAGACGGCTCTGTTATCGGAGCGCAATCCTTTCTGCGAGAAACTTCTACAGCCTACCAAGAGGTTATTTGTTTTTGTGTTTTACCAACAGCGTCACGAGCTCTCACGATGGTACATTGAAGCTAAATGAATGAGAGCCATAAATAGTTGTGACATTTAAAACGACATGCAGTGGCATTTAAATTTATTTCATCCACCAATGTTTTTCTGCCAAGATAATATATGCTTTCATAATCCTATTTGTTTTTGTAACCCAGGTTGAACTTTCGATCCAATGAATTTCATATACATGGAAATGTGTATGAAAATAATCAATCAAGGATTAGTTCCTAATCCAATGTCACAATACTGACTGTCAACGGGCATTAAAGTCAATGACGTGTGCCAGGTGATGTCATGAACTAAAAGCAAACAGGCATCACGAAAAGTGCACATGCAACTTAAAAGAACTATATAAATAAACTGTGCCTGAAATAGAAGTTTTGTGTGTTACGCTGAAATAGAATTATGAAGCCTTCCATATTGAAATTCACACGTGTTAATCAATATCTGGAAAACATATTATCACTATAATAAAGTAATATATAGTCCAACATATGACAGTACATCAGTAAGCACGTATGTATGTATGTATGTATGTATGTATGTATGTATGTATGTATGTATGTATGTATGTATGTATGTATGTATGTATGTATGTATGTATGTATGTATGTATGTATGTATGTATTTATGTATGTATGTATGTATGTATGTATGTATGTATGTATGTATGTATGTATGTATGTATGTATGTATGTATGTATGTATGTATGTATGTATGTTTTCAAATAAAGGAAAAACATTTGGATCTATTCAGTCTGTTTGTCCTGATCAAGAAAGAACACAAGCTTTAAATGTTCTTCCCTCAGTACTATGATAAACGCTTTCAAACATAGCACAATTCATTAGATTTTTCTTAAAGGAACATTATTCGATGATTCTCTGCGACTGATTTTGAATTCGACTCGCGTTTCTCACCTGTCTCTTTCAAATGTATTATTTCATATGACCTAACATATCTCTCTCTCTCTCTCTCTCTCTCTCTCTCTCTCTCTCTCTCTCTCTCTCTCTCTCTCTCTCTCTCTCTCTCTCTCTCTCTCTCTCTCAGCCCCCCCACCATTTGTCAAGATCAGTTGACAATTATGCTAGTTTAATGTTAATGCCATCGGAATTACTTTCATAAATTAAAATGGTGTCCGAACTAGAGTACGGTGACCAGTCTAATTGTCTTACAACATGCCTTAACTTAACAAACCATATAGTGCATTTAATCATGGAGCAGATTAAAAGGCCATTCCGCTTATTTAAAGAACGAACCACGGTGTTTTGGAACGATCATTGGGGAAGCATTCGTGATGAAAACTTTGTTCGTATAATCACAGATCATTCGATACAGTATGAAATGAAACTTTATGATGCGATCAATGTTAGGACGAAATAATCAAGAATTACGTAAGCATGATACCAACGTGACGTAAAATACAGCCGTTCATGAAATCATTACCCTTCTCCCAAAGCCATATTGATAAAAACGGAAACATTCAACAAAGCACACCAGCCATATTAAAGAAAACTTTAATTTTATCGAGGGCCACAATATAAGACAATATATTTTTGCTATAAATATTTTATTAAATAAATACGGAAAAAAGGAAAGAAATACACCTAGAACAAATATGATATATACAGCGACACTGTGGGGGAGGGGATACTGTATTATATGTTTGACATACATACTTAAAAAATATCTTAATTGCAGTGGACAGGAAATGTGCATGATTCAGGAATCGTTATTATGATTATCATCGGTCGGTCACAACGTTCATTCCTACACCCACAAATCCCCAGCAAACATGTTGTTTAATTAAAACCTTATTTTTTTTAACGTTCCGTACGCAATTAAGTTGTACAAGTGGCTTTCATAACAGCTTTGTACAATATTACCATAGTTGATGTTTTGCAAGACTTTTTGTAATATGCTGAAATTCATGCTATGGAGTAATTTGTTATGATGCCAGCTGAGGAAATTGTAAATTGTTGTCAAGCCATTAATTTGCACGAAATTTAGCTACCTTTGTTGGATCTCAGTTCTGGAAGTTGTTGGAATTTTAATCTGTAAGTTAACACTATCGAGTCTAAATGGTTTATTAGTTTCAATTTACAAAATATTACATTAAAATCTAATTTATCAAGTAATTTCAATTTTGTAAAATTATATCTTAGTGTCTAACTGGTATTTGTTTACTTTTGATTTGTACTTTTTTTTAATTCTATGCTAGATGCTGCTGCTCTAGTAATACTTTAATTTATTAAATAAAACCATAAACTCTAGCTGAGCTAGTGATTTTTTAGAAGATTATACATACACAAAACTACGAATGTGTTTGTTCCGAAACGTATTCTCCTACGCCGTTGCAATCAAGTTCTTAAGAAAGAAAAAAAAACTCTAAACAAAACACTTATGTGGTTTGAATTTATTAAATATCCCCTTTTTATTCACACATTCTAATAAAATTCTTAAAATATACTTTAAAAAAAATTAATTGGGCATTCAGCGTTTTGTGAAAGATCCCTCATGTGTGTACCCGGGGATTGGCATATATATATATATATATATATATATATATATATATATATATATATATATATATATATATATATATATATATATATATATATATATATATATATATATATATATATATATATATATTGAGCATTAGCGTCATCGGTCTGTGTGCAATGCAGTAATGGATTATCTCTTAACCTTTGAATTTAAAAAAATGTTGTATTGGACATAAATGGATTTAATATGCAATCACAGGCAAGTGTTCTATTTCTTACTTCTCAAATTGAACATACGTTGTGGGCCAGTAAGTTACCCTTTCTCTTACATTCTACTTAATGAATAGACACTCAACTTCCAGTCAAATTTCAAGGCAAACGCCTGTCTCTCTCTCTCTCTCTCTCTCTCTCTCTCTCTCTCTCTCTCTCTCTCTCTCTCTCTCTCTCTCTCTCTCATATGCTTGATTTCCCTTTGCACACCTGTTTCTGAGAACTCATTGTCTAACATTCTGTCCAATCCTATTGTTGTCCACTCAACTAACTGATTTACCGGCCTAGTTACCGTGAAATGCACATAAACTAACTGATTTACCGGCCTAGTTACCTTGAAATGCACATAAACTAACTGATTTACCGGCCTAGTTACCGTGAAATGCACATAAACTCTGATTTACCGGCCTAGTTACCGTGAAATGCCCATAGACTGCTCCTTGCTGCTTATGGTACTCTACCGTTATCCCTAGTTACATTTTCATCCATTATGACTGCGTTCTTAAAATTCCAAACGTGACATTTTTGTAAATGATTTAAAATGTAAAGCAATAAATCATTTCAGATATTTTATAAATGAATAATGTTGAATGTGTCAACCCGTAAAAGTAGTTCCCGGTTAGGTGTTAGGTGTATTTTTTCCTGGTTAGGTGTGCTTCTAAGGAAATTGTAAGTGTACGATACAGAATCACACCATGAAAATTTATATCCATTGCCATATTAGCCGTGTAAGATATAATAGGTCTGTAAATTTTGGAAGTATTTATTTATTTTTTTATTTATTTATTTATTGATTTATTGATTTATTGATTTATTGATTTATTTATTTATTTATTTATTTAGTGTGTAATAAATTTCACCAAAGTTAAAAGCGCCGGATTAAGCACAGTGGAGGCCCATAGGCAGTCAAACTTTTGGGGCCCCAGACCCACGGTCACGGTCTCATGGGGGCCCCTGATGGGGCCCATAAAAGTCGCGGGGCCCATAGGCAGTTGCCTACTCTGCCTAATGGGTAATCCGGGACTGCTTAGAAAGTATACTGCTGACTGATCGTTTCAATTGAATCTTCACCCTTTCATTTTTTTTTTAGGACTTTATGGCCTGATTTATTTTTGAGGGTTGTATTGCGTGGACCCTTTTTAACTTATACAGTTTTGGAAGTAGACGAACATTTTTCATGAATCGATAAACCTTATGCCATGTTGATATCTTGTTCATTTCATACAATAACAGATCATTTCACGCCGAGGCCAATGGTTTTATAGAAGGAACAATGTTTAAAATGGTCCGTGTTTATGCAATTATGTGGAATGGTCTGTGATTACATAATTATATGGAATGGTCTCGGATTATACAATAATGTGGAATGGTCTGGGATTATAAAATTGTGTGGAATGGTATGGGATTGTACAAATATATGGAATGATCTGTGATTATACAATTATGTGGAATGGTCTGGGATTGTACAAATGTATGGAATGGTCTGTGATTATACAATTATGTGGAATGGTCTGTGATTATACAATTATGTGGAAAGGTCTGTGATTATACAATTATGTGGAATGGTCTGTGATTATACAATTATGTGGAATGGTCTGTGATTATACAATTATGTGGAATGGTCTGTGATTATACAATTATGTGGAATGGTCTGTGATTATACAATTATGTGGAATGGTCTGTGATTATACAATTATGTGGAATGGTCTGTGATTATACAATTATGTGGAATGGTCTGTGATTATACAATTATCTGGCATGGTATGGGATAATATTACAATATGGAATGGTCTGGGATCATACTACTATGTGGAGTGGTGTGGTATTATACAAAAATGTAGGAAGATCTGAGATTACACACTTATGTGGAATGGTCTGGGATTATAAACCTGTATGGATTGGTTTGGAAATAAACAACTAGAGTTTTCATTCATTGACTGGTAATAGCTGTTTTAATTGTTTATTCAATATAGTATTGTTCTTGTTTTCAATTGAATGGGTTGATCTGTATGGTTAAGTCAATTTAATGGTTTGATCTTTAAAATTAAATAAATTTAATGGGTTAATATTTTCGGTTTAACCAATTTAATGGGTTGATCTTTACGGTTAAATTAATTTAATTGGTTAATCTTTATGGCTAAATCCATTTAATGGGTTGATCTTTATGGCTAAATCAATTTCATGTGTTAATCTTTATGGCTAAATCAATTTAATGGGTTAATCTTTACGGTTAAATCAATTTAATGGGTTGATCTTTATACGGTATGGTTAGATGCACCGAAACGTTTGTTAAGTGAATACGCAAAACGTGCAGAAAAGATAAAAGTGTGCATACTACCAAATACACGTGCGCAATAATACAACGATGGTAAAATTTCAAGTGACTTACGTCTGTGTGTGTGTGTGCGTGCGTGCGTGTAATTTGTATAGCCAAGCAAGGCTGCTGTGCTATTTGTTTCAGTTTTTGGCATGACTCTGCCTGGGTTCGAACCCACGGCGTCCCGCTTCCGAGGCAGACACTCTAACCACTAGGCTACCGGAGCGGTGTTCAAACAGGAAGTTAGTTTTCAGCTGTATAAATCCTGCAGAAGAAAAAAATAATCCTCCACTATTGTAATTTGGGCAAGTATCCCTTTACAGGGTAAACGAGAAAAGGTTAACAAGCGACAAAAAACAGGAATGCATATGGATGAGCGGTACGTAGATGAATTAATTAAGGGATTGATTTGCCTTCAATATTACTTGTTGAATTGGTAAATAAGGAGGTAAATTATGTACAGACTCATTACATTCTTTAGAAGCCGTTTGCAAAAGCATTCAACTTGTACTCACTTGTTCTGGTAGAGTTATGAACTCGTTACGGACTAATCGAAATGAATAATTCATTACAGGTAAGTGGAGATGGTACTAAGACTGTGAAGAAATGGCTTAAATTGATGACAATAAAAAATGCCCCATTTCTCTCAGTTAAGTATCCTGCAACATTTAGCAGTAAGCGTATGAAAAAAATCTTCTCTAGCCAAGGTTTAGATGAAATAACCCTATCTACACCTTGGCGTATCGAGCATATATTTCTGTGTTTCGGGTCGGTGAATTTCATTGGTTGAGACAGCAATTATGATGTTCAAATTTAAACACTTCTATTACATTAAAGGGAGCACGCAACTTGAATGAACTGATAAATAAGCAATTTTCTGTTGCCGGCAACAAGCGAATTAGTCATTTTATAGTATGTATTTAAATGAATGTTTATGAATTGTATTTGGTATGACTCGGCCGGCGTTCTAAACCGCGACCTCCCGCATCCGAGGCGGACGCTCTACCACTATGCCACCGGATCGGTGGCTACATGCAGTGTATGCAAAGCCTAATGTAATCTGCAGTGTATGCAAAGCCTAATGTAACATGCAGTGTATGCAAAGCCTAATGTAACCTGCAGTGTATGCAAAGCCTAATGTAATCTGCAGTGTATGCAAAGCCTAATGTAACATGTAGTGTATGCAAAGCCTAATGTAACATGCAGTGTATGCAAAGCCTAATGTAACCTGCAGTGTATGCAAAGCCTAATGTAACCTGCAGTGTATGCAAAGCCTAATGTAACATGTAGTGTATGCAAAGCCTAATGTAACATGCAGTGTATGCAAAGTTTAATGTAACATGTAGTGTATGCAAAGTTTAATGTGTATGCAAAAAATAACACTAGTAGCACGTAACTTCATTTCCACGTAACATGATAATTACAATGCATCCATTAATACTGGCCGTCATGATTAGCCTATCGTGTGCTGAAAAAGGCGTTAAGCCCTACAACAACAACAATGCAACGGCTCAGTTCCACATCGGTATCGTCATCTACTGCACGTAAAATGCAATATCAAAATGTATGGTTTAGATTTTTTAAATACCCGTTTCACCAAAGCAAATTGTTAATAAGTTATTATGTTTCACCTATGAAGTGATTTCCGTGATATTTGGCTAAACCATACCCACCCATTAAACGACGACTATTCGCACTACCGATAGTGTAAGCAGTCAATTACAAAATCCAGGTCAACATAGTCTGAAAACCGCTTCAGTCTAGAACAAAATGAACTTTCTCCATTACGTAATATATGGAAGGCAAATAGTATCATCAAGATCGCAATACGCAGGACAGAGTTTAATTTCTTTTTCACCTTTTATGATCTTTTTTTATTGAAGCAAGAATAGCTTAAGATAAAGTTTGTTGGAAAGAGATTGTCCGCCTAGAAAGGAGGGCTCATCCACTGTTCTGAGGTTGACAATGTTTAAAAATATGTAAGCAAATTTGACCTTTCAAAACCACACAATAAACGGATAAAAAAAACTTACTATTCCATGACCTGTTATATACTAGCAATCGGGACACAAAAGAGAAAAAAGTCTCATATCGTTTGGGATGCCGATACAGTTTGGGTGTATTTTGACATTAAAGTAATGCTTTTCCAGCTCGAAACGGTAATCAACAATTCAGAACAATATACATTTTCTACCTTGTAACTGGAAAGCGTGTTAAAATTTCAGTTACCATTGGTATATGGTTAGCGCATGCCGGAAAAAAGTGCTGATCAAGAAAGCCTTAAATTACGTACATGATAGCAGTTTTCTATTAATAGAACATTAGCCTATTCTATTATTTACCTGCGATCTGTACAACGGATCCCTGTTTCACACCTAGCTTACTTTACATTACGGGAATATTCCAGGGTAAATCCAGGCAAGTACTAATGTGTCCTTATCCAATCCAGAACTCTCTCTCTCTCTCTCTCTCTCTCTCTCTCTCTCTCTCGTAAAGGTTTAAACAATTCTAATCTTCTAAATGGGAAAATAACCTATAGCACAATTAAATATTCCTAATAACAGTACAGGAATGTAAGACAACGCTTATCTGTTGTATGGGCTCTCGATTGCATTCATAAAAGAACTATCACAACAACAGCTTAATTGGCTAAAATGCAATTTAAAGGTTGATTTATAAACTCGAAGAGAGCTGAGTGGCAGTATAACTTACACACCTTAATTGCAGCTCATTGAGATAGTAAAAAGTAGGTGGATCATAAAGGTATGTGTAGATCGATATATTTGATTAAGCCAGTTGCTGGTTCGAACCGTAAAACATTCATTTTGTCACATACGTAGAAGTGGTTGGTTCTTTATGGCTACAGTGCCAGACAGGAATGGATCTTAAAAGACTGTTTTCTTGAGAGGATTGTCATAAGGAAACACTCACGAACACTTTTGTTTTGAAAGAATAATTCCGATTATTTTTGGAGATGAACAGATATGTTGCCTGCCACCGGATGGAGTAAACGGAGTATGGATGACTTCCGCTTTCTTTCTCTGTCCGGTAATTTTACATGTATAATTCAACCATTTCTGTAGTGCGTACACAGTTTGGATGAATCTGCATGCAACAGTAGGTAAGGATGTCATTTCATACAATACTAATATACATTAACGGCGGTTTTGTTATGTATATTTGTAATGCTCTTGACTAACTTCTGTATACCTTGATTTCTGTCTTAGGAATCCAGAGAATAAATTAATGGGTCGATATGCATGTTGTGTTTGCTACGCGCGAATGCATATACCAGCGACTTTGCAGCACCATTTGTTTCAGCGATGTATGTGCAAAGTCGAAATGGCAGAAGGGTTGATACTTACAGGCAAGACCATGGGTACCGTAACGCGGTGACCCGGGTTTAAAATTGTAATTATATAACCTGTATGATAATATTTATTTGTGTTTCAGAATTATGATAATCTCTCTCTCTCTCTCTCTCTCTCTCTCTCTCTCTCTCTCTCTCTCTCTCTCTCTCTCTCTCTCTCTCTCTCTCTCTCTCTCTATGACTATAATCCATACTTAACTATTCATATCGGCAGAGAACTAGATAACATTGCGATACTTACTTTCCTGTCACCTAGTTACCATCGTAGCATGTCATCTACTTAATGGTATATCGTATATACTCGCGTACAGGTAGCTCCAAATGCAAACAGCTAACCTGCTGTCAATGCGCCGGCAAATCACTGCCTATGTTCTTTGTCCCATTGGTAAACCCTCGATAGGTTCACCGCGCGCGTTTAACATGAACCATTCTTCCAGATTTACTTAGATAATAATAAAAAAAAATGTAAGTAGCCTAATTCTGTCTGCGTAAATTTTTTTATCGTTAAAAGGGGTGGACAGTTCGTGTTTGCCGCTTAAACCTAGGAAATTAGACTTGTATCAAGCGAAATAGAGTTGTCTTGTATTCTAAGTAGCATTCCAAGGGGGTCATTCAGTAAGAGATTGTGCGTGACTTTGCTGATCTGTCAGGCTATTAGGTCAACATATGCATTATCAATGATGCTCTCCGCAGTGTAAAAACTGAGATAATGATAAGTTAGCCCTCCCCCCCCCTCCTCCCCCCCCCCCCCCGAAAACCACGACGACGGCAAGGCAGGCAGATGTAGAGACTGCATGGTATTTGTGGTTTTCCATCACAAAACGTACAGAATATTCAGGTGACCGACGAGATTCTGAGATAAAATGTTTTAGTCATCATTAGTCTCTGAGCTTATTGTGGCGTTCTTATTAATTCTAATGGCTGGTTGCAGAGACTTAAATCCCGGTACACCAGCTAATAACATGTAATCAATGCAAAGACTGCTTTTGTTGATTCTGTTTCCGAAATTTTAGTAACAGTGTAAGGAAGATGATGATGATAAATAATTAGAATGGTGTTATCCCACCCAAACCACACCTACGCTGCAGCGGAAGCAAACTTGTACTTAAATACGAGGATGAAATGTCTCAACTCAGTTATCTGACCTTGCTGTGTAGTATCACATCGACAATAGCTTCAAACCCGGAAAGACTAAAATAACAACTGACAGGTGCAATCAACGCTCTTTAATTTTCTGTTTTTGGGGAGAAATTTGATTACATTAGAATTTACAAACTTACATATACAATAAAAACACGAGAAAAACATCGTGTTTTGTTCTGAACAGGCGAAAATAGCAATCTTGGCATGTAGTAGAGATACGTCCAGACCGAGACGAATTCATCAGTCATTTCAAGCGAGTTCTTTCCACGCAATAAAATTCGATGGGGCTTTTGTCTTTATTTCACAAACCCCTCATCCATTTATATGCTTTCTAAATCTTGTAGCTCGTGTGAGCTATATTTAAAATGAATTGAGGTTTCTACAAGTTCTATTGACTGTATCTAATATGTATGTAAGCACAGACGTGATATAAATACACATTCTAGGAAGTTCTTCTTGTCAAGGTATGTGATACGGTCCACGGAAAAACGGATTGAACATTTTAATCGAACTCCATTTCAACACTGTAATATTAAATATATAGGAATTTTACTGCAAAATTATAAATATTTTAAAGTGTAAAAAATGTCGATAGGTAATTAATACAAAACCGCCTTTGTGTTTTGTTCTAAATCGGCGAAGAAAAAAAAATCGTTTGATCTGACTTCTGAAAGCGTCTCGACCTTACTGCCTCGAAAGTATTTAATTGTAACTCTCGACGTATCTCAGTCTAGCTTTCGGCCTAAATACCCAATAAGATCAATCATGAATATATAGATAAACTCGATACCCCGCCATCCTCGATATTCCGCCACCCTCGATATCCCGCCATCCCCGATCTCTAACCAACCTCGATCTCCCGCCATCCGTGATCTCTCTCCATCCTCAATCTCTCGCCACCCTCGATCTCCCGTCATCCTCGATCTATCGCCATCTTCGATCTCTCGCCTACCTCGATTTCCCACCTCCTTTGATGAGCCATATTACAGTCTTAGTCAGCAGTGCTCTTTTTACTTTTTCGATGATCTTTATTTTTAACTGTTTCAATTTGTAAATCTGATTTGTAATTATCTAATTTCTTGCTTTTTGTTTTATGGTAGGCATAGCAGAACCCTTTTTTAACGTTAACACACTGGGGTCTTTCAATCAATTATAGACGATTTCGATATGGATTGCTCCGGTACCTATTCTCATTTTTAAAATATTCTTACAAGTTAGTTAGTTATGGAGGAAACCCGATGTATGTGAAATCTTGTGATCTTATAAGTTTGTAATCATTTCAGATATCAATTAAATTTTGTTAAAATAGTGAATGTTCTTTATCACTTCAAATTTGTGCTATTCGTTCCATATAACAACAAGATAACACTGTATTGGTTTCTTCCCTGATTCGTGGCCTAAGTGGTTAGGGTGTCCGCCTCGGATACGGAAGGTCGCGGGTTCGAACACCTACCGATTCATACCAAATACTTAGTTTTAAAAAAGTACTAGCAGCTACATCGCTTGCCGTTCAGCATTAAGAGGTTAGTGTTAGGACTGGTCGGCCTGGTATCAAGATAATGTGACTGGGTGGGACATGGTGCTACATGTATACGGCATTATGCCCCGATGCTAGACATCATTATAAACTGCGACACTGCAGACATCGTAGCGACATGACTGAAAAATTGTTCAAGCTATAGTTAAAAATCTAAATCACACACACACACACACACACACACCTGATTCTAGTTAGCATTATATAATGTTATCAACTTTATGGAACCACTCCGGTAGCCTAGTGGTTAGAGCGTCCGCCTCGGAAGCGAGAGGTCGTGGGTTCGAGCCCCGGCCGACTCATACCAAAGACTTACAAAAATGGTACTAACAGCTACATCGCTTGCCGCTCAGCATTAAGAGGTTAGTGTATTGACTGGTTGACTTGGTGTCAAGATGATGTGACTGGGTGGTACATCATGCTACATGTCTGCGGCATGATGCCCCAGTGCTAGACATCACTATAAACTGCCACACTGCAGACATCGTAGCAATATGACTGACAGATTGTTAAAGCTATGTTAAAAAGCACACACACACACAACACACACACACACACACACACACACACACAACTTTATGGTGTATTGCAAAAAGTCACGTATAAGTCAGATCCAAATGTAACATATTCCTTGAAAAATAAATTCAAACAAACTGCATTGACCCAGATCTGTCAGCGTATTATGCGACGGTACATTCAGGTCTATGCTCCTTTTAATCAGATCTGACCTGATCGCAGGTTTCCTTCGCTTCCTCCCTTCACTTATAGCAAACACGTGATTTTTTTTCTTTTTAGTTTGACAAATATGATTCTGATATTTAAGGCTGTTTTTATTTCTTGGAGAAAAATATAAATTGTTTGACCACCTTTCTGTGTCTCATGCCATAGAAATAAATATAAATTTATTGGACTGTATTTTCTTACCTTCATCTCGCAAAGGATAACTAATAGTAGAATGTCACGCACTTTATTAATATGACTCAAATTACAAGTTTTTTTTTTCCTTTATAGTCTCATCATATTTTTTTCTATTGCTGATTGTTTCACGCTATTCAAAATCCTAATTAAGGACAGGTTAATCTAACGTACCTTAACAAATGAACTCACGGTGAATTTCTTGCCATACGGTATCCTCTGTATTTTGAGAGGCTGGTCTGTAAAACTTGTAACATTTTGTATATGGCAAGCTAACTTTCAGCCATTTTGTATATGGCAAGCTAACTTTCAGTCATTCTGTACATAGATGTAATATGCCGGTTCAAACGTATATAGGTAAAAGAAACGACGATAAGTGCTATGTTCCACATTTATTGTGTCAGGTACTCAAGCCAGTTGTTAGTATAAATAATAGAGCACTCAAATTCCCATTTTGATGGGACCAGTACCATATTTCATAGCAAACCTCTCTTGTGTTTCAATGTCAATAACACAAAAGACGACAATATAATTGGGTGGGGTGGGGGGAAATACAACTCCAGAGAGGCTCTGCCTTTCTGAACAATAATGCTGATCTCACGCATAAAGACCTAAGCCATGTGTATGAGGTTATATATATATATATATATATATATATATATATATATATATATATATATATATATATATATATATATATATATATATATATATATATATATATATATATATACCAGTGTGGTAGTATGGACTAATTCTGCTAGCTTATGATGGGTACATTGGGTATGTCTTAATGATATCTTGTTATCGCCACCTGTCTTCTGGAGAGCTTCCAAGCTAATCCAACTCTTCCACCTTGTTCCAGAAACCAGGCTAGACCTGCAAATATATAACATGTGCCATGTTTAATCTTAATGCTCAGTAGGATGTAGGTAAATGAAGTTAGATTGGGTTCACGTGAAGATTTAAAAATAGCAACCAAGGTGCAAGACAGGAAAGAAACGTTAAACTGGACAAAGCGACACTCAGAAATGCTAAGTAATGGGCATGCGTTAAAGAACCTAAATCATGCGAAATTTCTACAAGTATTGTTTTATAAGATTATATTCAGCCTTCGACATGCTAAATATCTAATAAGGTCCTCGAGCTATCATAATGTTTAGGGTATTGTGGGGATGGTAAGGTTTGATCATTAGCGCAATAATTAGTACATACCAGTTAATTAATTAAGTTACAGTTTACTCAGTTAAAAGATATTACCATAAGTAACCTAACAATTCATGATGACAATTTCATTTTTGGATATTTAAAATGAATACGGACCATGGTGTGCCTCTCAGATCAACTGTATGTGCCAGTAGATCTTATTTCATCAACTAAATGGGAAATTCTGATCCCCAAGACTTGTAAACAAGGATGTTTGTATATCTGGAACATGTACAGTGTACTAATAAGGTCAACTGTGCAAATTCAAATGAATTATTTAAACATTTCTAGTGTATTTTTAAGAGTTCTGGTTAATAATTCTTAATTAAAATGGTAAATTGGCATTCGGTATAATTTCTGTTTCGGTCGATGCCAAAAAGTTAGCTTTCGGTTTGCTTTCGGTTTCGGCCGAAACTGATATTGACTTTCGGTCATCAGCCTAGGATCTATTTTAACTTTCAGAATCAAACGCTAGTGCTGCGTCTATTACTCTGCTTGTCGGTCGGTCAGTCGGCGCTAGGCAATTTGTCATTTAACAAAGTCATCCTACTACTGCAGGCTCTGAATGATTACTTCTAGATTCGTTTTAATTAGTGTAGCATTGCATCATGACCCAGATCTTGTGTTCGGCAACTTCCGTTTATCTTTCGGTTTCGGTTTCGGTCGAAGGTGTAGTTAAACTTTCGGTTTCGGTTTCTGCTTCGGTTTCGCCCGAAAGTCAGTTTATAACTTTCGGTCTTGTTTCGTTTTCGGCCGAAACCACAATTTTAGTTTAGTCTGGTCGCTTCACTGATCCTGAACAAAATGCATATGATCAGTAGCGTATTATATGTTGGTTGCCTTCTCATCCGCTGGACATAGCTAAATACTCTTACTTAAGTCAAAATGCATCAAATGGGTCAATACAAACAAGTACATTGCAGTTGCTAATCAGAAGAAGCTAGTTTGAATGATTTTGTACAGGCGATGCAGGCGAGACACCGTACTGGATAGAATATCTTCATAGTTCATTCTTAGCACATGCGTTCACATTTGTATCAATGGTCAGCGTGAAAGAAAACATGAACTCTTAATCTGGAGTGATTTAATTAAAGGGGAACACAGACACAACTCCACCCGCTTCAAAAAATATTTCACTCGAATTTTCTCTTGGTACGTTAGCATTGTCAGTTTTTGCATATTAAAAGGAATAGGGTTCTTGATGAATTTAACAGGTGGTTGTCTGTTTCTATGTCTGTATGTGTGTAATGTATATTTAATTTGCGTTGTTTGTTGCTTTTAAATGAAATTGACCTACACACTGTCTCTGTTATTATGTCTTAGTTTTCTAATATTAATGCTGTTTACATAAAAATTACTAATTTCTTCCTTAGTATCGTTAGTGGTATTAGTCTTATTGCTGTTTTCAGTTTTTAATCTGGGTGCATCATTTATTCAAATTTTGATTCACTTGAATTGTTATTTTAGAGTTATTGTGAATTCATTCAAGGACCTTGAGGATTACATTATTGTGTTACATCAAGACTGTAAACACATCGCCACATTCCGGACCATTTGTACATTAGCACTTTCGAGACTACAAGTACTCCATCAGTCAGTATTTGTAATATTTTTGGAACACCACTTTCATTAATTCTGAACTCTATATATTTTGACTTGTTATTTTAGGATTTATTTCTCATTATTGTAAGTTCTTTTAAATTGTCACTTAGTATTATAGGGAAATAAATTATTTGTTGAATTTTACAAAATTTGCTGGTTTTCTCTCGTTTCTTGTACTTACTTTGAGACCATATAGTCGTAACGGCGTATTCCTGCTCTGAGTTGATCTCTTTAATGAGAGAAATAAACAGGCTTTCCCTGTTGTAATATTATTTGGCATATTTGCAGTTCACAAGTTCTCATGTCTTTCTTTGGAAGAATTTTCTGATTCATTAAAAGATTTGTATTTTGTAGCAATGATAACTAATGTTTAAGACCAAAACAATGCCATCGTTATTTTCTTAAATCTCAAAGTACATACTTAGAAACGTCGACAAGAACGTAAAATATTTCTATATTGTTTCACAAATAGATCGTAATGTTTGCGTTTTGATTAGTATGTCTAAAATCACAATCAAGAACTTTTTTTCTGTGTGTAATCATCATTTCCCATATTGTAGATTTAGTATTTATGTATTATAAAATATTGCTTAAAAGTTTGTGGGACACATGACAGCGTGGATTCTAAATGTTAACACTTATGAAGACCATGCCTGTAATATTAGAATGTGTATAGTTAGTTATGAAAGGTGGCCAAATTCGTTATTGTGTCCGCCTCGCATGCGGAAGGTAGCGGGTTCGAGCCCGTGCCGAGTCATACCAAAGACTTATTTTAAGAATGGTACTAGCAGCTGCCTCGCTTGGTGTTCAGTATTAAGAGGTTAGTGTTAGGACTGGTCGGCATTGTGTCAGGATAATGTGAATGAGTTGGACATCATGCTACATAACTGCATCATGATGCCCCAGTGCTAGACATCACTATAAAATTCTCACACCACAGTCATCGTAGTGATATGACTGAAAAACTGTTAAAGCTACGTAAAAATCCGAATAGCCCATGCACACAATTGTAATTTTAATTTTTAAAAAAAAACAATAACAAAACGACTCACTTAAATGCAGGATACTGTATCACTTTTATAGTGGCAATCTGTCAAAATGTCTAGCATTTTGTGTTACAACTAAGCCTGTAGCTGAGTGGTGTCTTTAGACTAAGGCAATGAGGCGTTTAATTAGATGATTACTGTAAGATTAGTGAAGTCAATTAACAGTCTATTAACACCGTTTACAAGGCCATACCGCTTTCAGTAGGTGGTCTGCAGTTGGTAATTTTGATTGACCGCGTTTCCGATGATTTGCATAAGATTACTAGATTACACAAGAATGGATTCGGGTTTTTTTGGGGGGGGGGGTCATAGCATTGACTCAAGCCATGTATATTAAATGAATAAAAAATCACACGAAAAGTATTAACGAGAACTTTTCCATCTGAATGTGTGTGTGTGTGTGTGTGTGTGTGTGTGTGTGTGTGTGTGTGTGTGTTCACTTTCTACAGATTTTACTATGGAAGCCTGATAATAGTCGTGTGACTATACTGATGAATCTATTTTAACGAAAGTTAGACTTTCAGTTGCAATGCAACTTGTCCGGTGGCCTAAGTGGCCACAGCGTCTGCCTCTTATGCGAGAGATCGCGGTTTCGAACCCTGGCCTAGTCATACTAAAACTTATACAAAGTGGTTCAGATGTATATGATCACAAAGCCGGTATCATTGTCGGTATTCGAGATAAGCTATCTTAATAAATGGATTGTGAAAATCAGGTTACTGTCTTTGACAAGCAGTTTTCATTTCCAGACAAATTTCCCACCAATTCACGAAGTCTGTATTCATAAATATAATTAACAACTGTAAATTTAACTGCTCAATAAAATCTACAACCCGTCTAAAACTGCATTTCCATGGTACAGACTGGTTTTATTTCTCATAAGATTGAATCTGTGTTAAAATGCATTATTTATTTGGATTACCGACATTTTGGCATTATTTATTTGGATTACCGACATTTTGGCATTATTTATTTGGATTATCGACATTTTGGCATTATTTTTTTGGATTACCGACATTTTGGCATTTTTTATTTGGATTACCGACATTTTGGCATTATTTATTTGGATTACCGACGTTTTGGCATTTTTATAAAAATTAAAGAACGTATATTGTAATTGATCTCTATTTTGTTCTCTCAAAAGTAACAAGTCAAACATTGTCCGTTTCTGGATTTAACGCTAATGAAGCATGCGTGGGAATATTGTAACCAAGAGAACATTTTCTGCATGAAACATGAAATTCAAATAAATCAACCTTCCTTGACAAGGGCTTACAATAGCAAGCCAGTTATTCGACATGTTTTGCACTGGATATTTCTTATCAGATGTAACCATGAGGCATTAGATTTCAACAACTGGCAATTGAATTATAATCGTATAAACACACACACGCACACACACACACACACACACACACACACACACACACACACACACACATATGAAGGTTGGGGCGAGAAAAATGTCATGTTAGCTTAGCTTGTGCTCAAATAAATATTTTAGTACTTTGCATTCATCAACCGCTTTTCAGTTATGTTTGTATTCATCAACCCTTGACCAATTATATCAACGTTCTTTTTATTATCATATGCCACTTTTGTCCATATCTTTGAAATCAGACTGTCCATTAAATGCGATCACTGTAAAAGATCATAGAATATTATTACCTGTCTACTGATTGATCTACATTGATCATATCCTTTGACCACAGCAATTAGGGTATACTACTATTAACTCTGATAAAAATCTGGTAAAGTTGTTTAATAGTTTAACACATGTCCCAACTTGTAAATATTAGTTTTCATTTGAAACCCATCTTCTAAAATTATTTTCCTTATCTCCTTCTCTATTTCTTGCGATTAAAGTGGTCAATCGCGGAAAAAGTGGTTGTTTAAATCTAGTATTACCTTGGTTGTTTAAATCTAGTATTCCTCTGCTTGTATTTAAATCCAGTTTTCCTCTGGTTGTTCAAATGTAGTTTTCCTCTGGTGGTTTAGATCTTGTATTCCTCTGGTTGAATAAATCTAGAATTACTCTGAGGCTTAACCGATTTCCTTATCTTATAGAGAACATTATATGTCACTCATAAATAACGTCAGAGACATATATACATAAATTTGATAAAACGTCAAGAAAATGGTTTCAATGCCTGTTGTATTTAATCTTTCCTGTCTTTGATCTGACAATTCGTTGAGTATGAAAGATTTGAATGATATATATGTTCAACAAAAAAAACCCCACAATTTCCCCCCGCATGTTTCTTAAATGCTTTTTCTTTCAATTCAAATTCAAGATGAAATGTCATTATGTTACTATTAATAGTATTCTTTGAATTTCCGGTCTAAACACGAAGACTACGTTTTTTCTTCATATTATTCGAAAATAATACCATTGCGTTATATTTTTTTCTGCAGTTCAATTAAAACAAGTCCATTGTTCCAAGGTGACCATTGTGGTGCTCCATACATTTTCTTATAATTGTTGTAGGTAAACATAACGAGAGACGTTTCTGTTATGTCTTCAGTTGTTCCATTGAGTTGATGCTTTAGATTGTTGTTAATTAAAAGTATATTTGAGTTGTCGAAACGAACCTCGAAGGCATAAGAAATACATGCATGCTAGTAACGTTATCTGACAAACATACAACTAATGCTTTTGCTTTTCAAATGGTTGAAACTATAAAGCATTTACATTGTTTAAACCGAAATGAAGTTCCACAAAGAAGCTCGAATACATTTCAGTGTCAATGTGTCATTATTCTCTTTTATAGCACAAAATATAAAATACAATGGCAAACGTTTTTAACATTGGTAATTATTTCAAATATATTTATCTTTAAAGTTTTTTATTTCCAAAAATAGAAATCTTTAAGTTGTCAAAACATAATGTACAGTTTAAAACTTGTGGATATGCAGAGTTTGAAAATTACGTTATGTTCGATATAATTGTTCCTGTGAAATTTTACTTGAAACTTAAGTTTTTACTGGACATTTGTGAAGTTCATAATTATAGTTCAGGTTAAAGAAATCGAGGTCGAATTCTACAAGCTAGTCATTAGCTGTAATAACCTCGTATTTCTTTAATCACATTTATACGTCAGAGAATGCCATCTAAGAAATGAGTGGAACTGTTTTGCTTGTTTTAAGCTCAAGACTAAATAATCTTTTCTTGTCTTGTTACATTTTTTGTTTGCCTTTTTTAATTTATATATCAATTTTCCTTTCAAAAATGCCGTTAACTAACGCCGTTATCTGGTTTCAACTTTTATTTAGAACATTTTTTGCAATGAATTCGATATACTCACGTGTACAGTTAAGGAAGGACATGCATCCTGTTTTTTTTCCTTGTTAAGATATAATGAAAACAAGCAGACATGCATTCAACTATATATGGAGCAAAGCTACGCAACTTTTTTTTTTAAAAACGACCAAAAGGGTATGGAAAGCTGATAGAAAAAGTAATTAATTGAAGGTGAAACTGCTATGACACCTGTGCACCAGTGATAATAATAATAATAATAATAATAATAATAATAATAATAATAATAATAATAATAATAATAATAATAATCTTTTCATCGAGAGAATAATATCTTTTGTTTAAAAACGTCAATCTGCCACGTGGTCCTCAACACACACACACACACACACACACACACACACACACACACACACACACACACACACACACGCACGCACACATGCTATAAACAGTTCATCATGTAAGTAGTCATACAGACTTATATAGAATACATGACACACGTGACTTTTAATTACAGTCGTACATACAAATATTATTTAGAAACACACGTGCACTTTGTTCACCTGAACAGCCTCATATTATAAATGGATACATTGATAAAATCTCGTACTCAGACACTTTAACATGACGCTTTTACTTCATAGCACGAGAGAGAGAGAGAGAGAGAGAGAGAGAGAGAGAGAGAGAGAGAGAGAGAGAGAGAGAGAGAGAGAGAGAGAGGAGTAATCACAATATCACATCTAATAAAATGATGCATATTGCATATTAAGGCTTTCATATTTATACTAAGATTAATAGAAAAACAAAGGTTTGAGATGATTTTTTTCCACATTTGACAAAGCAAAGCATCCATCTGATTATTAAAGAATATCAATTGCGATGATGGTAATAATGATTACGATTTATCGACAATAATAACTGATAATAACAGACATTATTCTTTGTAACTCAAAAATGTTCACAGCTTTTAATTCTCAACGATCCCGTTCTTAAAGACTGTCAGATAATGTGTCATTTGAAGTCTGACAGATAATGCGTCATTTAATTTTTAATATTTTGACAATTGTCTAAAATTCGACTAATTCATCTATGTAGACTTATTTTTTTAGATGTGATCGTCTCGAAACAAATCAGAGTTAGAATATATGAGTGTAATTTCATATATACATATAAACATACATACATACATACATACATACATACATACATACATACATACATACATACATACATACATACATACATACTACAGACAAAGACATACATACATACATACATACATACATACATACATACATACATACATACATACATACATACATACATACATACATACATACATACATACATACTACAGACAAAGACATACATACATACATACGTACGTACGTACGTACGTACGTACGTACGTACATACATACATACATACATACATACATACATACATACATACATACATACATACATACATACATACATACATACATACATACATACATACATACATACATACATACATACATACAATATTTTGTACTCTACTATATTCTACCTCTTTCGACAAGATGATATGTTTGTCTTGAACAAGATTCAAACCCATCCAAACACGTAAATACGTAAGCCAGGTTGGCTACTCATTTGCAGCCCAAGTTACGAATTTGATCTCCTATGCTATTCTAACTGTGACAGGCAGTCACCAACAAGCCAACCTATTTCCAAACCTAACTCAAAGTAAATGTAAACCACATTACAGATTTAGCTTATATATGAATTTATAAATGCTAGCATTGTGATAATTAGGCCCATTCCCTCTACCTTAAACATTGGGAGGTGTCAAAATACGAAACTACCCAGTCAGACCTGAACGCACGGTATGTAGTGCCGCAGCGGATCATATTATAAAAGACAAGGATTTAGTGACAGCTGGTGGAAAGTAGATGGAGCGTGGGGACAAACTTTCTGTTACACTTGTTTGTTGTTGTTCTTTTGGGTGGGGTGGGGTGGGGTGGGGGGTTTAACCTATTTGCATGACCAACTACGAATGTACCTTCAGTTGCTTTGCAAACTGATTCCGCTGAATGAAAAGTGATGAACGATCCACAACACACCTTTTCGACTGCAAGCCGCGAAATTTAAATGTCCTTGACCAATCTTTTATCGGCAAGTGTTTCCAAAAAAATTGATTACCTATCTCTAGGGGCGTAACATACATGAAGTATTAACACCTAGCTTGCATGAAAGCACTCATCTATTGAATGGTCACCTCGAGTAGAATATATTTTGACAGATTTATACTATATTTTGACAGACTGATACTATATTTTGACAGACTGATACTATATTTTGACAGATTTAAACTATATTTTGACAGTTTTATACTATATTTTGACCAATATGTACTACTATTGTGACACCTTGTTTCCTTTATTATGGTCTGGTTAATATTTACGATGACATTTCAAAACATTTTAAACAAATCTCTTGATCAGCACACACTCACACACACGTACGTACGTACCACGTATGTATGTATGTATGTATGTATGTATGTATGTATGTATGTATGTATGTATGTATGTATGTATGTATGTATGTATGTATGTATGTATGTATGTATGTATGTATGTATGTATGTATGTATGCATGCATGCATGCATGCATGCATGCATGCATGCATGCATGCATGCATGCATGCATGTATGTATGTATGTATGTATGGTTTTCTACAACAGGAAGAAAGTTTAGCATTAATTGAAAAGGAAAATATTTTTTTAAAATTTATTTGGACTTACTCTTTGGAAAGGTTTCACAGAATCTTAGAGACGTAAATATGGAAGTATTTAAATTGAAAATGATACCCGAAAATCGGCTGGTCTTTTAAGAAAGGTAATCAATCAGCATGCGTCACATATCAATGGACATGAGGTAAGATGGAACACACATATAAGGAAAGGTTTCAAGTACTGATCCATGTATTCGCCAATTTGATAAATTATAGAATTGTAAGAACTCAATCTAAATTAGTGAAAGTTAGAATTTCGAAAGACATTGTATGGCTATAGTAGGTATTGTGTAGTAATATTAACTAATTAACTATTGGATGGTTATAGTAACTATTGGATGGTTATAGTAGCTATTGTGTGGTAATATTAACTAATTAACTATTGGATGGTTATAGTAGCTATTGGATGGTTATAGTAGCTATTGGATGATTATAGTAGGTATTGTGTGGTTATATTAACTAATTGACTATTGGATGGTTATAGTAACTATTGGATGGTTATAGTAGCTATTGGATGGTTATAGTAGGTATTGTGTGGCTATGTTAACTAATCAACTATTGCATGGTTATATTAGCTATTGGATGGTTATAGTAACTATTGGATGGTTATAGTAGCTATTGTGTGGTTATATTAACTAATTAACTATTGGATGGTTATAGTAGCTATTGAATGGTTATAGTAACTATTGGATGGTTATAGTAACTATTGGATGATTATAGTAGGTATTGTGTGGTTATATTAACTAATTGACTATTGGATGGTTATAGTAACTATTGGATGGTTACAGTAGCTATTGGATGGTTATAGTAGGTATTGTGTGGTTATATTAACTAATTAACTACTGGATGGTTATAGTAGCTATTGGATGGTTATAGCAACTATTGGATGGTTATAGTAGCTATTGGATGGTTATAGTAGCTATTGGATGATTATAGTAGGTATTGTGTGGTTATATTAACTAATTGACTATTGGATGGTTATAGTAGCTATTGGATGGTTAAGTAACTTGGATGGTTATAGTAGCTATTGTATGGTTATAGTAGCTATTGGATAGTTATAGTAATTAGTGTATGTTTATTGTAGATATTGTGTGATTATATTATCTTTTGTGTAATATTACTATGGTAACATCTAAATAGATGTTTTTTTTTTAGTGTTTTCTCTGAAAACGTTCCCAATCTATATTATATTTCTAACTTTGCTTTTTGTTAAAAAAAACAATTTTTCAGCACATTCAAGATGTCTGTGTAATATATCCTTTTGAGTCTGTGTCTTTACTAAAATCCTTATTTCAAATTCTTCACAAATATGTTTGTCATGCATTTCATCATCACCTTTAACGTATTATGAGTTGAAATTGACACCGTTTCTTCAGCATTTTCAGAGCTAAATATGGCCCTTGGATTCATGTGTGAACACTGAAAATTTTATGATTTACTATCGTAGAGTTGTTAATATGAGTTTTCAGTAGTTTTTTATAAACCCTGTTTTCCATTTTTGTTCTTTCCATTTCTTTAAAATCACCTCAAATGGGCACACATAGTATTGTGCTGACGTACCATTTAGCCATGTAAATACATGCAGCAGTTGCGATCGCACATATATTATTGTATTAAATAAGTCATTAATAAGTAGTATGCAGAGTAGGGACAGGTCCAATTTCAAAACCTGAGTCTAACCAAATGGGGGTGGGGGTGGAGCTGTGGTTAAAACAATGAATACAGAGTTTTAAATGATGCTAATGATCTCTAATAATATTTAAAATCAGAATTCAGCTGATTGCCTATATAGTACGACGTCAATTGCAAGTCAGATCTTTTCTTTTTTTGTTGTTGCTTTTTTACTATATTCAATAACAAAAGGGACGTGCAACTTATTGATAATTCATGTACATGTAATGTACTCATTTATCTACAATGAAATGGTGACCTACAAATGGTTATCTGACAAAAAATGTATCCTTACTTTCGATAAGTATCCATCCACAAGGAAAAAATCTGAATATTTTTGCCTGTAATCATTGCTTGATAAGATGTTATTGAGTGTATCTTACATGGCAGTCTAGGAGAAGCAATATTGTCAAGTTCGATAACCAAACCAAGTTAAAGATAGATGTTTTCTTTTTAGACATTACAATTCAAAGAGCAAATATCCTTCAAGTAAATAAAATACTTAACCTGGACACCATTTTTCAATGTTGGATCCCCAGAGAGACATTCCTGTGTGATGTCACATAGTTCACCCGGCCAAGTCAGCTTGAGTAGTTGTGGCATTCCTACAATTCAGTATTTTGGTGAGACTGTTTATAATGTTTCCACAGGGCTGTGGTGTCTATTCCGCTTGGAAATTCACCACAGATGCAGTATTGGATATGGTAGGCGAAATATTTGTCTGAATGAATGATTACTAGATGCAGAAATTGTACTAAAAATAATGCAATGCTGTTGGAAATGGAAGATATATAGCGGTGCAGATTTACATTTATGTGACTCTCTTGAATGGTTTTGTGACCAGATACTTGCAATTTTTGATACAGAAGATAGTTCTGGCTAGATATAATGTTGTCAGTTGAGAGATCGGCATTTATGGAAATTCATTTTATAAAAGAGGTGAATTTTATACTACTTTCGGCTGATATTTAAACCAGGCTTTTTATTGGGATGATATATAAGATTCGTACCACGTGATAGTAATAACGAGAAGGTGACAGTTTGCATTACAATAGACATGTTCTTCTTAGACAGAATGATGCATTTTTTTCGGCCCCCCACCCCCATTTTAGTTTGACTAGGCGAATGTCCGGCGGGTTTCCTCATGTTTTGGTGGTAGTTGAAATGGGTCATATTCCGAAACACATAACAACATAACGACTACTGTGCGTTTACGTAATAGTTGCCCGTCTTTTCACCATTTTTATTAATCAACCTATTTGAAAGATAACGCCTTATTTTTTAAAAATAGTAATAGTAAATAAAACGGTTCCCGAAGGCGGTGAAGGAAAACTCACAATCGCAGCAAATCATTACTGAGAATACTGTGAAAGGATTTCGTGGGGAGTTAATTTGATCGAATCAGATTAACAGAAAGTGATATGTTAACATGCTGACATATGAAAAATAATGATCTGCAAACTGTGTGTAAAGTGTACCAATTATGTGGTAAGTGGGTTTATGAACTTGAGTAACACGGTCGTCCTGCGAAAAATATGTGAATTCACTCAAGGACATGTAAAAAAAAGACGTGTATTCTGACTAATTGAACAGGAGGCAATACTGAGACACTTTTCTGAGTGATTAAAGACTTTAAGTGCACCCTAGCAAATATATCAGTGATAGGAGACAGTAGTAACGGAAGACGGTGATTACAGAGCCCCCTTTACCTGTGTACAAGTGTTTGCATTATGGTTGTTCCCTTGCTCCCATAAATTTTTTTTTCTTTCCTCCTTTCTTCTTTTACCTTTCGATATACTGTAGTTTTATATTATGTTTAAAATATGTAAAGCATAAGTATAAAAGCTTCATTGAATTTGAGGGGGAAACTCATTTCTTAATGGTCAGCATATCAATCGCTGACGCATGCGTATTATAATCATGTTCTTTATCATTTTCTCATTTTACAGGGTCAAAACATGGCGAAATGCACCTTACGAACATCTCATGTTATATTGTGTAAAAACTACCTTTGATCATTTTATCAGAGGTTAAAAAGTAAAAATGTAAATCTAATAGGCACAATCTTATTTCTAAAACAGTTATCTCTTCTAAACATTTCCACGCCCCTTCAATAATTTATTTGTCATATATTGTGTTTTCCAACATACCATAATACTGTTCGATACAATGGACACTAAAATATGGTATATCAAAGTTTAAAACATCAAAAAACATATGTGCTGACCATTTACTAGAATGTTCTAATAATATTAATTTGCTGAACTTATATGAAAATACAACAATATAGGACGCATTTTAAGATTGGTTACAAGTCGAATAAAGACTGACACAAAATTTAACCTTTACAAAGACCGCTCCGGTGGCCTAAGTGCTTAGGGAGTTTGCCTCGGATACGGGACGGGAGGTCGCGGGTTCAAATCACAGCCAGGTCATTAAAAAGACATAAAAATGGTGCTAACAGCTGCCTCGTTTTGCGCTCAGCACTAACAGGTTACTGTTCGGACTGGTGTGAGGATAATGTGACTGGGTGGGACATGATGTTACATGTTGCATGATGCCCCGGTGCTAGACATCACTATAAGCTACCACACCGCAGACATCACAGTGATATGACTTAAATTTCTTTAATAGCTACGTTAAACACACACACACACACACACACACAATAATATATATTAAGTTGATTAAGGAACATATTTCATTTATAGAAGAAAAACGTTTATCCAAAAGGTATGGTGTGTGCATTTTGTAATCCTATAATTTAGAAAAAGCAACAACACAACAAATCAAGTCTTTGCCATTCGACGAAATCCTCTGACGGTAGTACAGGAGATAAAACCTTTCATCCATATATCCGTCCTTTAATCCATCTATCCGTCCTTTCATCTTTCAGTATATTCTTCCACATACACAGACGTACATAAATGCTTTAATCTGCTCGATAGCTAATGGCTTGAATGACAAAAACTTTACCTTAGTAAAAGCCGTGAAAGCTACTAAATTTAAAACCATTTCCCTTCGACTTTGTAGTACATTACTAATTTAAAGACCCATGTCATAAACACAAATAGTCATCAGCTCTTTGATGTGTAGTATACCTTAATATTTAGTAAGTACCGCAATTCCTTCTGGATTATATTCTCATTACAAATATTTATTTTAATTTAAATCGACGTCATGTTCTATTCCACTTACTGTAAATGTGATCACATTAAAGAACACTCTACATAATTAAATTTGTTCGAAATAACAATGTATAACCAAACAACTCTCTCTCTCTCTCTCTCTCTCTCTCTCTCTCTCTCTCTCTCTCTCTCAGATTGATTGAAATGTCTGAGAGGCGAGGGGATATGTTGAAGCATTGTAAGATTTGTGTGGGCATGCGCGTACAAACAACTCTAACCTGTAATTCAATATTAAATTTAATTTGTCTGTGAGGAGTTTACTTTATTTATAGCGATGGATAATCATTAATAACAGTTTTCATAGATTATTATAAAACACTTATTCTTTAATATTTGCTTTACACCTCGGCAATTTTCCTGTATAAGGGTGTCAGACATTCGTACGGAAGCGGTGGAATTGCAAAACTTCAACGGCGTTTTCACTTGGTGCATTATCACAGTTTCCGTACTTTATAGACCTCCAAAGTTGTTCTCAAGTACTCTTTTGTGGCATACTGTTACATTGCCCAAGAGTGGGATGGATTGGGCTAGAGTTACCGCCCTGCTACTTTTTTATTTTTGTTTGATGGATCTACATGTAATCGGGTTTTCGCTATTAATGTAGGTTTCTTGTTCATTACCCTGTTACACTGAAAACTTAGGCTTCAGCTTCGCTTGTTTTGTGTGGCTTCTCCCACTGCATAATTGATCTCGCCCTGCGTGCCGGTAATGCGATTTGGATTTGGATTTGGATTTTTAACGTAGCTTTAACAATTTTTCAGGCATATCGCTACGATGTCCGTGGTTCTTGTGCATGGCTCATATTATGTCCAAACATTAATCTCTTAACGCTGAGCGCCTAGCGAGCGAGGTAGCTGTTAGTATAATTTGTATAAGTCTTTTGGTATGACACGACCACCTGCATCCGAGGTGGACGTCCTAAGCACTAGGCCATCGGACATGATCTTCAGTCTAGCCGCGTTCGCCCAGTAATTGCAACGACTTAGTAAATTGAGCTGTAGCTTCCACAACTTTCAACAGGTCTTTTTCATGTTTTATCCGTTGTATTTTCTGATCATACTCCCTCTTAGTGGAATCTCTAGATTGTCTACCTAGCGAATCTCACATGCGGGTTGTTTTGTTTCCTTTTGGGGTGATGGTGGTGGTTGGCATGATGATCAAGTATAGTCCTTTTGCCCACATAAGAAGCGAACTTGTTTGTCTTGGTACCATGTTGCCGATGACCAGATTTCTGGCTGCTAAAGCAATTCACGGGATTATGATTGGAAAGCTTTACTGGGATAATCAAGAGATATTCAAGGACGCGGGTTTGGCAAAGTTGCAAAGACTAACCTAAGTGTCTGTCGGAATAAATTTGCCGAATTTTGATTTCTTTACTTGAGACACATTATGAGATCTAAGATTTGTAGACATTGCAGACTCATTACTGCTATCTAGATCTCTTGAGTGAACGAAACCTCTACACGAGTTGAGATATTTGCATGAATATATGTAATGTGTATCTCTATAAACATGAGCTTTACAGATGTGCAGTACAAATAAGTAGCCACGGCTAATTTGAAAAGAATTTTGTCTGGTTTTCAGCCTTCAGTATCTTTGCTTTCACAGAATATCATAGGTTTGTTAGCTTTGATTCTCATTGGTTGACTTAGTTAATATATACCGTGGCAAATTTCATTCACTCGAAACGATTTCCTCTTCATAGTCACGGGTTACAATATTCTTGATCCTTTTGAAACTTGGGTTCCCACTATTGACTGTTGTTTTACCGTGTATCCCTATAAAAGAAGACAATTACTGCGTCCCACGTGCACTCCGTCGCCTCAGACCTTAACAACAATACAGCGATAAAGTTGATGCATTGCTCTTTCATTTCATGGTTACATAGCAGCATGATATGCTCGAGTCAAGGAGATATATTGACCCTGTCCACCACCTCCAGAAGCCATATTATGTATTGTGCTTCACGGCCCTACAGTATGTTTCCTTAGTCCTAATGGTGACTTTTGAAAGTCTGGAAATATGTGGAGTTTGTCATTGGTACGATCCCATAAGCTTAACGTGACTAAGACATGGAACGTATCGGGTCTAATGATCGCTAGTTAAGTCATAAGTTGCGGCTGAAGTTGTTTGTTGCACTAGACCGCCATCTCCTCTGGTCAACAAGCATCATCCTCTGCTCCACCGACACGGAGCTCAACCCACGGCAAACAAGTTAACTCCATTAATCATCTTGTAAAAACACAAGAGGGCGCATCGGGTCTTTGTTACACCCCAGATCATACAGGTATTCATTGAATATTGCGAACAATTGTTTGTGTTTTCAAATTTAATTAAAATGATATAATTCGCCAAGATTCAAATAGTTTTTTTTTTATTGAAAATGTGCGTTATTTGAAACCCCTCTTTTAAAATTCCACAATATCTCTCACAATCTATGTATGCCATGATGATCAACAGAGATTAAAATGTCACGGCTAATTTATACCACTCGAGAAGGTGATCAATATACCTATTTTATTACCACTCGCATGCATGAAACAGGGTTGTTACATATTTGCTCACAGGTGTACATAATCATTTAGAGATAATAACACTTGCAATACACGGTCTGTCTGTTATCAGTTGATATTCGGTGGAGTATTTGCTGAAAATGCATAATAATAAGATGTTCTATCTGTTCGTCTGGCTAAACTAGACCGTGCGGCCAAGTTTACTCAGTAAGTTAGGGGAATTTTTTTTAATACTAATTCATCCTACACGTAAGATCGATCTTCGAAATGTTATAATTAAAACAAATATAAAGTTACACATTCAGAAAGTAATAATATAATCAAAACCATTGTGGAGTATGTTTTCAGACGGTAATGCACCCGTGTGAATTAAGGGATGTTGCGCTTTCAATAACCGGGCCGGTCGTATATTTTTTGATGGTACAACCAATTTATCGTAATGTTAATTGAGCACCAAGGACGACTAATGGGCACAGAAGAATGAAATTGTATGAGGGCGTGCGTGCTGTATTAAGAGAAAGACAAATAATTATTTCTAAAAGTTATTGTCTCTCTGGAATCGTTCCGTAGTATCTGCTCAGAATGTTCAAATGATAGAGCATCCACCCAACCGTGTTTATGTCCAAAATAATGGTATATCAGTGTTTAACTATGTTGTATATCGTTATTTAAACTGTACTGTGTTGTATATCAATTTTTAACTGTGTTGTATATCGTTATTGAACTGTGTTGTATATCGTTATTGAACTGTGTTGTATATCGTTATTTAAATGTATTTTAACAGTTCTGCGAACACACCATTACTGAAGCAGCTGTTGCATATATATTATTGTAGGTCACATGAACGACTTTGATTCGCTAGATTCAATTTGAATGACATACGAGTGTAATTTAGAGAGTGATGTAGCACAATAATCCAATAAACCTACGTAATTTATAATGTGAAGAAGAGCAACTGTATAGCTAATATTTCATTCATGTAAACACGCTCAAAGATCAATACAGACATGCCATTATTAAACCAAGCCTTACTCTCGACCCCTCCCCCTCCGTGTTACATCGTGACATCATTATGCCATTCAACCGCGGGTGGGGTGGGGGGCGGGCTGTTCTCATGTGCAAAATGGCAATGAAATGCGATTGTCGAAGCTTAGATTTATCTAATAAAGAGATACAAAGTTTTAATGAATCTTCATATTCCAATCCGAAAACTAAAAGTAGGAGTTGAAATAAATATTTAGGAACATAATTTCATATTTTACAAGATTGGTGAAGTCACGAAGCTTGAAATACCATTGCACACGTAGAGAAGAGAAGACTGTCCATGCACAGTGAGAAGCCATTCCTTTATTTACTGCGAGTCTTACTGAGTGGTTGCAAAACCCTTTCTTTAATAAGAAACTGAGAACGAAAGTCAGGACGGGGAGGGAGGAGGAATAAAAGCCTTGATGAGGGGACGGGCGTATCTTAAAATTAAATATATCCAAATGCACGGATAAATACTTAGATTGTAGACAGATGATCTAATTGCCTAATACAGTTGGAAACCTGTTTGCCGAATCCCGAATCGAAATCATTGTTATTTTTTTTACATTTCCCTGATTAGAATTCTGCGTTGGAAAAGCAGTCACAATTCAAGTTCAGATCAATAAATTTCGACAGTCACTTAGGTTCGGCACACCTATGTGGATCTATGTTTCATGTGTAAGGTAAATAGTATACTTATACCACTGAGGAATTTATAGCGTTATTGAATCCACGTTGCGAAATACCGACTTTTAATCTTGTTTGCTTGCAGACTGTCTCATTATTTTATAAATTTTATAAATTTCGGATCTTTAGGAGGCATGAATTTCGAGTGTCCGAACTTATGAATGTACGGATTTAGGTACACGCCAGATTATACAAAATTACGTCACAAAACGGACTAAGTTACCCAAGGTTGCCACCATACTTTTGATTATTTTTTTAGGAGCTATGATGGCAGACACTGAAATTTAGCAACAGTCAGGTTTATTTATCAACTTGATAATGAAATATCTTTCATATACAGGCAGCTCATAAAACGTTTCATTTTAAATTAAAATTCTGACGAAGTAATGAGCAAAAATGATTAGATAAAAATGCGTAAAATACTGAACACGTGATCGGGCAAACATAAATATTTCCTGTATGCTATGAAAGCGGCACATCTCCGAATTCTTGTCATTAAACACGGAGTCGGTTTTAGATTACTGGTATATATGTATTTCTCATTACAATCAATACCTGGGTTGGTTGGGCATAGTCCGCTGTAGAGCATTTGCCTTATACACTTTGTGTTCGTAAGGAAAGACTTGTTTTCTTCCTGAAATACATCGCTACAAACCTTGTGAGTAAACACGTACAAATAACATCGTTTTTTCTCTTTTATCTGCAAATGGGAAGGCGGGCACCTCAACGGTGCCCAAAAATAAGCTAGGAACACATCCACAAAAGGACAAAACAGAAATCAGTTTTAGAACGTATTTCTATTATACCTTTTTGTAAATAAAAAAAATAATATCCATTATATAATGCTGATATGATTTCCTTTCAGAAATCAATGTTTCGGTATCAAGCTGGAATTTGCAAAATCGGAATATCAGTCTAGGCGCCTCGGTGTCTCAAGAATAGTCTGATGTTTATCGTTCAAAATGAAATCATATTTTCACTGTCAATTTTGCAATCTCTCTTGTTCTTTTGTTTTGGTTTTTCATGTCTTACAAATAATGATTACAATATCTGACAATAAATAAATATTATCGGTTCTGTGTCTTTGTATTATCTCCACAGACACGGAAATACGAATGATACCAATTCTTTCTTTACGCGGGCTTATGTAATCTGGTAATGGTGAAGTGCTGAGATACAAAACAACTGGGAAACACAAATATGCTCTGTCGATCAATGTTTGAACAACCAAACGGTATTTTCCGGTCACGTGATTATAAAGGCTTCATTTGTATACATTTACTAATAATTTATCATACAAAATCAAGCTGCATGTCTGAATCTACTCTTGTATTTCTCCGGCAGTTTCATAAATCTATATGTTGTTGTAGTTAGAGCATTTTCGTCGCCTGCGTGTAACCTTTTCTTCCTCCGGCTTACCCCTTTCCCCAATCCACGACCAATTATTCTACGCGCTCTCATTCACAGATCCGCCTTAATTTGTCGGTCGTTTTCGAGGTACGAGGCACCAGACAGTAAGACAGGATTTTCCGTGGTTTTAACTTGTAAGGCACGCAATAATTGGTTATATATTAAAAGCAGATTCGGATTATCTATTGATTTCTACGTCATACTTTGATCATGTTAAGTTTGCAAAATACGTGTTATGTTTTATAAGGACCATATATTCACGAGATCGGATGTGCTTTGTTTATACTCGCATATTTAACAGTTGGTAAAAAGTTATTTGCATTTGTAGGCCACATACAATTGGGTCACCAGTGCAGTTTAATATATGATGGGGATGGCAATGTTTTAAATTACGTACAGTGATATAAAATGTTCCCAGTTTGCACGCTTTATGATTTATCTACATACATTTTATTTCTGGCATTATACCCTTTTCAGACTTTTGCATAGGTCAAAGTCAACCAATGGTCGCGGGACTTACTTCCCTCATCACTGTTGCTCATGATATCGAAGCGCCAGGGTATTTGCGCCGTTTTTGACGTGCTTTGATTTCATAATGCTTGAGTTAAGACTAGAAAATAATATTTAAACAAGGATGGCGACTGTTGTCTCTGACTTTTACATTCAATACAGTTCTTTCTATGAGAGGGTTTCTTTGTTTTAGTAGTGATATCTATTCGAGATAAGAAAATTTTGATTTAAGAAAAGCGAATATAGGTTAAAGAAAATATACAAAGCTCTGTATTGTTTGTTCTACTGATTACTTCTAACAAACTGCACATACCTGGGTTTATGCAATTGGATTAGAAATCAAAGGAATTATTTACGGTATATTGTCCTTTTAAACAGTGGAAATAAAAAAATACTGGTATAACACACATCAAGATGACAATACATTTTTAACGATAATTTACATATCTTATGCACCTGAAAAGAACACCCCAACGAGATAAACGCGCTGTAATGGCTTGTTCATCTTCTTGTTGGGTTTAAGCACACGATAGGCTATACATAGTATTACAGGGTTAGGAAGAATACGGGGAAAAACCCGGGAAGAACCACCGACCCACGAGACAATACTGGCAAACTTTCTCACATACTCGAACCCGCGAGGGCAGAAGTGAGATGTCAGCGATATGTGAAGGTAAGTGCTTTAGACCACTTGGGGCCCATTAGTTTCTTATAGGAGTGAATCAAATTGCAGTGATGCCACATGATAGGTAATCTGATATTGTCTATTCCAGTCAGATGAAATATTATTTATGTATGTATGTATATATATATATAGTAATTTGTATAATTCGCTCCATTCCCTATGCTATACGAATCACAACAGTTGTCTATTCTGATGTTAAACAAGCAAGAAAGTAAACACTCTTTTCTGTTATCTTTTATGGAAGGGGGAACATTGACTGCATGTCACTGCTTGTTTCAGGTTCTATCTGTTGAGTTTGTTTATGGTGATGCCTACCTTTTGTTGGTTACGCAATTAATGATTTACTCCAGTTTTGAGAAGAAAAAAAATTGGCGCGAGGAACCTTGGGTTGTAAATCTGACATTGAGCCATATTAATATACCGTATATAATCGCTTTTAAGACTACTCCAACTGCAAACTTCATAGACCCAGATCTGCCGTCGCACAATGATGGGTATGTGCATTTAGAATTACTGAGAATAGCAAGCAATATAGACCCTGATATGCATGTGCAATATGATACGGCAGATCAAGATCTTTGTTCATTGCAGTTTGACTCGTACTTGTAAGTGAACAAACACTATGAATATTTGAATGGATTACTACCATTTCCAGTTAAATCTGAATGAAGTTACGATACAAAAGAAAATAATGAATGAAGTTACTTAATGGTACGAGTAAGTTCTGACATATTTTGACATGTGGTTACCGAGCTTAAATTGAACCCTTTATATAAATGTACAGATGTTTTCAACGGGTATTTAGAGGAAAAATTCAATATACTATGATTGAGTGGTATCAAAAGTGAATAACTAAGACGATATTATTTATTATGTTTGAAATGGCAATCCTGCTACTTTAATATATCTTCATGAATATGTAATGGTCTGAATTCCTTATCATTGTGTTAAAGGTAATTTGAACATATACAACAGCAACAAAACTAAATCAGAATTGAAGTTTGTCTGTTGAACTAATGTTATTTTGAAAAGTCTTATTGGAAACGTTAAAACGTGTAGGATCAACTATTAACGCGATATTTCTGATTCTTAACGAGAACGTTCCAGGCAGAAATGCGCGGCAAAACAAGTTTCTCGTCTGATTGAATCAAACTGATGTTGAGCGGAAAGCAATATTTCATTATGCGGATTTATTTTAGAGACAGTCAAACCATCCTTAAAAGTCACCTGTATACATACATCACATGTCTTCTATTGCCATTTGTTAAAAAACTGACCTCTACTTAGCAACCGTCTGTTTTGAGGGTGAACTTTCGTTGCTTTCCTAAGATGATTGCTAAAGACCGGTTTGGTTTGTACTTGACGTAATTCTAACTCAGGACAGAAGTCCTTATTTGTTATAGCAAATCTAAACATACTCAAAAATACATTATTTAAAACAATAAGACATTTAATCACGGTACGGCCAGATTGCACACCGTGAAATACTGGTCAAAATGAATTGCACACCGTGAAATACTGGTCACAGTGCATTGCACACCGTGAAATACTGGTCAAAATGAATTGCACACCGTGAATACTGGTCAAAATGAATTGCACACCGTGAAATACTGGTCACAGTGCATTGCACACCGTGAAATATTGGTCAAGCTAAATTGCACACCGTGAAATACTGGTCAAAATGAATTGCACACCGTGAAATACTGGTCAAAATGAATTGCACACCGTGAATACTGGTCAAAGTGAATTGCACACCGTGAAATACTGGTCAAAGTGAATTGCACACCGTGAAATACTGGTCAAGCTAAATTGCACACCGTGAAATACTGGTCACAGTGAATTGCACACCGTGAAATACTGGTCAAAATGAATTGCACACCGTGAAATACTGGTCAAGCTAAATTGCACACCGTGAAATACTGGTCAAAATGAATTGCACACCGTGAAATACTGGTCAAGCTAAATTGCACACCGTGAAATACTGGTCAAAATGAATTGCACACCGTGAAATACTGGTCAAAATGAATTGCACACCGTGAAATACTGGTCAAGCTAAATTGCACACCGTGAAATACTGGTCAAAATGAATTGCACACCGTGAAATACTGGTCAAGCTAAATTGCACACCGTGAAATACTGGTCACAGTGCATTGCACACCGTGAAATATTGGTCAAGCTAAATTGCACACCGTGAAATACTGGTCAAAATGAATTGCACACCGTGAAATACTGGTCAAAATGAATTGTACACCGTGAAATACTGGTCAAAATGAATTGCACACCGTGAAATACTGGTCAAGCTAAATTGCACACCGTGAAATACTGGTCAAGCTAAATTGCACACCGTGAAATACTGGTCAAAGTGAATTGCACACCGTGAAATACTGGTCAAAGTGAATTGCACACCGTGAAATACTGGTCAAAGTGAATTGCACACCGTGAAATACTGGTCAAGCTAAATTGCACACCGTGAAATACTGGTCAAGCTAAATTGCACACCGTGAAATACTGGTCACAGTGAATTGCACACCGTGAAATACTGGTCAAGCTAAATTGCACACCGTGAAATACTGGTCAAGCTAAATTGCACACCGTGAAATACTGGTCACAGTGAATTGCACACCGTGAAATACTGGTCAAGCTAAATTGCACACCGTGAAATACTGGTCAAGCTAAATTGCACACCGTGAAATACTGGTCACAGTGAATTGCACACCGTGAAATACTGGTCAAAATGAATTGCACACCGTGAAATACTGGTCAAAATGAATTGCACACCGTGAAATACTGGTCACAGTGAATTGTACACCGTGAAATATTGGTCAAGCTAAATTGCACACCGTGAAATACTGGTCAAAATGAATTGCACACCGTGAAATACTGGTCAAAATGAATTGCACACCGTGAAATACTGGTCAAAATGAATTGCACACCGTGAAATACTGGTCAAAATGAATTGCACACCGTGAAATACTGGTCAAAATGAATTGCACACCGTGAAATACTGGTCAAGCTAAATTGTACACCGTGAATACTGGTCAAAATGAATTGCACACCGTGAAATACTGGTCAAAATGAATTGCACACCGTGAAATACTGGTCAAGCTAAATTGCACACCGTGAAATACTGGTCAAGCTAAATTGTACACCGTGAATACTGGTCAAAGTGAATTGCACACCGTGAAATACTGGTCACAGTGAATTGCACACCGTGAAATACTGGTCAAGCTAAATTGCACACCGTGAAATACTGGTCACAGTGAATTGCACACCATGAAATACTGGTCAAAATGAATTGCACACCGTGAAATACTGGTCACAGTGAATTGCACACCGTGAAATACTGGTCAAGCTAAATTGCACACCGTGAAATACTGGTCACAGTGAATTGCACACCGTGAAATACTGGTCAAAATGAATTGCACACCGTGAAATACTGGTCAAAATGAATTGCACACCGTGAAATACTGGTCAAGCTAAATTACACACCGTGAAATACTGGTCAAGCTAAATTGCACACCGTGAAATACTGGTCAAAATGAATTGCACACCGTGAAATACTGGTCAAAATGAATTGCACACCGTGAAATACTGGTCAAGCTAAATTGCACACCGTGAAATACTGGTCAAAATGAATTGCACACCGTGAAATACTGGTCAAAATGAATTGCACACCGTGAAATACTGGTCAAAATGAATTGCACACCGTGAAATACTGGTCAAAATGAATTGCACACCGTGAATACTGGTCAAAGTGAATTGCACACCGTGAAATACTGGTCAAAATGAATTGCACACCGTGAAATACTGGTCAAGCTAAATTGCACACCGTGAAATACTGGTCAAGCTAAATTGCACACCGTGAAATACTGGTCAAAATGAATTGCACACCGTGAAATACTGGTCAAAATGAATTGCACACCGTGAATACTGGTCAAGCTAAATTGCACACCGTGAAATACTGGTCAAAATGAATTGCACACCGTGAAATACTGGTCAAGCTAACTTGCACACATTGAAATACTGGTCAAAATGAATTGCACACCGTGAAATACTGGTCAAAATGAATTGCACACCGTGAAATACTGGTCAAGCTAAATTGCACACCGTGAAATACTGGTCAAAATGAATTACACACCGTGAAATACTGGTCAAAATGAATTGCACACCGTGAAATACTGGTCAAAATGAATTGCACACCGTGAAATACTGGTCAAGCTAAATTGTACACCGTGAATACTGGTCAAAGTGAATTGCACACCGTGAAATACTGGTCAAAATGAATTGTACACCGTGAAATACTGGTCAAGCTAAATTGCACACCGTGAAATACTGGTCAAAATGAATTGCACACCGTGAAATACTGGTCAAAATGAATTGCACACCGTGAAATACTGGTCAAAATGAATTGCACACCGTGAAATACTGGTCAAAATGAATTGCACACCGTGAAATACTGGTCAAGCTAAATTACACACCGTGAAATACTGGTCAAGCTAAATTGCACACCGTGAAATACTGGTCAAAATGAATTGCACACCGTGAAATACTGGTCAAAATGAATTGCACACCGTGAAATACTGGTCACAGTGAATTGCACACCGTGAAATACTGGTCAAAGTGAATTGCACACCGTGAAATACTGGTCAAAGTGAATTGCACACCGTGAAATACTGGTCAAGCTAAATTGCACACCGTGAAATACTGGTCAAGCTAAATTGCACACCGTGAAATACTGGTCAAAGTGAATTGCACACCGTGAAATACTGGTCAAAATGAATTGCACACCGTGAAATACTGGTCAAGCTAAATTGCACACCGTGAAATACTGGTCAAAATGAATTGCACACCGTGAAATACTGGTCAAAGTGAATTGCACACCGTGAAATACTGGTCAAGCTAAATTGCACACCGTGAAATACTGGTCAAAATGAATTGCACACCGTGAAATACTGGTCAAGCTAAATTGCACACCGTGAAATACTGGTCAAAATGAATTGCACACCGTGAAATACTGGTCAAGCTAAATTGCACACCGTGAAATACTGGTCACAGTGAATTGCACACCGTGAAATACTGGTCAAGCTAAATTGCACACCGTGAAATACTGGTCAAAATAAATTGCACACCGTGAAATACTGGTCAAAATGAATTGCACACCGTGAAATACTGGTCACAGTGAATTGCACACCGTGAAATACTGGTCAAGCTAAATTGCACACCGTGAAATACTGCTAAAAGTGACCTAATTATTTTAACAAATGAGTATAGTCATTTCATTAAACATTTACGTATTAAGTTGTTTGGCTATACAAACGGTATCATCTAAAAAAGTGAACTTTGTTGTTGGTGCTAGACGAACAGACGAAATATAAATCAATAAGCCTATTTGCCGTATGAAATTTTAGGAAAGCTTGACGAATATCAGACACTGTGTAAATCCCAGTATATTACATATAAAGTTATTAATATATATTTGACTGAGAGTTTACAGGTCACGTTTTCTAGTAGTTTATGCACGCATGAATGTATTAAAGTAATCAGATCCGTCCTGGTGTAAAACGTTTTTAAATAAAAGTGTTAGTAATGTACAAAATGAAGCCATTCCCACATTCCAGTTCTTTGAAGACACCTGAGACTTTGTCGTCTACAATTACCGCAATGAGAGGTTTACTCACTCGCATGAAATCAAAGCCTACAATGTCCACATCCGTTTCAAGGCCAGGCAATGATGGCATCTTAATAAGAAATTTATAAATCAATATAATGGAATTTGATCTTTTCTGCTCATGCTGTCCACGGCAAATCTAGCAGCGGTTTAAGATATATAATAACTATTATGTTTACCCCGCCAGCATAATGACAATCGCTAACACGCACTAACTTGTATATCTTGATTTGTTCCCACTTTCACCGTTATTTACACTTGACCACTTCACTGATTTTTCTACTACACTCTTTACTACATATGGAAAAAGAGAGAAAATTGGATACCATGTCTAGAAAACCAAGGAAAAGCCTTTTTAGTTTTTGAATCCAGAATTTTGTGTTAAATGCGGGGTACGGGGGTGATAACGTAAAGTCCTTCTTGAAATGTAGTCATATGTTCTAAGCTCCGTTCTCTCTGGCACTCATGTAGTACATGGAATGTTTAATTATGCAGAGAAGGTCTCGGGAATTTAATATTAGCACTCCATTTTGAAAGAAATGCATGCCATGGATTTAGATAGATTTGTTAAGGGTTTGTGATAAAGTACAAAGATATATAGTTTTGAGTAAGCCTGGCGGAGTAAGTTAGTAATTATGCATTTTAGTAGCGCACTTTTATTAGATTCCAAACAAGTTTAAATAGTCGACCTGTGATGTTCAAGAGAATTTGTACAGGTTCACAGTTGGTGTAAAACTGTAACAACCATACCAGTGGAATCGAGAACTCAACAAACAATAAAAGTCACAACATTTGATTTGGATTTTATGTATTCGCATATAAATGGTGTCAAACAATAAATATCGTACATCTTGATGTGACGAGGCATACTATGGTTGTAGATCAGGTTCTGTGCTGTTTCTTCTGCTGATTAGACATAGCAAACTGCATAGACCCCGGTCTGCCGGCGCATACTACGAAGATTTATCTGGGTCTACACAGTTTGCAGTTGAATCAAACGTATGGGAGAGTATATATGGTAAGACTGCATTGATTATAGTCGGGGATATTAAGTGAAACACGATTTCCAAACAGAGTGCTTTGTGTATCTTTTGGATCAAGGATATTTCACCCGGGATATAATCGTCATCTTTGTGAATCTCATCAACCTTTTTCTGAGTGAAAATTCGTGGATGTTTGGTAAACATTTATCTCTCACTGTCAGTTCTGAGAATACTGACCTTGTCTGTTGTTTAAACTGCTCGTACTTTCACTTTTTATCGTAAGGATACATTCTAGTATAAACTGGGTAGTGATATTTTTGGTTATAAGGCCAGAATTAGTGTTATCATATTTCTATAAAGTACGATATTTGACAGACTTCTAAACTCTGCAGATTGTACATTCAACCAATCATCTTTTGTTTGCATGCCTCATGAAACGGCAAGCAAGTGCCCATGGTCTTATTTTGGTCCTAAAAAAATATTTCGCGGTAATATGCTGTCTTTTGAATGCATGTTTCTAGTAGTAGTAGTAGTTGCAGCAGTAGTAATAATAGCAACGCAAATGAACATTTGTCTTTTGTCCCTGCCGGGGGGGGGGGGGGGGGCAGGCTTTTTTTGCGCCGTCGTCTATTCGAATTTAGAAACTCCACATTTATTTCTCGCACAATAAGGTAAATTACATCCCACGAAAAGAATACAAGTATAAATTCACGTTTGACCATGATGCTAATTGTTCCTTGAATCAATTGATTGAAAGTGAATAGTTTAAACGTTGCACACTTTTTAAAATAGGAAATAAGCATATATATTTGTATGATATATACAAACAGAGGGAAAGTATATTGAAAACCCAAATAGTATAATGATATAATGAAACATTCTTCAGAGAGGATCTCGTTGCTATCAGGTGAATTGTTAATGTTCGTAGATGCCACTGTCGTCGATGTGAAGATGTCATCATTGAGATAACTGATAAGCAAGTGTCAAATACTGACGCCTTAATCTATCGATCTTCTTTCTTTCTTTTTGATAGATAATCGAAGAGCCAGCCCTGGGACTTTCTTCACACAGAGGCAAGTGTAATCCATAAAAGGATTTCTCAGAGAAAATATAAAACGTATTGTGGCCATCAATATTTTGCTAGCATCCACAAATCTAATTTCTGGCCATCTGACAGTTCATCACAAGGTACCGGGAACTAAATCCATTAAATTTTGCAAAAGTGTTTAAGCTACAATTTACAGACAACAAAAGGTACCAAACGGTGTTCATGCTTGTATGGGCAGATGTATAGTACTGCAACACATACATATACTTTTTCTTTAGGAACAATAAACTTTATCCACTTGAAGAAGAGAAACAGGTGTTAGGAACCCTTTCACGGGGACAAAATGGCGACCCCTGACATTCTTACTCCCACCGGTGGTGTTGCTGAGGACCTGGCAACGTGTTCGTTATGTGGGCAAATTTTTACTGAGCCACAGTTACTCTCGTGTCTTCACACATTCTGTCGTTCCTGTCTGGAGGACCATATTTCAAAATCAACAGATTTAAATGGACAACGCGGCTTTAAGTGCCCAACATGTGAAGTAAAGATCGAAATTCCACTGGGAACGCAAACAGGAAATTATGGGGCGCTTTTTCACCACGATTCTTTTATGGCGAAGTTAGTCGAGCTAATGTCTGCAACGAAAGATGACAAGCATTGCGATATTTGCAAACGACGCCAGGAGACTGCCACGTCATCCAGTATATCTCCTGCAACCGATTGGTGTCTCGATTGTTCTGATGCATTTTGCGATGTTTGTCTCAAAGTCCATCTTCACGGCAAACTGACGGCCACACATACAGTCTTAAAACTGGATGATTTAAGGCAACTTCCTTTGGAGAGCTCGATGAGGAAGAAGAACAAGACGCCATGTGATGTCCACGGAGAGCTTATTACTCTGTTCTGTGTAGATTGTCGTGAACCACTTTGCGTGCAATGCATGGCTGTATCCCACAGACGATGTGAGAATGTCATTACGGTGGCTGATGCAATGAGGTCAAGATCTGACGTCAGTGACGTCATGTCCAAGCTCAACGCTCTACAGATTGCGCTGGATTCAGTTGATGGCCTGGGCGATCTGGAAAAGAAGCTCGAGGAAACAATTGCATCGGCAAGAAACGACATCAGATCCCTCAGTAACTCCCTGTGTGAATCCATCAGACGACAGGAGGAACGTTTGTTGAAGACTCTTGACGAGAAGGCGGCAGAAGCGCGCTCACTACTTAGGGACAGAATCGAACCTAAGAAGGCAAGCCTCAAACAAATCAAGGCTGCTGACAAAAGAATGAGGGTCCTTCTGAAATACGGTAGTGATGTTGAGATTCTATTGGGCTATAACCAAGTTCAGAAGCAAATGGAAGCAAGCGAAAACTCCACTGGAACACTTAATCCGAACTGTATGCAAGTTAAAATATGTTTTTCCACCAGTGAACCGGTAGAAAAGTTTCTTAAAGACTTTAAATCACTGGGCGAAATTGGCCTTGACACCGGTGCAGAAATTGGATTATCTTCATGGGGTGTCACTTGCACATCTAACGAGGACATCATCGTCACTGATTGTCAAAATCTCAGAATTCAAAAGTTCAGCAGAAATGGCGAACTCGTGGACCATATTCAACTTGATGATGAGCCGCGCGACATAACTACATGTGGTGATACTGATGACGTAGCCGTGACAGTGATTGGTCGAATCATCATGTTCTTGTCCACACGCTCTACTTTGCGTCTGTTGAAAAAGACTAAGACAGAACGCCAGTATGATGGTATCTCATATAGCAGAACTGACGGATACCTTGTTACAAGCTGCGTGCGCGAGAAAAGAATTGACGTGATTCAGCTCGATGGCGCCATTGTGCGCTCATTCTGCAAAGATTTAGCTGGGCAATTCATATGTGATGAACCAAGGTATGTCGAAGCCTCTGTCGATGGAAACATAGTTATTTCAGATATTTCCAATAATCTTGTAAAATGCATCAATATGGACGGTTATACAGTTTTCACTTACAAGCCAGATTCCGACAAGGAATTAAAAAATCCACAAGGAATATGCGTGGATAAAATCGGAAACATTTTTGTGGCAGACAATGGTAATAACAGGGTTCAACTGTTGACCAGTTACGGATCTTTCCAGCGTTTCATTCTTCAGAAAGAGTCTGGATTAGAACATCCATGTGCTATTAAGGTCAGTAGTAGCAACCGACTGATTATTGTACAGAACGATGGCATGGTTAAGGTGTATAGTTACTCATAGGATCTATGCATGCCGTTCCGAATATGTTTCCTGCAAAAACGTTTCATTGGCCAGCTTTTGCATTATGTTTTATGCGGCTGATATACTTTTTGTCGTCTCTTGTTCACGAGTTCGTTTTATTCCTACCGTTGAATTTATTTTTCGGTGACGGCCTAAGTATCTGGTGCGTGCGCAGTTAAATTCCTAAGAATGATTACGAAAGTGGAATTGCTTTATCCTACGAATGATGGACAATAATAGCTTTGTTCGAGATTTAGGATTTGAAATTGTTTTAAACTTAGCACCTGACATCAATGTGAACACCTTTATTCATCTGAACAGTCCCAGAATTTCCAAATAAACTGTAAAGATACATTCAATATTTTGATTTCATTCTCAGCTGCAATCATGAGGATATAGATCATCGACTCAGCCTGAAAATATATAGAATCATGGATATTATGGACGTTTTTTTATTAATGTGATCGTTTCATTAGAAAGTGTGGTTATGTTTGGTGAAAACATGTACCCAAGATTCACCAGACTTCAAATATAGTTATGGCAAGCCTACACGACACGGTACGTTTGTGTTAATCAAATTTACAGACTTCCTTAAGCTGACAAGCTTTGATATCCATCAAACTGCATCCGTCGTCGAAGGAATGAGTGATTCAGATCTCTACTTTAATTAAATCTACAACCTTCACTGAAGTAAAAAGTGATTAAATATTTACTTCAGTCAAACCTACAACAAAAAAGTGATTCAGATATCGAATTCAATTTTTACAAAATACAAAATTTGCATAAGGAACCATTGATTAAAATATTTACTTTATTTAAATCTGCAAACATTGCCAAAGAAACGAGTGATTCAGATATTGAATTCAATCAAATATTTCTTCGAAGGGACGATTGATTTATATATGACTTCAGTCAAATTAGCAAAAGTCGCCAGTGATTGAAATATGGACTTAAATCAAATCTGCAAACTTCGCCAAAGACGAGAGTGGTTCAGATATTGAGTTCAGTCAGAGATAGAAATTTCGTCGAAAGAACGAATCATTTAATCTTTGATTTCGAGATCTGTTTTGGAAAATAACATAACCTGTAGCTAATCTTGTACATTGTGGCAAACACAAACTAATGTTCACATTTGTTATATTTATCAATGCCATTTGTCCATGTACTTTTAGGCGTGTAATGTACACTTGTCATGCTCCTTAAATATTGGGACATAATTTTGTAAACCTATTCGAAAGTTCTATTTTTGATACAGAAGTCTTTATCTTGTTGTATTACTTATAATACTTTAGTAGAAATGCTGAAATTGCTATATATTCAAAGCATATAAAATTACATAATTGGAACATAAACCAGTGTAGATTACGAATCACAAAACAAACACAGCAAATAACCAGATTTGTATTGTATAAACTAATTAGTAATCGGATATAATTAATCAATGTGAACACATATTCAAACCAAAAACTGTGAGCCAAGATTTGTTTTTAAAAAAATTTTATTGGACAGGGTGTTATTTATCACATGTTGTCGTGGATATAATTTATCATAAACGAATCTTTTATTCTAGTTATTACACGCGCGTTAGACATGTTAAAGCATGCCATGAAGTGGCACAAATAAAAAGTCTAACATCTAGAGTTTAGGTCTTAGACCGTAGTCCAAAGGCATATAACTCGACCTTTGAAGCCTTTGTAATTAGGATTTCGACATGTGATAAATAGTACTCCTCTAGTATAATTAATATTGTATTCTTTAAAGCTCATATGACATACTTTTCATATGAAATGAACCTCATGTAAAATGATCTATATCCTTTATTCAGTGTAGAGTGTAGTTTACTGGATTCTGTTTATATCTTGCCCATCAATCTTAGTAATTTTGCAAAACAAACGGGACATTTTAGTCTAATTTTAAAGGTGTTGTTATATCCCTTGTGGTGACGGGATATGGTTATCTTATATATATATATATATATATATATATATATATATATATATATATATATATATATATATATATATATATATATACACACACACACAAATTAGGCAAATTTCAACTTAACACCTGAACGTAATAATTTCATTTAAATAACGTGTATTTGATTACATTAGAGAGTATAAACTTTAATATTTTCTTATTTGTTTGAAAGATCGTGTGTATTCTATATCCAAACTCGATATCTCAACCTTGTATTATGTATATCATTTTTATACAGCGCTTTTCCATTATGATTATATATGAAGATGCAAATAAATCAGATACAATACTGTTTAAGGTTCCTTTTTTAACCTCTCTCTCTCTCTCTCTCTCTCTCTCTCTCTCTCTCTCTCTCTTTTTTCTGTTTCTTTCTGCGTTTCGGTTATTAAAAACTTTCTGTATTATAGCGTAGCCGCTATATATATATTTTTCCCTTTCTTCTTCTTTTGTTATTATTATTATTGTTTTGTGTTGATGGTGGTAACTTGGTCGTGGTAATTGTACTAGTTGTAGTCAGTGGTGGATACAATATAAGATCACGGTATGTGGAGAGTGTCGATCAAATCCATAGTTGTCCCTTTAGGGGCAAAAGGAACCAGCATTTTCAAGACACAACATCGTAGGAAAAATTACTGATCTGCCCTTGACAGTGAAGGCACTGACGCTGGTTGAGTTAAATTACCAATATCCAAATGGTGTCATTTTTCTTTTTGTTACGACATCCTCTTTAAATCGGACTCGTGTGTCTGTGTAGCGACACATAATTCTCGCTGAACTAGATTTAGTACAGAATATCTATCTATCTATCTATCTATCTATCTATCTATCTATCTATCTATCTATCTATCTATCTATCTATCTACCTATCTCTCTCTCGCTATATATATATATATATATATATATATATATATATATATATATATATATATATATCGATCTACATACATACATAATATATATCGATCTACATACATGCATAACTATTGTAATAATTTTGAAAACAATTTTAAAAAGGCATCTTAACAAAAGAGTCTAAATGAATGTGTCACATGTATGCCTTTGAACGCGCTCGCCTGAGTGTATACGTCTGTGTTCATTCTATATTCTAACAAGCCATGTGTCCATCTGGTTAGTATACATTGTACAAGCCATGTGTCCATCTGGTTATTATACATTGTACGTTGGTCAAAGTGCCAAATGCAAAGAGTGGTACACTTGTTGTTTCAATTTTGTGTCTAACAAAGAATATACAATTCCTTAAGAAGTTATTCTGTTTTCACTAATAATCCTATGATTTCTTTATAACGATATAAAGACATTATGTGTTTACTAATACAATAGGAATGTTTATATATCATCAATACTCGCTTTTTGTGTCGAGTCAAACAGCAAACAACAAAGATACTGATCTGCCGAAGCATAATGAGACTGCAGAATAGGGTCTATGTTGTCCGTTCTAGTGATTGCTGGTAATAAATTGCACTGACCCATATCTGCCGGCGCATTATGCGACGACAGATCTGTGTATGTGCAGTTAGCGGTTGGACTCGTTTTGTACACGAATATAGACGGTAGCTTTATTTTCTTATCTTCATCTGAACACATTCTATAAAACACCTTCCATTCTTCGAAACGAGTCAGCCATTATTTGGAAATACAATACAATCAGATCATATTGACACCAGGTCGCACCGATTGCGTTTTCATAATGTATCGAAACACTCAACTGTCTATTGATTTGCTTCATAACAAATGCCTTTTGAAGGACCATTTTACATTATTTAATCGTACCATAACCTGCATGCTTTTCTATTTCTCAATATGCAAACACTGAAGTGTCACACCACAAAAAACACATACTTTATATTCATTGTGTTAAAAAGTCCAAAAACGATTATGTGGAAACTAGTTTTAGCCTTCTCAAGCTGAATCTGTAGAGAAAATGTGTAAATCATTAAAAATAGGGCAAAAACGACCCACCCTTGTTAATTCATTAAAATGGACGCATGCATGTTATTTTTAAGATAGAGAAAGTGTTGATGTCACTGAGATTATGACGTCATAATACTCGAGACGGGAAAAGACTAATGACTTATATAGAGCTAAATTGTTCTTAACAATTTCTTTTACTGATATATTAAAGTTGTTAAATTGGCGTGGACTATTTTCATCCTTAAATTTATTTAGTTTTTTTTTTCCTTCAGCCCTCACATAACCTCCTAGCACCCACAAAAGATTGGCATTCATGTCTTGCCAGAATCAAGAAATTAAAATAGTTACAAATCCAATAATAAAGGCGAAGATTTACGACAAAGAAGAGAGCGAGGGGGAGCTCATAGAAATAAAATTAAAACACGAAAAATAACAGGAAAACTTGTACAACGGGTTGTATAAAATTAACCTATCACAGGTTTATCGAGAATCTATGCGAAACTAGAAGAACTCAATGTTATGAGAGAAAACAATCTTTTTTTCTATTTCTATCTCAAATCCGGTGCATGCGAATATAAAAAAATTAATTGTCTGGTAGTAACTTTTGGTGGACAGTTTAGAAGTATTTAACCGACAAACACCAAACACGTTCCCGTTTAAATACAACCTGTTGTATGGCGCTAAATAGCCTAAAAGTGCTGGTGCGCCGTTAAATATCAATCAATCAATCAATCAACCAAACACGTTCCCACCTTACCATCACCATAAATCCATCTTCAAAGCATGTGTAATAGTTGTTTATATATATGATAAGCTGATATACTATTGACATGTAGACATTATTAAAAGGAAACGAGTCTTGTCGAGTATCCTTTTAATGAAAAATTTATACAATGACTGATATATCATTGATACAGCGTACATCATGTACATATATTTTATTTATATTACATACAAATGTATTGTTTGATCTTTTTATTGACCGAGTAAATAAACTTCTCACATCCCCGAGTGTGTCCACATCAAAATGTAGTTCTATGCCTTTTGTGGCTATTCACAGACACCTTTGCATATTGGTACGTTAATTATGTTATTTTCTAGTTTCTATTTTTCTTCACAATGATTAAATCAGTATAATACACAATTATGATTTAAACATGGACTATGCTTTTAATGATAAAGGTAGAGCACTACAAACACTTGGTTAATTACGCCATTCATATGAACGCTTAGCCATTCACGTACCGGCGAATGGAAATTAATGTGGAATAGAAACTAAAATTTTACCACCATTCATAAGTCTAAAGACATCGTGTGATGAGACAAACGAAAATTCAATACGCTCGTCATTTTATAGATTTTAGCCCCTATCTTGATTACGATTGGCCAGAGAGAGAGAGAGAGAGAGAGAGAGAGAGAGAGAGAGAGAGAGAGAGAGAGAGAGAGAGAGAGAGAGAGGGGGGGGGCTTTGGAAATTTCATATTTAATCAATAATAATCGATTTTTAGAACACTTTAGTATGTTTAAGAAACAACAACAAAACATTACATAAATCACAACAGTATATGTACCACGTAACCGAGAATTTTACCACATAATGTCGACATGGTTTGTAACTTTGTATCATTGATAAGCACTGTAGATAAATCCCAAGGAAAGTGCACACATATCATTACAACACACCATATTCTTGTAGGTTACTTGGTGTAACATCTATTTCAAACTTTTAATCCAGTCCAAATTCCTTTTATCGCTAACTCCGTTATGCATGAAAGGGGAGGGGAGAGTTATTATATTAGTTATTATTCTCCCTTCTTGCTTCGTTAACTCTAATTATCCAGACTAGTACTTCATCATCTGACTTGACTCTGTACTTCTTAAGCTGTAAATACAAGTTTCACACACTGACAATTCTTTGTCCTTCACGAAGTAAATCGTTTCTGCCGTTTGGAGTGTTCCACTACCAATAGTAGTCTCTCTTAATTGTCTTGCATTTCGTTCAAGACGGCTTCGACGTACATACCACTTTCATACATATCGAAACTAAATTCGTCCTCTAGCACTGGGTATTCCATACAATGTTTCCTATCATCAAGCAGCGTTTGTAATTTAAAAGTTTTGCTTTTCACTTATACCCCTATGCCATATTGTATTAACTCTGTTAGTGGTTTAAGGAAGTCTTTCTAAATCAAGTACTTAGAAAACCTTCTGTTCTGACTTCCCATGTACATTATTTGCCTCACTTCTCTGCCTCCTTTTTAAATGGAAATTGTAAGATTTGAAAACTTTTATGGTTTTGTCTATGTTTAGTTTCTACCCTCTGCTGAAATCACGTCCTCCAAAAAATGTCAATTCAGCTGTTAGCGATTTCCAAGATTGATGTAATACCTTTTCCACTCTGGATTGGTTCTTCCAAGTTTAATAGCATCCACTTTGGACATTTCTTCCATGTTTAATATCATCGCCACCCTTCACATACGCTATTCCAAGTTTAATATCATCCATTCTTCACATACGTTATTCCATGTTCAATAATTTACTGCTCCGGTGACCTAGTGGTTCGAGCGTCCGCCGCGGAAGCGGAAGGTCGTTGGTTCGATCCCTGTCCGAGTCATACCAAAGATTTACAAAAATTATACTAACAGCTGCCTCGCTTGACGCTCAGAATTAAGAAGTTAGTGTTAGGACTGGTCGGCCTGGTGTCAGGATAATGTGAACGGGTGGGATATCATACTACATGTCTGCGGCATGATACCCAAGTGCTAGACATCACTATAAACTGCCTCACCGCAGACATCGTAGCTATATGACTGAAAAATTGTTAAAGCTACGCTAAAAAATCTTAAACAAACAAACAAACAAAGTTTAATATCATCCACTCTTCACATATGTTCTTCCAAGTTTAATATCATCCAGTCTGGACACATCTTCTTTCACGTTTAATATTATCTCCACTCTCAATATACGTTCCTGCATGTTTAATATCATCAACTCTGGACATATATTCTTCCATGTTTAATATCATTCCCACTCTTCACATATGTTCTTCCAAGTTTAATATCATTCCCACCCTGGACATATGTTCTTCCATGTTTAATATCATCAACTCTGGACATGTGTTCTTTTTCATATCTTTTTCCAAGTTTAATATCATCCACTCTGGACTATGTTTTCAACGTCTTACATAAACACATTACTATCATCTATACAGATAAGACACGTATAGCTTTTTTTCCCCCACCGGTATCTGATGGTAGCATGTTTAATAGGTCTCGCGTTTCCTGCATCGATGGTTGAACACGTCAAGAATCTAGTTTGTTAATGTCGCATTCTTAGCATTAATTGCGTGCTCATCTAGTGTTGTCGGTCACGAATCTGTATTAAAAAAATTAAGGCGTCCAGAAGTTTTGTCAGCATTTTATAATTATTATCCATTCTTCTTTCCTTCTTGGCTGTTATCTCCTCCTCTATTGCCAAGCAATCGTACGTTTATTTCCTTCTTCACCACCAACCCCCACCACACCCTCACCCCTTCTCTCTTGAGGTAACTTTTACTTTACTCTTCTTAGTTTGGACTGCTGCTCTCGTTATAATCCACTATTACATGCTAAGATTGTTTTCACACGTTGTTACAACATGTTTTGCTCTCTTAACCTTGTTTCTCTATCGGCAATTTAAAAAATCAGACATTTGCCGATATGTGCCAACTTCACTTGATAACATTCATTAAAGATCAAAAAATATTAGAGTGCACCTCAGTATATCAGATGTCAGCAATTTGAGACAACTGATTTTGCTACATGCTCACACCTGTTTTCAATTCGCACTTGTCCTCTTTTACTTTGTTGTTTTTCACCATTGTTCTTGACATTATTAAACTTTGCATCTTAATTGGCACCTTCTAGCCAATATCGTACCGATGTGCCAAACAATGCAAACTCAGGTTTCAGAGAGGCGTTGTCATGGTAGATACATGTGCATCAGTGAGCAGTGGGAACTACTGCCAACATCCCGCATCAAAGGTCGCTGGCAGAGAAGTCAGTACAATCGACAGTCTAAGGCAGAAACGAATTTATTTATTGACATTATTGTAACTAAATGTTGGCTTGTTCAATAATAAAGAGGTGACGTGTGATAAGAAAACCTTACCAATCATAACCCAAACAAGAATTTAGAAATTGAATGTTGGTCCCTATCACCAAGCTGATTGAATGAGACACTACTAGATCAGGGGACACAACTGTTTCTGTGACGATTCTTATTTTATGATTGGGTTATGTCCCTGGTATTATATTGGTTATCATTGTTAATGAAATCGGGTAGGGTTCTAAGCGAAATAATGTGCTCCATAATACACATAAATGTTTTAAATTTGAGTGTCAGGCATATAAAATGTTATATATGATTATAAATATACTCATCAAATAACCAATCATAGATCTAGAGAACGGAGTAAGCATGATGTGAAGAGAGAACACACATAATACATTTACATCAAAATAGGCATGTGTATCATTGGCTTGTTCAATAATAAAGAGGTGACGTGTGATAAGAAAACCTTACCAATCATAACCCAAACAAAAATTTAGAAATTGAATGTTGGTCCCTATCACCAAGCAAACTCAGATATACTGGTACAATGAAGACTTGCGAACAAAACTTCAAAAATGAAATTAAGAAAGTAACCTGATTAAAATTTACCAACAAAGAAATTACTCAATAACAGAACATTATGAAGAATATAAATCTTAAATTCAATTGATAAATTAAATTATTGACATTATAAATCATACATTGGCTAAATACATTTTAAAATCTGTCAAAGGACAATGCTGCATCTTGAAAAACATTTATCTTTAAGAATAAATACTAAATAAATAACAGAACAACAAACATTTAAAATAAAGGTAAAAGCTACGCCCCTCCTGGCGATTATTTTATCTAGCTTTTCTCTGATATACTACCGGCGCCCCGGGTAGCCGAGTGGTCTAAAGCGCTCTCAGTTACGATCACTGCCATCTCACCTTTGCGTGGGTTCAAGTCTAAGATTCGGATAACGCAGTTATGTGAGAAAGCTTGCCAGTAGCTTCTCGTGGGTCGGTGGTCCTTTCCGGGGGTTTTGGTGGATGTTCTTCCTCCACCAATAATACTGGCCGCCACGTATAACCCTATCGTGTGCTGACAAATGGCGTTAATCCTACAACAACAAAATTCTGCTATACTACCCAAATGATGCTGGGTCTCGTCGATTGGAAAATTTGGCTTGCTGAAACAATCCTGCAACTATTACACGTATAAACGGCTTAGCATCACTTACTGCTTGTAAACGTTTACAAAATCAGTGAACGAGTGTGTGTGCCCTTTTATATATAAAAAATCAGTGATATCGCTACGATGTAAGCAGTGTCGCAGTTTATAATGATGTCTAACACTGAGGCATCATACCGGAGACATGTAGCACGATGTCCCACACAGTCACATTATCCTGACACCAGGCAGACCTTTCTTAATACTAACCTCTTAATGCTGAGCGCCTAGCGAGGCAGCTGTTAGTAAGAGTTTTATAAGTCTTTGGTATGACTTGGCCGGGCTTCGAACCCGCGATCTCCCACATCCAAGGCAGACGCTCTAACCACTCGGCCAAAGGAGCGGTGTAAAATGCACGCGTACATATGATGTATGCAGATGGGCATATCCGAAGAGTAGGTCCTGTTGCTCTATTGGTATTTTTTTTATCATGTAGATACAGTACGTGTACAAAATTAGTATCGCGACGATCTTAATTATTTTTTAACCTAATTTGTAAGATAAATTCAACAAAGACTAAGTTTTGACATAATAAGAGGTAAAGACACAGCAAATGAAACAATTGCAAGCTGAGAGACTTACGCGATGCGCACAGTCAGTGGGTTACATACAAATTACAGACAGCTGCAAGTCAATTATGCAAACTTGGGAACAGGTTGAATATCAAACTGTTGGATTAAATGGCATCCTTTTGGTTAATGTAAACCGTGTAAGAAATTAGAACTCTTTGTAAAAGTTGCAGCCTTATGCAGGATGCCATTTCCAAAATTCCTGGATCTTAAACACAGAATACATGGAACTTAAAACCAGTCAGAAGATTGTTGTTGCAGTTTTGGAAAACCAAAATATTTCATTTAGACTAAAAATCTGCGCAAATAGATAATGATCTGCAACTAAATGAAAATATTTCGCAAAATTAGCATAATGAAAAAATAACGACATGCTGGTATGATGCCATTTGTTTATTAAAATGTGCAATTTTGCTGCATGCAAATAGTTCCGGATCCCACCTGCCACCAGTGATACGCTCACCGATGTTTGGTAACATCCATATCTAGCTTAACATTTCAAATGGCCACAAAATAGGTTGTGCTATTCCACGTCGATTTACAAGTAGACAAACATATGATTAGACCCAGAAATATAATCAAGCTTTAATGACTAGGCGATATATATATATACACAAGTCAATATCATTATACTTGCACCGTAAACATTTGTATGGTGGTGTCCAACGAGGTCTGCATGAAACTAAATAGAATTAGAAGGCGATGACAGCCATAGGGTATTAACCCTAGCAAAATCAATAACGATTCCGAAATCACAAGGCCAGTTTATGGGGGCAGAAGTCTATATAACTCTTTGGATAACGTTAAAGGCTGGAGACTGAAAATTTGAGGCTTCGCATCCTACCATCGGATCCGCCTAGGTACTTAAGCTAATTGATTCTGTAGTATATATGCATTGTATATTTTAGGTATTTTTCAAATAACTTATAATTCCTTAATAATTGGTATAATTTGAATTACAGACTTTACAGCTTGACCTCACATCAGATGTGTTTGTATAAATAAAACAAAAAAAATCTACTAGCTCGGATTTGAAATTTTCACTTCTCCGGGCTTCAAAAGTGAATTGAAATAAAAGAGCTATGTTTTACTTGTCATATATGTTGTCATTAATTCATGACAGTTTTAAAAGCTGGTATTGGCCTATTCTGGCAAAATTTATATTTTAATAACCGCTAAAGTTAGTGCGCTTTCGACTAGTTCAGGCACATAATAATAATAATAATAATAATAATAATAATAATAATAATAATAATAATAATGAGGACTTTGTATAGCGCCTAATCTTTAGAAGCTCTAAGCGCTTTACAACATCTCTAATGATATTAATACAAAAACAATAAACAAAAACAAACACCATGAAATTGGAAAACAAACGACGCTGAAAATATTAAAGTAGAAAACATTTTTGAGTCTTCAAGTTTGTTCTTACAGTCGAAAAAGGTGAGTTTTAGAGCACTGTTGAAAGGGATCACTGTGTATTTGTGTCTAATTTCAATGTTCAATTCATTCCACATTGCTAGGTCCTGGTATGCAAAAGAACGTTGTCCATATGACTTCGCTTTCATAGTGGGAATAATGAGTATACGATTGTCAGAAGAGGAGTGTAAGTATCTTGCTGGTGTGTACACACGGGTGAGGCCGGATAGGTATGCTGGACTGGAGTCCGTCACTGAAACGTAGCACAGAAAACAAATTTTGTGTTTGATTCTGGATTGAATGGATTGCCAGTGTAGGGTACAGATCAGCGGGTGGGTGTGCACCGATCGTGATACTCTAAAGATGCTCCGAGCAACTGTTTTTTGAACGTTTTGAAGTTTCTGCTGTAGATATTGAGACGAACTAGACAGAACTGAGTTACAATAGTCCAGTCTTGAAAGTACTAATGAACACCATTGGAGCAAAACAAACTTTAAGTCTCATGGAGGGAGCCATTCATGGTAACGGAGAAGAAGGGTGGATAGAACTACCGTATCCGGGTAGGAGACAATAAAACGTTGTACCTCCTAAATCTCCTGAAACGTTACCGTGAAAGAGTAACACCCACAGAGTTCATAGTTGCTACTGTTGTAACGGAAGAAGTCGACAACAACGGAGGAGAGGCGGAAGTACTCCATAGTTATCTTTTCATGAGGGAATAAACCTACGTCGACGTGGCGCTTAAAGAGCAACGTAAGGAAGTGGAGTCGTTACTCCTAGATTATTCAAGCGTCTTAACAGATTGACCTGGCAAGACGGAGTTGGAAGAGTTCACCCTGAAATTGCTAGATGAGAAAACAGTAAAGTTAAAAACCATATCCGCTACCATATGCAAAATTAGAAACTGTCTAAAATGAAATTCAAGCTATGATAGACTTGTGAGTTATAGAACCAGATGAGTTGGCGTATAGCTCTCCTGTTGTGTTGGTACAGAAGAAAGACGGTACACACAGATTTTGCGTCGATTACAGGAAGTTGAACAGGATCACGAAATTCCAATTGGAACTTTTACCTTACCCTGAATCCTTATTTGCCGGAGTGACCAATGCGAAGTATTTTTTCGATAATCGATACTGGCAAATACCATTTCGAAGTGAAAACAGAAAGACTCGCCTTCCCAACTCCATATGGGACCTACCAGTGGGTGGCCATGCCATTCGGGGTCTAGAACGCCCAGTGTCTTCACGCGTATGATACGAAAATTACTTGAACCATTAAGAGGGACTGGAGTTTCAGACTTCATGGACGATGTACTCTTAACAACAGCTACTTGGGGACGATCATATCATTCTGCTGAAAAACGTTTTTGAACGACTTCGACAAACGGGGCTGACCGCACGACCATCTAAGTGTCATATAGTGTTTAGAAAACTAACATACCAAGGTCATAACCTCAGCAAAGACACGTTAACGTCAGATAGTTCAAAGGCAGACCAGCTTAGGGTCGCAGTACGACCGACCAATAACACGAAAGGTCGATCTTTCTTTGGACTAGCATGGTATTATGGTCGATGTGATGCTAACTTCAGCGCTATTGCAAGCATATTGACTGACCTAACTAGGAAAAAAGCTCAGCCGAACGTTGTATGGACACACACGTGTGAACGAGCGTTTGAGATGTTAAAGGACAGATTGACGTCAGACGCTGTAGTGAAATTACCTTTTGTGAAGCGAGATTTTGTCTTACGTATTGACACTTGTGATAGAGGTTTAGGGGCAGTGCTGTTACAAGAAGATGACAGAAGTTTATTCCCAGTTGCTTATAGTAGCAGGAAATTGTAAACTGCCGAACACAATTATTCGGTCTCTGAAAAAGAATGCTTAACTGTTATCTTTGGGATATCTAACTTTCAATGATACCTGTATGGACGGAAGTTTATTTTGGAAACGGACCACCAACCACTTGCCTATTTAGCTCAAGCTAAGTTGACAAATGGACGATTAATGAGATGTTCATTATTTCTACAGCAGTACAAAGTCCATGTACGTTATATTAAAGACAGCGAGACTGTAGGAGCTGACTGCTTAAGTAGACTAGGGACGTCTGAGGAGAAGGGATTACCCGAGTGTCAGGTTACGCGAGTTATGAGTCCGTTATCCGTTTATAGTATTGTATAAACCCCGCTTGTCAAAGGGTAAGTGTTAAGTCCCACTTTGTGAAGGGGTATTGTACAATATATAATAATAATAACTATAACCCACTCCTTTTTGGTATTGGTTATCTAAGAGATGACCGCCCTCGATATAATTGCCCGATTCGAGTATGAGAATGGATAGAGAAAACTGAGAAGGTAAATTGAACAAACAACTACGAGGCCCCGTAAAGATAAACAAACAATTTAATCAAATACATACACAATTATGAAACTTCCTTTCATTAGGAATACACGCTGTTTAGAAATAAACTTTCACAGAATTACAATAAAATTTGAAATAGATTCATACAAATTAGCTGATCTATTGCTGATAGTTTTAAATCATCATAGGATCGAGTGGTACAATCGAAGTAAATGCCTTGTTTGATTTCATAACCTGCTATTCCTCGATCCTCGTTCCCTGTTCCGTTCAACGTTGGTTCTAGAAGACACTGTCTCGTCCAATCTCTAGATACTCTGCACCCGTGGATGTTTCCGCTTGATTCCGGACTTGTCCAATGTATCATGCGTTCACTGCAATTTCCGTTTCCCAATTCCTTTTCCCAAGTGTACGTCGCAATTTACGTAACTTCACGATCTTCCAAAAAGCTATTTTCTCCCTTTCAAAAGAAAATTAAAACAATCCTAAGTCTCTCGTTACAATGGTTACAGTTGAGACTTTCCATTATTCCTGGTTCGAAAATCAGATATTTCTATCAGTGATAACAACTTTAGAACTAGTAATTAACTACACATGTCCTCAAATGAATGTAGTTACACACATTACGAATTATACATCGAGGCTTTGAATTCAGGCCCCTAATTTACACAACACATAAATTGAATACACTGTCGCTAAATCATCTATGAAATCAAAATTCGGTGAATTCACATGTATTCTCGTAACCCATTACTAATGTAATACATTACATTTTTAGAACATAATCATTATGCAAACAAGATGATAAATTCAAGAATTAACGTAACACTTCCTATTCATAACTCAGCATAGTGTTTTACGACATAAATTAACACTACGTCATTCTTAACTAAGAATTAAGGTAAGAATTTCAATTCAGAATTCAAAAAGCACATTAGTATACAAATGTATCAAATGAAATTATGTAAGACTATTTTCAATTCATTATTCAAAACACATAATTATACAAATGTATCAAATGAAATTATGCAAGACTTCCAATTCATAATTCAAAACACATAATTATACAAATGTATCAAATGAAATTATGTAAAACTTCCAATTCATAATTCAAGACACATAATTATACAAATGTATCAAATGAAATCATGCAGACCTGTAAACTAAAGCAAACATCATATAAATTGCATCAACAATATGGGTGGAATTGTGACAGTACTTTTGTGTTTCTGGTATGTCCCTCCCTTAGTTTGGCGGGTTTTTCTGGACCACGATTTCTTAACGGACGTATTTCTCTCAAATAACATCCGGAGCCTTAGTAAATAATTCTACCTCTGGTTCTCTCTCTTGCAAAGAAATTTTCAGACTAACTTCTGATTTCGCTATATCGCCGATATTATGTCCTACGAATTTTCGTGTGAAAACACCCCCCTTATTTAACCGTGACCAATCAGAATTAAATGTATTTTCTCGCGCTTTTTTCTAAAAGTCGCTTACGTCTGGTCAATATGACATGCTTGTTTTTATGTAACAGAATCCCTGCGTTTTCTCAAGTCTGACACTTTTCGTGAAAAATGAAACTTTAAAATATCGCTAGCAGTCAGTCTGATTGCTGAGTAAACAAGGTTTAATTAGTACAACGGTCGCACTCTACTATACAGACCCCCCACCCCCCACATAGACACGACGTGTCTCCATAAATCTAACCAATGGTTCGTTGGCCTCAACTAATGTTTAATTAATAGATCTCCTGAAATCAGCCCCTTCACACTGAGGTCGTGTAACTGAAACAAAATAGATCTCCAAAATTTTGGAGAGCAAAATCTCTGATTTTACTCTTCAAAAGAGGGGCCTATGTGGAGTGGCAAATTTCTGGCGATCAAACAAGAATACGTTAGTTGAGACCCGAAAACTCTTAATTAGATTTCTGGGCAACATGCGCGTATAATTCGCCATATTGCCATCTTCGAAATGTCCTTTCGAGAGGGAAATGTTATTCTTAATTAAGCATTTGTTTACACAGCAGCAAGACGGACTCTTAGGGACACCGTAAATGTTATTTCGTTATTTTCATGGTAAAGTTGTCACAATTGAAAAATCAAAGAAACTCTGTAACTATCAAACTATCAGATCAAGCTGACCACGATTTTGGGCCTCTGAGAAAAGTCAGCAGAGAGATTTCACTGATTATTTACACTAATTAAGGGGCCTGTTTCCCCCACGCAAAATTACCTGTTTTCATATTGCCTCATCGAAAATGTTAATCAGTCTAAGCTTTTCTGCAAGAGAAACCAGAGTAGGCTCCAAGGGATCTGCAAGACATTTCCTCGTAAAAACTGGTGTCCAATGAATCCGGCGAACTAATTTGGATGGACGTTGAAAGCAAAGGTAGTGTGACAATTTCGTCTAATTTGTTGATGCCATATATAATGCTTTGCTGAATTTATTTGTATTTGCATGAAATATGTTCTAATACATTCGTATAATAATTTGCTTTATGAAGTATAACTGTGTTGAGTTTATGCATAAGAAGTCGTACATTAATCTTTAGATATGTTTGATGATTTGTTTTAATTTGTCATCTTGTTTGCATAAAAAGTAGGTTCTAATAATTGAATGCATTACTTTACTTAATATGATTACGAGAATCCGTGTGACTTCACCGAATTAAGAAGATTTCACGTATGATTATAAGTGAGTGCGAAATGACGTAGTAACTGAAGTAATGTATCTCAATATTAGTCAGTTGACTAACTAGGGTCATTGTAGGGCACGAGGAGTCGATTGATATCCTCAGCATCTGTTTAGCACCGATAGAAAATTTTAATAACAAGTAGGGGCTATTGCAAAATCCCCGGTATCATAAATAAAAGGAAATTTAAGTTGTCTCTATTTATATCTATTTAAAAGGGAGAAAATAGCTCATGAGACGTGTAATCTTGAGACTTGGTATCCATGAGACGTAAAATCCTGTGACGTAATCATGAGACATTTATTCTTAAGAGTAATTCCACTTGTGACATTACTCCCTTATATAAAATAAAACCTAACCTAGTCAGTGCCAATGTATCTTGGGGTAAATATTGTATATAGATAAGTTTCCAGAGAGTCTGCACGTTCTAGTACCGTATATGAACTGCTACCAGAACATTTTTGGTGATGTGGCGGTAGCCGAGGTAGTATGGGCACTGGAACGTGCAGGTCAGGCGATAGTTTGATCTCGCATAAAGAGATCCTAGGTTTGATACCAAGCAGAAATCCAATATAGGACGAATTATTGATATTGCTTATTTAGCGATAGGCTGTCAATATTTTTAGTAATCAAGATCCCTAGATTTGTGAAGCATAAGGATACATATTATACTCTTAAGAGTAATTCTCTTTTGGTCAGTGCTTGGAGTAAGGTGACTTTACTCACATAAAATAATACCAATATTTTGGCAGCCATTTTCTCGAATCGATTTCCCAAGGGGCATTGGGAAAAGGAAATGGTTACGTCGGTCATAGTCGGAATATAGCCATTTTACCCAAAAGGGGTTTGATAAAAACTAAACTAAGGGTACCATTAAACGGAAGGGGGATGGGCGGTGATGTGGAGCCGACACAATTCAGGTTCAAACATTGTTCTATATCTCATCGAAATAAGGATAAACATTTATATTTCCATGTTGTATCATGATGCTATCGGTGTGCAATAGTCTACTGATTTGGAACTACATTTTCTCATTTAATTATAATTCGTATAAAAAGCAAATAAAGTTTTACGATTGAATTATCTAGTGATTTTATTTTATAAAATGCCATTTGTATTGCTATAATAAAATTCTTTTTTATCTAAATAAAATCAGAAATGAACGGCTTGAACATTTCAGTGTTTCACAATGTAGAAAAATAACATAAATTACAAAGCAACGATTTCTCTTATACCACGCTATGTGAACGAGATTTGAATTCATAAAAATTGTATGTATCAGTAACTATATTCAAAAATCACAAGTTTCTATATTATAAAAAAAAATTTGGAAAATAAACTAAAATACCGGTAGCTGCATTCACACTACACGCGGGCTGGAAACTCATTGACAAACCAGTTATTGGAACGTAAAACGTATTCTAGTGATTTATGTTAGATACTTTACTAGAATCTCGATGCATTTAATTGTTTTAAAAACGCAATTATGGAAAATAACTCAATTTTCTTTTGAAGCATGCAATATTCTTTATTATTTTATTCTTTATTTTTTAGTTTAATATGAAGAATAGAATTATTGTTTAAATGACTTGCTGTCAACTTCACGCTCAATATTAATTGCTTGGGAATGAAATACCTTAGAAGCTGCAAAATATGATATATCAGTACTTACGAAACGACATTTAATAACAAAGTAATTTAGGTATTACTTATAAATATTGAATTCTTACTATATTTTAAGTACAATCTGTCTTTCTATCATGGTTCAATTGATATTTAATTAATTATGTCAAGTTCAAAATGAGAGAGAATTTAGCATCGTATGAAGTTGGTATGCTTTAGATAAGTACTATAATTGTATGTGTAATTCTATGTAGTGGGTATTGTTTGGTCTTGACAATAAAGTGTTGGGCCATTGTGGCTTCAGACTTCTGACCTTCTCTTCCAGCTTGAACCCAGTACCTTTCCGCACCCCAGCGATGTAACAACACCCTCATCGACGGAGTGATGCGTTCGCAAAGGAAGACCACAACGACACCTTTATTTATCTCTTTTTCGACCTGAGAGTGACCATCAATAATACAGTTTAAAAAAAAGCAATATAACAACAAGATAGCAGCTAAAGAGCTGTGAATTATTAATTTCAACTAGCATCTGGGACTATTTTACGCGCAACAAATAAAATGTGCAGCAAGTATGAAATAATTTGTTCTTCTTATTTCTCTCTAAAATATTCCCATTAAATTAGAAAGGATGTGATAAACATAATCTCAAATGGGTAATGATTTAGTATTATTTAGGAAACTCGTTGTGTAATGCCCAGATAATGCTCAATAACGTATTTCATACATTCATTATTAAATCATTACCCAATCGAGATCCTCGATCATTATCATGACTTCTGTCTTCTTTAAACTCATCATGAATTATATTTTTCATATAAAAGTGTAGTAACACCACCTCAATTAATACTGACCCCGTGGTGTGAGGAAGACAATGTGATATTTTCCAGATATACGAGTCGGTATCTGGCCACTGATTTATTAGATTGACTGAAACACATTCTGACATAGTAGCGTTATCTCTCAATGGAACAATAATTTTATTGCTAGTGAACTTGAGCAGTATGGTGGAAGATAGCAGCGGCTTTATAAAGAAGAAAAACATAATAATCATAAGACAGTTAAATCAAATGTCCATTATAAAACAAATCAACTTAAAATGTATCATAACAATTTGATATAGTTTTGAAATGTTAGTGTTCGAGTTAATATTAGTTAAGTAAAAAGTAACTGATGGTTTTAAATTCGACTTTTAAATATATAGCCGAAATTCTTTTCTACAAGGATATTCATACTTTGAAACTCTGACAGCTATCGGCCGCTGCACTCTCTGCACTCATATTTATAGCCTCGTATTCAATCACATGACATTAGTTAGCCAATCAAAGCTTTCGTTCTCGGGGCTAGACATGGCGGTAACCAAGTCAAGTGTTCAAACTGAATGGGGAAATGCCTCTGACCACAAAATTAAGACAGAAATAAGTTGTCCTCTCAGTCTTCCCAGGTGTACGTTTTTGCTTTTAATCTTATTCGTGGATTCATACCTATGAGAACGTAGAACGGAACATAACGGACAAGTGAATTTTGATGCGAATCTAGCGCGAGTGCAACGTACTGGTGATACAATGACTTATAATAGGGTTAGAAACAGTCCGTATTAAATTAAAACTATTTTGCACAGTACTATAAAATAGTATGTTCTTCATAGCCAAGAACTTGCAATAATGAACAGTAACATAGTTATAACTTATTGTTCCTTAAACGTCTGACGAAAGAAATGTGATTCTTCAGATGAGCACATTGATTCCATCACTATCTCCTGTCATGTTGCCTCAGTAACAAAACTCAACCGGATGGTTGAAGTCACTATTTCATGGACTACCATCAGATTTTTCCTGCTTTGATATTCCAAACTTCAAGAGTCCTGAAGATTTTCTTACCTAAACTATTCATTAGCAAAAATTCCAGTACGACACAAACTTGGTCCAGCTTGAAAATGAATAGGGCCAAATAACCGCTAACAAGCGAACTCTTTAACTCAACATTGATATTTCTGGTCTTGTAGAGTTGATGCCATTGGACGAATTCCATGACACTCATGAAAACAGCGTGACATTACGAGGACCAGAACAAGCTTTTATACTCACACTGATTATAAACACAGAGTGCACATCCAAAGAAGAATGCAGACGGCGATATAAACGATGGGGGTGGGGATGTGTTCAGAAATTGAAAGAGCAATTCATACATGGTAGATATTTTCAGCGACAAATAAAATGAGGTGATCAAAATACCAGTTTGATTGGTCAAATGTTATCTCACACCCAACATTTAACATCAAATTATCTTAAAACATTGAATGGACAACGTTTGTGCATGCAAAAGTTCATTCATAATATTATTAAGGTATTACACAATAGTGAAATGCATCACGTTTTTCTTACTTTGTTTCATGCTGTTTATATTATTATTATTATTATTATTATTATTATTATTATTATTATTATTATTATTATTGTTGTTGTTGTTGTTGTTGTTGTTGTTGTAAAGAGAATGTAGTTCTTAAAAGTGCCTGGTATTCTGGTTTGTTGAGTTAGGTAGTACAACATTTAAGCACAGGCAGGAAATTAACACAGAGGCGTAGCTAGGGGGGTGCAGGGGGGTACATATGTCCCCGGGCGCCAAAGTACAGGGGCGCCAAAATGAGGCTTACAACGTTACATTATCATAAGTAAACAAGGGTAATTAATCGGTCACATGATCGCTGGGGCGCCAATTTTATAGTTCGTCCCCGGGCGCAAAATATCATAGCTACGTCTCTGAATTAACATCAATTAATCGTGTATTTAAACGCTATAGCTCGTATCAGAAAGTTAGCATGACTCACGCGGTATTTCTAATGGAGACGTCAACAGTCATATCCATACATTTAGGGAAGTGAAATTAAAAATTCTAATAAAATCCTTTTTTCCTCAATGTGATAAATCGACTCCAAAAATAAACTAAATTTGGGTGTTTTCGATACTGATAGTCGAAGATTATAACTCTTAAAAAAATTATGCTACAAGAAACAAGCCAAACAAATCAACGTCGCGAGTCACCATCAAGATGATGTAACCACGTGATGCGGCGTCATGCATTCGTTATTCGTGCCATTTCGATTAAACCTTTTAGTTAAATGACAGGTATGTCAACTATATTACCGTATGTGCTCACTTATAAGTCGAGTCAAACTGTAAACAACAAAGATACTGGTCTGCATAATGCGCCGGCACATCAGGTTTATGTTGTTTGTTCTATTGATTACTACCTATATAGACCGAGACCTGCATTAAGCAATGACAGATCTGGGGTCTGTGCAGTTTGCAGTTGGACTCACATTATAAGCGAGTAAAGACAGTCATAAGGTAACTTGATGAATACGTTTGATTCCAGTTTGATGGTCAATCTATATTATTTAATCACATATATGTTAATAATCCTAAAAGTATAAATACTAGATTAGTATACAGTCTGAGTTTTGTGGACTACTTGGGTCTCTTTAGTCTTTAGTCTTCTTCTGTGAACCTTTGGAAAGAGTGGGACAGGGGAGGCAAACCTTACAGCCTTATTATCAAGTACTGCATCTTGTACCGAATCGTCAGTAACACGTTCCTGTTTATCCCTCTTTTTCTTCCTAACAGATGCCATTTGTGTAATAAAAGGAGTCATATCATCTGAGTCACTGCTAGCATCACTATCGATCTCAGTCGGTTTTCTTTTAGCTTGCTTCATCATTTTCTTGGATGCAAGGGACATGTTTTTCTTGCCGTCTTCCGATTCAGTCAAAACGTTGTTGGGGGTTAGTCTCGGCTTGTGGACGGAATATCCTAGTTGGATATCACTTTTATCTCGTTCGGTAAGTTTGGTGTACGGACGAGCCATGCTTTGAAATACCAGAGGTTCTTTGTCGTTCATCGCTTCTTCCCAAACATTTCGCTTTTTCTTTGACTTTAAAACAAATGCATCTATAGTCATAAGAGTTGACGGTGTTCGAGAACGTGACCTAAGCGGTCTCATATATCCGGGAACTTTTGAATCATCCTCATTTCTTTCGATATCTTCGTTTATCATAAGCGTCATTGCGCGCTTAATGATACCAGAAGATGGCAAGCGTTCTACCAGTATAAGTGGATCGTGATTCAGAACTCCGCTACATTTTACAAAGTGTTTCTTTTCTTGATTTCTCACCTTCTCCATTTTTCTAATTTCTGTATTAATTTTGTTCAATCGAGAATTTAGAAGTTTGTCTTGTTTGGCATGACTGTTGACCAGACACTCTCCGAATTTACTAAATCCAGGGTTCCGGGCTGCTTCCATTGCTTTCTCGCGTTCCATCCATGCTCGACGCGAGGTGAAGTTGCTCAAACGAAGTTCTCTCTCAAGTTTCCTGCCATAACAATATAAATATAATAGTTTTAAAATCAAGGGCAATGGAACAAGTAAACGATAAGTTTGATATATGCCTGTAATGTGAATGTCTTCATATTAAACAAAATGCCGACGAATTTCTTACATTTTGCACCGGGGACATTGTAACGTTCACCGTATTAACTTCTAAATAATATGAATTAAAAATATTATTTGCCCTTTTCATTTGAATTTCGTACAATTCCTTCTCCTAATTAAATCAAAAACATAAATTTATGCAAAGTTAATTTATATGTCTTATGGTGATTCATACTAGCGTCAAATCATTTTTTAAATTATTAATTTGTCATTAACAATTTCATGTGTTTTGTTTGAAACGTCATTACATTTTCAACAGGACATACATACCATTTCATTCGGTTGGTTTTATAAATGTAACTATAATTTCAGGAGTTATCTTCATCCCACAAAGTTAGAATTCGCGATTTATTTAATTATACAGCCTCATATTAAATACAGTGAAAAGGTAATTTAGTGTAAATAACATGTTAATTCAAACAAAACTTGAACATGCATTTTCTTTTCTTCCCTTTAGTTTCCAAAAACGGCAACTCTTGTAGAAATGTTGCATCATGGTGAAGCGTCGTTTCACCGCCACAGAGAATGCCAGATTATAATGACGCCGTACTTTACTTTGACATATCAGGTAGCACTGGATATGCTTCGACTTCTATATCCCAAAATGGATATATGTATATAAACGCACGTGCAATCCCAGACATGGAGTTCCATCCTAATATATGGAGCTAGATTATAGTCTATATGTGCACGTGCAATCCCAGACATAAAATTCCGTCTTAATATATGGAGGATATCTATATATGCACTTGGAATGCCATGTATGGAGTTAAATATTGATAAGTAGAACCGAGTGAAGCTCCACCTATATGCACGAAATCTCAAATATGAAGTCCGAGCCAGGTATATGGAGTTCATCAAAACGTCTTATATATGCAGACTGTGACGTATATAGATTAGAGTCATATGCCAATATATTAAGTTGATTTAAACTAGCTATCTGAGCATACAATCCCATATATGGATCCCTAACTTTATCTAGTATATCTCATACAGTTCAGTCCCTTCCTCAACTTTGGTAACCCAACCGGGTCATATAATGCGATATTTTACCAATATTGTACCGGTCCGTATCCGTTTACTAGTCACGCGCTAGTTCGTGGAGTTGCATCTTTCTAAGCTGTTTATCCTCACCAAAGGATCGATACTCCTTTGGTATAACATAATAATAATAATAATAATAATAATAATAATAATAATAATAATAATAATAATAATAATAATAATAATAATAATAATGAGGATTTTGTATAGCACCTAATCTTTAAAAGCTCTTTAGACAAAGCAGTTCGGAACGGTCTAATGGTAATTTATAGATTAGTTTTATCACCATCAAATGGTGTATGGCCCACAGATTCGCTTCAGTTCAGATACCTTTTCTGTGGTATTTACCCGTCAATGAACTGCCATAACGACTTAAGCACCCTACAGTAGTTGTAAAATATGAAGCCGATAGAAACTCCATATATGGCATACAATCCTATATATGACGTCTATATGAAATACAACTCCTTATATGGAGTCTATGTGGAATACAACCCCTTATATGGAGTCTATGTGGAATACAACCCCTTATATGGAGTCTATGTGGAATACAACCCCTTATATGGAGTCTATGTGGAATACAACCCCTTATATGGAGTCTATGTGGAATACAACCCCTTATATGGAGTCTATGTGGAATACACCCCCTTATATGGAGTCTATGTGGAATACAACCCCTTATATGGAGTCTATGTGGAATACAACCCCTTATATGGAGTCTATGTGGAATACAACCCCTTATATGGAGTCTATGTGGAATACAACCCCTTATATGGAGTCTATCTGTACGTGAGTGAAACTTATATGAAAAGTTTATATCTGGGATTATTACTTCATACACATATACACATCCAATCATTATGTTAAGGAAGAAAACAAAATTAATAAAACGAACAAAGCGTTATCAGAAGCTGTTAATTACATGCCATCATCGGAACCCTTGCAATACTTTTTTGTAGTGATGTAACTTTTAGATCACGTTTCTTATGAGTACTTACGCTTATTTGTGTCCAAAATACGAAGATGTTATTCTTAATATATATATATATATATATATATATATATATATATATATATATATATGTATGTATGTATGTATGTATGTATGTATGTATGTATGTATGTATGTATGTATGTATGTATGTATGTATGTATGTATGTATGTATGTATGTATGTATGTATGTATGTATGTATTAATGTGGGGTTAGAGAGAGAGAGAGAGAGAGAGAGAGAGAGAGAGAGAGAGAGAGAGAGAGAGAGAGAATCGCCTTATAGCATTAGCTTCAAACATACACTATTGAAACAAGTTCAAGTGAGTAAACAAAAATCATGGCAACTCAGAAAAGAAAATTAGCAATGCTAGTAGCGTATACTTAAATAACCCGCCTTAGCGCCTTATAACTTGATTTACCAGCTCATTACGAACTGAGACTTGGGCATCTGCAGGGAAAGGAAGGATAGAAGGGCGCTGTAAAAATTCCTGCGGACTCCCATGAATGTAGATTAAGGTTTACACTGTTAAATACGGTAATTCGTACTGTGTTGGCTGTGTTGTCAATGGAAAATTTTCTATACATCAAAATTCAATACGAACTTCTGTTGAATCTCGTGTAGTCTACGGATTAGAATAATTCCTGTATCAATGGCATGATTTAGATGGTTAGGCAGTTAGCACAGCTGAATTTCATTAGCGGAAATTGCTTTTATCGTTTTTTTCCACAATTCTTTTGTTCAAAAGGTAACACTGCATAATATACTTAATACCTGAAGATGAAAGTACCCCACCTGGAAGGATTGAAATTTACCTGCTCATGTATGTCGGCTCAAATACATATCAATCAATTTTTTTGAAGAAATCAAACCATCCGTTTAATCTTACTTCCCATATTTGAACGAAAACACACACATCGAAAAGATAAGGAAAAGATAAGTTTGGATGTTTTGAAGAATGCTTTCCAGTAATCGAAGTACTTCAACAAATCTATAATCCCAGATTAGAACCAGAAAATTGGACGACGGATTGGTTGCGAAAATAAGTCACCTTCGAAAATTTAAACTGTTAGCATCAGAATAACTTGAATAACATTATGTCTGATGGGGGAAAGGTAGCTTAAAATAGAAAGGCAGTAGTTCTATCAAAGTACGGACACTTCACTCTTATGTTAATTTGACACTGATGAAATCTACAAACACTAAAACGCGTGACATGGACATATAATAATACCGCTGTGCTGTAGACGCCGAAACTTCTCTGTAATGCAAAATAAATATAAAAGACGGAAGTAAAGTCAACATTTCAATGAATAAAAATAAAATGAGTTTGTAAAATATATACGCATACTTTGTAATTTGTTTAAAGTGTCGATAACAAGTAGGACAGTATTGAACGATAGTTACCCGAGTTTTATCAGATCATTAATTTTTATTTTCTCTCATTTTGCTTGTTTCTTTCATTTTTCTGAGATTCAAGTATATCAATGGTAGTCAAAATACGACCCGCAAACCTGAAAAGGCAGGTGACCTGGGGTGGGGGGTGGGGTATCCATTAATTAAAATAAAAATTACTTTAAAAATCACTTGTCCGGACCGCATCCTGGATGGCGGTGCCTCACACACGCACACGCACACACACACACACACACACACACACACATATATATATATATATATATATATATATATATATATATATATATATATATATATATATATATATATATATATATATATATATATATATATATATATAATATATCGACCCCATACGCATAAGGGTGTATTATTCCCGGAATGGAATGCCAACGGATTTTTGTTTTCTTACACTTTAAAATGATACGCTCAGGTCTCGTCTAAACCAGTACAGTATAGTCGTAACTACAACTAGCCTTTATTAAAGACTCTCGCGTGTACGTAACTTTAAACCTGAATCCCATCTAAGTAAAGTAGCTTTAGAAATTTAATCGCATCTAAGTAAATCTGTTCTTTTGAAAGAAATCACTTTCAGAAAAGCATCCCATGCTACAGTTGGCCATGTTAATTGATTGACGCTGTGGTAGCAGACATTTAAATTATTTCCATTGTGCTGTATTCTCCAATTAGCTTCAATAAAATGAATATATTAACAATAGACCCAACAACTCGTGGGATGTATTCAAACGGATGAAATAAACTTACCTTGACATCCTGACCTTTAATCTTTAACTTCTTTATCTGAACAAAAATTAAATTTGTCAGAAAACTAGGAATAAAGAAATGTAAAATATGGTGCAGCAAAATTAAAATACCCAGAAAACACAAGAAAATTAAAATACCCAGAAAACACAAGAAAATTAAAATACCCAGAATACACAAGAAAATTAAAATACCCAGAAAACACAAGAAAAACTTCACATGATAAAGACTGTTAAGTGATTTATCATTTGTCCTATGATTTCCACTCCCTTATAATAGATTATATGTTCGTATTCAATAGTGACGGATCCTTTATTATGGGATAACCTTTTTTTCTCCAAGCTTCTGAATTATATATATATATATATATATATATATATATATATATATATATATATATATATATATATATATATATATATATATATATAGTATTACTAATTCAGACTGTGCTGATATTTCTTTTGTCGATAGGCTCTTGTAATAGATGCTTACTATCGATTTGTTTCTACTAGATAATATTTCATTATAAAATAAAACAGGCAATGTAGTCGTAGAGATCATGTCTCATTCAATATACACATTCATGCATAAAGTCGTCTAGAGCATCTATGATTAAAAGCATACATGCAAACAAGTCGATTAGATATGTCTCGTTCAAGATACATAAGCTGCTAACAAGTCGTAAAAATCATGTTCCATTAAAACTACGCAGACAATCAAATCGTCTAAATCTGGTCTCATTTAAATTTCAGAGGCAAACAAGTCATCTGAATCATGGCTAATTCAAAATGAACATAGCAAACAAGTCGTATAGACCATGTCTCATTCAAGATACACTGGCAACCAAGTAGTTCAGTTTTTAATTAAAGGCGTCGTCTGGATTTAATGACCAAAACTGTTTTTATCTGTCGTGCAATAAATATGTATATAATGAATAGATAGCTAACATTGAACTGTATACAATAACCCAATCTGATTAAATTAAAAATCTACATATACTCCATTATGTAGAAGATATCCATTTAAATTATTATGACAATAAATAAATATAAATAGATAGACTGGAGTACGTAGATATATTTTATTTTTAAAGAATATTTCATTTTAATATTTAAAAAGAGAGTGAAACACATTTCAAGTACCGTTTTAATTTTTTTTTAATTTTCATTCGATGCACACCAAGAGCAGTTAATGAGAAGCAATTTATTCATTAAAAATATTTATTAAGATCGTGTGGACTGTCCTTGAGAAGTTTTAAATTTTTGACAGTTTCACTCAATTTTCATATACAGTAAAATCTTAAAGTATTAAACGCACCATTTTTGAAGTTATAACATTGAAAATTTAACAAAGATACGAATTAAGTTTTTCAAAATTAGATATATGAATAATTTACATCATTGCATGTGACTAAGAATGTAGGCTGACTATTTACGTTTTCGGTTTCTCTGTTGCTGAACTATTCTTTCATATTCCTGTACCCAAAGTCTAGATCACGCACTCCTGGAAATAAACACAAACTAATGTTGAAACTTAAGCATAAACAATATAAAGCAATTGCTCTTTTTCTACTTTGCATTTTTCATTAAGGGATATAATAAATACAAATATTAAAACATTATCCCCAGACATAAACATGCCTACAAATAGATATAAGTGTGTACATGTATTATCATGCGCTTTGTGGCAGTATCAACCTTATGCGCGAGGTGGGGGTTGGGGTGGTGTATATTTATTACAATATTTTGATATTCGTATATAGCAGCTAATCACCAACATAACTGGGACATTCCATTTTCGATTTGCCAAGCAATAAAGACGACCTAATTTCGTCACACTTACCTAAACTGATTACGACACGAATATCAGGTTAGAAACAGTGTTCTAATAACTTGTTTTGCTTTATATGACATTCAAGGACACATAACAATGAGACAGTGTTGATGTTAATTCTACTTGGACAAAACCCATACAAATCTAATAGCCATGCATTTGCGTTGATGTTATCTGCCTCGGTACTTAATATAATATATATATAGATAACGGATTATATACTGTTTTATTAGTTTGCACGTATCAGAATTACATTAGTAGACCTTAGTAATAGGCATTGTCGTTAGATATAATACATTAATCCCTCACTCTACAGTCACTTGATATATCGTTTCCTCTCATACAGTTAACATCTGGTCATGTATGCCTCTTAATTCACAGAATTTTAGTTTGTCTCTTTTTTTTTAACAATTTCACTTACGTTAAGACGATGGTTAATGAGATCCAATTATAATGTTATATCATATAATTCAATACCATATTGTTACTTGTTTTATTCATTATCATGACGTCTACTTCTTGGAATATTCCTCGCTATAGGGTTCGGGGCCCCCGGGTGTCTGAGTAGTATGAAGCGCTTTCCTTTATCGATCACTGCCATCTCATCTTTGTCCGCGTGGATTCGAATCTCGGGTTCAGCCAATGTGGGTCTGTGAGAAAGCATGCCAGTAGATTCTCGTGTGTCAATGGTTCTTACCGGGAGTTTTCCCGCTTCTTTCTCCACAATTAGACCCACCGCCATGTATCGTGTGCTGAACAACGGCGTTAGGCCCACAACAACACCAACAACATTATAAGGTTCGCTCACTCATAACGCGGGTATTTTGTACGGTTTCCATAAACAGCGTTACTTCTATGGATCACTGCACACATTCACAACTTTAATGTTTTAAGATGTTAAAACATGTATGCGTTTGTGTTTTTATATTTGTATGTATTTAGATTTATACAATATTCGTTTTTATACAAGACACGTATTGGTCTAAATGAATTTAATATTTCAAAAAAGGTGTAAAATGCGCTCAAACTGCATGGCAGTAACTATGCCAACATCTTCGCTGTAAATCACTGGTGATGTAGAAAACAAATACAGACAGTAGAGCAGGGCAAAGGATAACCGCCACAAAATAGTCGAAAATTGGTAAGACCAGTCGAACGAAGGCAGGTAAGATGCAGTACAGTCCCATGACCCGCTGTACTATCGACCCTTCTGACGATTGTATCTGCCAGTCTGGAGAAGCTGACAACGCGTGTAACTATGTAAAGATCTCTTATAAACGTCACGTGCACCACGTCATATAGAGATATACATCACAAAGCAAGCAGTAACCATAGCAGTAACCATACTTCAGATGATGTGCGCCCGCACTCAGGGGCAAGGAGGAGAGGTACATGCCTACACCCCACCTCCGGATTTCATCTCTAAACATGTTTTGGCCTACACGTCATGAACGGACACTGGTTTTTGAAGGTTTTTCCATTTGATTCAAATCAGATATCTACTCTTTATCTAAGACAGCAGTGGTCTGGTTTTAATCAGGTGGAATGTTTTTTAATCGTTGAATGTAAAATGAAAATTTTAAGATCACTCCAATTCTGAGTTGAAATTTTTAAAATATTTTGCAAACATGAAATTATACACTTTAGAAAGTCTTTCAAAATCCATCACGTGACGAATTCCACCATAATTCGAAGAAACATTGACGAAACATTGAAGCTTTGATGTTTGACACCTGAATCAAGGTCAAAAAGGACAGGCATGCTAACAAATAAACCCGTATTCTACAAAGCAATCGAAAGCTTCAAAAGCCTAGTGACTCCTGTATGTCAACAGTAGAGCCTAAATAAACATGTAGTCCACTTAGAAGTCCACTAATTGAGCAGGAATATCAAAGAGAACTTTGGTCAACAAAGTAATGAATATTTAAAGTAAATGAGAAAATGCTCGTTCCACCTCGTGAACACGATGACACTTTTATATTAAACTATTGATTCAAAGCGGATCTGTTCAACAAGAATTTCATTGGACATTAATTGCTTGGATGATTGTGTCACTCTACCAGTCTTTACTCTTCATGGAACGACCCCTAGCAGAACTCTTGTTGCAATTTCAGCCGACAACGTGACGAATGTGCATATTATGTCTTTAAAACAAATAATTATTTAGACCCCGATCCGACCAGTCTGAAACTCCTCAAACACGTAGAATATGAATGGGTTCATTCACTCTCCAAAATTAGTTTTACAAATCTCTTTACGATATCTGAGAGTTGGAATATGGTCAATATTGTATCAATACATAATAATTCATCGACTTATTTCAATATTTAATGTCATATGGAAAGCGTTTAATAGTCATATTTAAAAAGACGTTTAACTTCTTGACAAAATCAAATTTATAACCAAGTCAAAATCTTGATTCCTTCCTGTAGATTCAACTGTCGTTTAACTGACACATCTCTATAACAGACTATGTGATGCACTTGTCGAAAGTAAATAAATTCGAGTGATTTTCTTTTACATAAGGCCATTGAGTGTGACAAAAAGCTTTTACACAAAGAGTGCCACAGGAAACTTTGTTTCAAATTGTCAGAGCAAGTACGACTTGCTAGAATTTAATCTGATTTCGTCAACAATACAAGTCACGTACGGACAATAGTCACACATGAATCATATCGGGGTTGGGAAATTTTCAAGGAAATGTCGTTCATCCTTTACTCTTTTTGGTGTATACAAATAATACTGTCGGTGAAGTTGATACTGGCATCACATTATTTGCAGATGAACTAGTCATAGCAGAATTATCAATATTATAGATTCTGCTGCAGCTAGCTAGCCATGCACAAAATAAGCAGCCGGTAAGTTTCGTTCCAAGACAGATTTTAACGATGGTAATGTATAACAGTATTCACATACCTGGTCATGGTGTTCCCTAATAGTGGAAACAGGACTAATCGCATTAATTATATACTTGAATGTCTAAATTTTACTCACCTTTACTGGCATTTGCTAACAGTATTTGAGGTAATTGTACCAGGAAAGACATGATTAAGCTAGAAGAACTAAATATTGCTGCCCTACGAATTATTAAATGTACAACCATATTAATAACAGTATACACACTGCCTGTGTTAAGGAAACCGTTTGAGACATAAACATACATTGCACAACTTAGTCCCTGATGATCTGCATTATGTTTATTTCCTTCAATTAGCGAGTCACGTTAAATGTCTAGACATCATAATACATAGCTAATGTTAGGGTCCGAAGAAAACTTTTTTTTCTTCAGAAATCCTTCGTGCAGTCTTCTCACTAGAGATCTACCACTTTATTTTTTTTGGGGGAGCATGATTTTCTTTCCAGCCCAGGATACTTTTTATGAAAAGAAATATAGATTCAACTATTTATATTTTCCGCACAAAACAGAGTAAGAAGGTTTGTTAAGCATTCTTGGGGCTGGATATTTTTAAATAAAAAATCAAATCCTTCCCAATACCCCCACAAAAAGATTAGATAAAATGGTCGGTCCCGTATTTGTTGAAATTAGCTTCCAAGAAACTTTTCGTGACTCAATTGTTTTCACCAGTTCGAAAGGCTATTCAGATGTATATTTGTACCTAGCAACATTAAAACAGATTCACTCATGTGTATAACATAATGGTGTGATTCACACTTATTTTATTGCCAATAAGATAGCAAATTTGTACACCAGACAAAAGAAACAAAGTTTTTCAACTCACAAATGTCTCTCCATTATTAACTTCACAAAACAATGAATTAGTATGCAGGAAAGTGTTGTGACAAATGTGAAGACACGTGATGTACAAATATAATTAACCGAGGAATGAATGACAGAGAAGAATGGAGTGATAGCTTTTGTTGTTTCCCAATTAGATAATTTAAGTGTTGACATTTGGAAAATTGAACAATTACTTTAGTCCATTTGAACGTATTCTAAATCCTGTAATTATTTGTTGTAAAACCTTATTCACTAGGTGGCCTAGTGGTTCAAAGCGCTCACCTTCATCGACCATTACTATTTCATCCGTCTCGCGTTGGATTTTAGTCTTGGGGTATGGGAAATGTGGGTACGTGAGAAAGCTTGCGATCTGCTTCCCGTGGGTGGGTTGTTCTTAATGCGGTTTTTCAGGATTCATTTTCCAACAAGTAAACTGGCCGCCATATGTTATCTATCATGTACTTAATTTTTTTAAGGGCACAATAAATACAAACTTATATGAACATTCACGTAATACATATTTTTAAAACTAACTCTGCCAGAGTTAAGATGTTTAATATAACACTTTCTACTTTCAAACAAGATATATGCTGGATACATAACATGTCAGTAGTATTCGCTGTAAATGCCAGATATTCCGCATTTATACATGCCATTCTTTTTTAATAATAAATCATTGTTTACACCTTCCACTCGTTGTAAAAGGCAACTTCTTTAAGACCTTGACTAAACGGCAAGCATCCCTGTGATCTTGTCAACCGGAGGGTTACATTTCCGGTTAATTTCCTTGTCTTTTACTTAATACATAGTTATACGGGACGGGAAATTCGTATAAATCGACCATATTATGAAAACAAAGTAACAATTCCGCAAATTATAATTATTTGAAGAAATAGTTTAATAATGATGGAAGTATAATTTAACAGACGGAATAATATATCTGGTATCCAAAATAAGATCTAAACCGACATGGAATTGTAAATTGTGACATACATGCATGTATAATTAGACATATCATAGCTTAACGTGACAATATCAGTAGAAGTAAACGCGGAACAATTATTTATGAATTATCGACATTATCTAAAATGTTAATAATGATACATGAAGCCGATCTTGATGTTAAAGACAGAGTGAATGGAAGTTCTAATGTCACAGGTAAATCAGTGTCAATGCGAATCTGAAGGAATAATGAATATATTGTATTAACGATAGTCGTGTTGAGTATTACAATAAATATCAATACCAGAGCCATCTACGTCAAGAAGAAAGAAAAAAAAAAACTAGGAGCAGACAATAATGTTGGAGATGTTATGTACAAGAAAAATCAAATAAAGTACGGTAAAGAAGTTTCAAAATCAATATTTCATGTACATGATCATGACTAGAGTTTTCATCGTCAAACGCAAAACCTGACAAGAAACTGAACTGAGATTAACCCTAGTAAGCCTCTGAACTTGAACGGAACTATACAGAAAAGTTCAGTTCCTATAGCCTCTGAACTTGAACGGAACTATACAGAAAAGTTCAGTTCCTATAGCCTCTGAACTTGAACGGAACTATACAGAAAAGTTCAGTTCCTATAGCCTCTGAACTTGAACGGAACTATACAGAAAAGTTCAGTTCCTATAGCCTATGATCTTGAACGGAACTATACAGAAAAGTTCAGTTCATATAGCCTCTGAACTTGAACGGAACTATACAGAAAAGTTCAGTTCCTATAGCCTATGAACTTAAACGGAACTATACAGAAAAGTTCAGTTCCTATAGATTCTAGTGGTAACTAAGGATAGTAGTTGTGAAAATTTGAAGTGGAGGACAACATGATACATTCCATGGCAAGTGTTTAGTTTGGTGTTTTGAGGCACAGCAACACAGTTAGGTTATTTAGTGTCGGGGCATTTGCAGAAGGGACAAACCAAGGTGGCTGAGCCAGGCTGGTCCAATGGTAAGCGTAAAAGTAAACATAATTTAGAAAATAGATCTTACACTAGATACTGGAATAAAAGCTCAAATAAAGAATACGAATTTCAAAATTTACGTGTAAAATGAAGAAATAAATGCAAATAAATATAAAACGATGAAACAATGCACCCACTAAAATTGTTCTAGCAGGAACCCAAATTATGTCTATAATATAAATTTATTTTGTAATCACAACACCTGTATTTTGTTTACAATAGACAAAGAAGGCAAAATCGTACCCAAAATAGACTATTTAGTCAAATTAAGTAGCCTTTCAAAATTACTGCCCACGGGCAATTTTGTCTGTCACAAACAAATTCAGGTTAACAACCAAGAAGTGAGCCGCATGAACGACCAGAACTTGAGAACAGTCAAAAAAATATATACGGCAAAATTCACATAATTTAATATCCAATGTCCTGCCAATGATTCTGAATCATCCAGAAAGGGGGGGGGGGGGAGAGAATCACTTCTGCCAAAAGTCTGAAAAAAATATGTGATGAAGTATCATTCCATTGGGTAAGAAACGGAGGCGTAGCAAGAGTGTTTGGAGCCCGAGGACAAGATTCATTTTTACGCCTCCCCCCTCTCCCTCAACACTGCAGCAAAAGTTCCACATACAACCTATTTCAAAGCCCGTTTTGGAGCCCACGCTAGTCTGTCCCCCTCTCCCCCCCACCCCCCCCCCCCCACCCCCGCTACGCCTCTGGTAAGAAACGATAAAGATATAAGCATCATTTGTATAATAAAGATCAGCCTGCTTTCTACAATGTCTTACTAGATTCAATCGCTGAAGTTGAAATGACATCATAAAGGCAAAAAGGGTGGATGATTATTACTTATGAATAAAGATATCAATAATGCTTGTTTTCGAAAGAAAATGATTGCTTTGTTACCTTGATGAGATGTGTCTTCGAGGACAGAATAACATTTTTGAACGCTGTGCCCTGTTCTTATTTTACTCTTTGACGAATACATTTGAAGATGATACTTACCGTCTTTGTGGTAGATGAATGTTAAATTGTTTCCATGACGGAGGCACCTTTGTAGATGTATGTTATGCAGTGGTGCATTCAAGTACACGGGCTCTTAACAAGAACTACACATAAATAAAATCCCAAAAGATGGAAGCTTGAATATTTTATATGATCGCCTCATTCGAGTTTACAACTGTCACATATCATAAATCTCGCCATATCGACAGTCGTTATCCAACTGAGATTACAGATATTGATTTTGGGGATCCGTATTACCTTAGCTGTGAGAACGTGAGAAACGGTACCATTAAGTTTTACAACACTTAGAGTCCTTGATAAAGATCAACCTGTGTGTCTTTAACGGACCCGAAATTAGACACGATCTTCACCAGTAGTACCGTTTATCCCCGTGCATTAAACACTCATACAACCTCGAAATGCACAGACCATGATATGTAGCCTCACACTGCGCCAAAAGATTGCGGTTATGAAATTACATGTAGGGTAAACGTAAACGACTAATAATGCACTATGCTAAAGTAAATCGGCGTCACCGTTCGTAGCGCGATGCGTATTGAATACGTGCTAATACGATACATGTTTTATCAGTCAAAAGACGTACAGTCATTGAAGGTTTTGTAAAAGATTATAGTTTGCTATAGGCCTTGAAAATTGGACGGTTTATGTACATCAGGCTTAACTGGAAGACTGTATCTGTCGTGAATGTTGAGTTACAAGATTAGAGGGATTCCAAATGAAGCAATCTGCACCTTTCGCACTGAAATGGGAGCTGCTAACTCAAAGACATCCTCAGATTGGAATACCAGAGTTATTGAAAACGTATCATGTATACAATAAATGTATCCAGGATAGCTTTAAGGTGTATAGACTGGAATATTGCAAAGCAATCGTCAATGTGATGTCTGAGAAGAGGCTGGCGACAAAAGACGGAGTTAAAAGCGTTACACTTTAAAACGAAATGAACGGACATGAAAACGGAAAACGTTAAATCATTGTATGAATGTGTTGTTTGGACAGATTGACGATTTTTGCCAAGAGATAAGGAGAGAGCGTTGTTGTTGTTCTTGTATGGTTTAACGCCATTTTTCAGCACACGAAAGGCTATACATGGCGGACAGTATTAATGGTGGAGGAAGAACACGGCAAATCCCCCAGAAAGAACCACCGACCTACGAGAAGCTACTGGCAAGCTTTCTTAAATACCCATAATGGCCGAACCCACACAGAGGTGAGATGGCAGTGATCCGAAACGGAGAGCGCTTTAGACCACTCAGGGCCCTTGGAGTGAGTAAAAATAATATAGAGATAGATTGGTGGTTGGAATAATCAATGAAAGAAAGAAAATGAAGGATAAGGTTGATCTTTTCCGACGTAAAGCATTAAATAACTAATGCATTTAACTATAATAATGCCACATACTCCATCCGCGTTCATTACCATTATGCTGTCACGCTTCGCATCCACGTTAAAATATCGCGTAAATAGGTAAATAAACGAATAAATAGATAAATAAATAAATTACAAACAGTGCTAATACCAGTGGCGTCGCTAGGGGCGTGCGGGGGGTGCGGACCGCACCGGGTGACACCATCTCAGAGGGGTGACACCAAAATGAAAAATTGCAAACTTGACAGAGCACACACTGCTCGGTCTAGTCTGATTTCATAAGCGGATAACCGATCATAGTTAAATACATGACTAGCAGGCATAGGGTGCCACCATGCAGTCTGCAGAGCGTCTGGTGCTTTTTTGAGAATAAGAAATCCATGGTGGAAGTCTGGAGGGGTGACACCATGAGTTTACCGCACCGGGTGACACCAACCCTAGTGACGCCGCTGGCTAATACCATTCTTACAGGTCAAATCATGATCCAAATGCGATATATTTCCACTCAAACAACAAACAGAGATGATCCAAATGCGATATATTTCCACTCAAACAACAAACAGAGATGATCCAAATGCGATATATTTCCACTCAAACAACAAACAGAGATGATCCAAATGCAATATATTTCCACTCAAACAACAAACAGAGATGATCCAAATGCGATATATTTCCACTCAAACAACAAACAGAGATGATCCAAATGCGATATATTTCCACTCAAACAACAAACAGAGATGATCCAAATGCAATATATTTCCACTCAAACAACAAACAGAGATGATCCAAATGAAATATATTTCCACTCAAACAACAAAAAGAGATGATCCAAATGCAACATATTTCCACTCAAACAACAAACAGAGATGATCCAAATGCAATATATTTCCACTCAAACAACAAACAGAGATGATCCAAATGCAATATATTTCCACTCAAACAACAAACAGAGATGATCCAAATGCAATATATTTCCACTCAAACAACAAACAGAGATGATCCAAATGAAATATATTTCCACTCAAACAACAAACAGAGATGATCCAAATGCAATATATTTCCACTCAAACAACAAACAGAGATGATCCAAATGCAATATATTTCCACTCAAACAACAAACAGAGATGATCCAAATGCAATATATTTCCACTCAAACAACAAACAGAGATGATCCAAATGCAATATATTTCCACTCAAACAACAAACAGAGATGATCCAAATGCAATATATTTCCACTCAAACAACAAACAGAGATGATCCAAATGCAATATATTTCCACTCAAACAACAAACAGAGATGATCCAAATGCAATATTTTTCCACTCAAACAACAAAAGAGATGATCCAAATGCAATATATTTCCACTCAAACAACAAACAGAGATGATCCAAATGCAATATATTTCCACTCAAACAACAAAAAGAGATGATCCAAATGCAATATATTTCCACTCAAACAACAAACAGAGATGATCCAAATGCAATATATTTCCACTCAAACAACAAAAAGAGATGATCCAAATGCAACATATTTCCACTCAAACAACAAACAGAGATGATCCAAATGCAATATATTTCCACTCAAACAACAAACAGAGATGATCCAAATGCAATATATTTCCACTCAAACAACAAACAGAGATGATCCAAATGCAATATATTTCCACTCAAACAACAAACAGAGATGATCCAAATGCAATATATTTCCACTCAAACAACAAACAGAGATGATCCAAATGCAATATATTTCCACTCAAACAACAAACAGAGATGATCCAAATGCAATATATTTCCACTCAAACAACAAAAAGAGATGATCCAAATGCAATATATTTCCACTCAAACAACAAACAGAGATGATCCAAATGCAATATATTTCCACTCAAACAACAAACAGAGATGATCCAAATGCAATAGATTTCCACTCAAACAACAAACAGAGATGATCCAAATGCAATAGATTTCCACTCAAACAACAAACAGAGATGATCCAAATGCAATATATTTCCACTCAAACAACAAACAGAGATGATCCAAATGCAACATATTTCCACTCACATAACAAAAATGAATTTGTGCGATTATGCTGTTCAACAACAGACATGGAAAAATAGAATCGTGATGTTTTTTTAATAAAAGATTATCCAATTTAAATCGTGCAGATCAGATAACAGACCTAAAATGCTTAAGAAATGGTCCCAATTACGTCACTTCTTCCCGTCTGCTGGAGAACGCCGTCATAATCCTTTTTTCCACGTAAACGAAGGCTAAACGCTTACCCATCAGACCATACAAGACTGAAAAATTTGCTTTCCAACCCGGATTCTTTTTTTATATTTTTATACCAAGATAAAATTTTAAATTAATATGACGGACAGGATTGGTTCTTTTCCGATTAAATCAAAGCAAAAGTAACTTGTTGCGTAATATCTGAGCCGGAGCTCAAAACAACAACAACAGCAACAAACTGGTTTCTCAGCCCCCCACCCCACTGAAATATAAATGTTTTCACTTGTATTGCTGGTTAAAATCCCCATAGTGAGCCTCAGCTCTACAGCTGGAAGATATACAGTATCGTAAAGAAAAGAACATCTCGACAAATCCTAATATGGGGCTGTATAATATACACGTACTACTTGCTAAACATGCATTCAGGTACGTGGAAGCACGATGCAGACTATAAGCACATACTTTTGCGGGGTCTATGATGTTTGTTCTTTTGACTACTCCTAACAAACTGCACAGACCTGCACATTATGAGATGGTAGATCTGGGCTTGTGCAGTTTGCAGTTGTACTCGACTTATAAGCGAATATATGCATTACATTTTTCGTGCACACATTTACGTGGTAACACTGGTATAAGAGTCGGAAGACTATATCCGCTTTCCGTTAGAAGAGTGTTGTTAGATCGGGCTGAATCTCACTGAGTGCGGTGGAAAGTGAAATTTTGGGTAGTTCTTTGTAAACGTTGACAGAAAAGGATAGCTTAAAACAGAATTTACTGTAAGCTGAGAGCAGAAAGTAAAGGAACAATTTGAAGTGGATTATTTTTTCAAGTTGATAAAGGAAAGTGTTTGAGAAATGTTTTTTTTTTAATTTCAGGAAGACATATGATACAAGTAAATGCATTCGCAAAATAAATGGACGATCAAGATTTATAAAGAATAATTAGATAGGCAAGTGTTTTTTTATGTATTGAGTGTTGCCAGGTAATCTGAGAGAGAGAAGAAAAACAACAGATTGTTTTGCCTTTTAATTGTTTAATTTTGATGTGAAAATATAGAAAATTGTAGTCCATCTTGCAATGTGAGGTTGAATTATGTGGAATAAAATCATTTTCGTCGTCTAAAATTATAACTGAATCTGCCTTACTATTTTCTTTTAATTTTAGTAGTAGATTGCACTAATAATGGCTACCATATCTTCTGGTGATGATGTAAATAAGTAATGCTGTACAAAGTTCACTCTGATGATATATAGCAGAAATAATTACTCGTCTTCGTTAGCCAAGGTTCCGTTATGTTAACCTCATCTACACATTAGCGGATCGATCAGGTATTTCTGTGCTTTGTCCTTGCGACATCTAATGCATTTCATGAGTTGTCTCCCTTTGAATGTAATGCCAGTTAACCAGTAGTGTTTAACAGCCGTGAATTGTATACATCGACCGAAAATGGCGGAGGAAAAAAAGGATACTATGTAAGTTTAACATATAAAGTATGACTACTTCCCAAAGAGAAGCCATAACAGGTGTATTTGAATGAAAGGACGAATTTGTACAAACACGGACCAGCAGTGAAAAATTTTGGTGGCTTGCAGATAAGGTTAACATATCGGAAACTGCTACACGGTTTTCTGAAATTATTTTTAAATTAATTCAACAGAAGAAAGAGACCAATCGTTATCTTTTCGTGACTTACCCATAGTTCGTTACCACTAAAGTATTCCCTTTGGAATAACTACACCACCCAGTTAATATCTCCCCTGTCTTTCCGTCCATTATACCTTCCCGTCTGCCATAATTCATCCTGACCTGAGACCTGACACATAATGAGTAGTAAGCACGTTACACCTGATTCTTTTGAAACGCTCTTATCGATTATTCCAATTAATGGTCTTCGCTTTATCCGTTTCTGATCATGAGGTGAAGTTCACCTTTAGATTTTATGATAAATAATCGCACTGAGCTTTAATGTCAAAAAGGTAATTTTTTCTGGCTGAATGTCAAAACTCAACTTCCAAATTAAACTTAGATATTATCGATCTCAAGGCCCTGTGTTTCTTTGCAGTTTTCTTAGCGAGAACCTCAACTTCGAAGTCAGATACTTTTCATATTCTACAACTTATACGCCTGATGTCACATGTTTTTGTTTCAATGATGTATATGTTTTTTAGGTGTCACGTTTTAGTTTAAATTTTTGTGCTGAGCTCGAGTATAGTGCTCAAGTAAATTTCGATCATAGGAGGGCTGATCAATAACGTATGCAAACTATTTCATTTTTAAATATTTTTTTTTAATACTCATACCGAGACGCTGCTGATAATTCTGATGTTTGATTGGCAAACATCCAGGTACTTACCAATGAGAACTTTTAATTTTGATTCGAGTGTAAGTTTGAACAGACTACTTTTAAACAGCCTTTGCTTTTTGATCAGTCAAGCGTCTGCGATACAAAGATTTGTCTGCATCATATGAAAAGATGGAACTAGTTGTTACATGATATTTCACTGATTGGTGCTCTCGATTTGTTCATTGAATGCCAAGACAACAAGGCAGGGAAGTGAGGAATTGTTTGTCCATTCAAACATTTATATCCATAAAACCTTTAAATGCACAAATATTCAGCATCTCACCTATCACAGGATGTTCACATAAATACCTTGTTAAGACTATCCAGACATTGTTGATACATGCATGGTTTATATTAAAATAAGTTTAAGAATAGTCCATAATAAGCACTGTTACGTATACTTAATTTGTATTTTTATCTCTCCAAGATTATATATTATATATAATTATATTTTAGATTTGACATTATCCAAGAATGAAGTTTATTGTGTACCTGACTAGTAACTTTTATTTTGCAAACAAACAATACATAATAAATACTTCTCTATGAGTGTGGATTAAATATTAATGGAAGTAAAACTGTTTTTCTTAATCTATGTCTAGAACCATGGAATTCCCATGATAAATCTGGTCTACCTGAAGTTTGGTTCCTTATTATAATTTTAGTAATAGACCTTATCTTGCTGACAACTTTGACTATTATAGAAAAGAACTCTTGCCTCTCATACTAGTTCTACGTTTGTGTCTTAGCTGTTTATTTAATATTTTTTTACTTGAAAAATGTTTCATTCTTGCATTCAACATCTAAGGCAGAATCAGTCTTTTTGTTGTGTTCAGTATTTCATTCGGTGTGATTTTTTCCCCAAAGTTTCATTCACTGGAAAAACAAAAGTGATCATCCATAATATTCTTGGACTGAAACTTTATTTGGAATTATAGTGAATTCAGACAAGAACATTTTGGATTATATCATTGTTATACATATAAAGACTGTTAGCATATTATCATAAGTAAGCCATTGGCACATTGCCACGTTAGAGACATCATGCACTACATTCAGCACGGAACTTATATGGAATACCATTTGGAATCAGGAACAACTTTAAACAGACGTGTGATACAACTTTGGAGTTATTGAGGATTTAAAGCATAATACTGCAAGTTATTGTTTTTATTTTCACCTTGTATTCTTAAGAACAAAATTATTTCGTGAATTTTATGAAAACGTTTTCGCTATTTTCAGTTACTTAGTTTAAGACCATAGAGTCGTAGCAGTAGATACAAGTGAAAAAAAGATGGGGTTGCCTAACTAGTTATTTATTACGGTGGGTATTATTGCAATCATACCCTGTCGACTGGATTTTACAAGAACATACAACTGAGCATTGTCCTTTATGTGACATTTTTAAAATAGTATCGTATCTAATTTCTACATCCAGATGTAATGGTGTAAGTATGTCTTTTTTTATAATAATAAAAAAAGAAAATCGCGTGTTAGCGTGCCGTAAATAAATGTGTGGAACATTTTGCGTGTAAAATGTGAATAAAAGTAGACTAAACGCAGTACCAAGACACATGTTTAAATTATTTCTTGATTTCGGCAAGCAAACGTATCCACATAAATCATTTCAGTTTGAAAACATATTTGCAGCTAGTCTTAAGTCTTAATAAAACTGCGTAGCAACGAATCTTTATCAAAACCACACATTAGGCTACGTCTCATGCTAATCGTATGCCAATTTTCGGTTGGTCGTAAAATGAGTTAATAATTTAAAAGTATATTTCAAAGAAATTGTTTCTTAATTATTTCTTATATAAGGTTTCAATCCAGAGTTCCATACTTTGCAGACGGTTTTCATTTTAAAGAAAAAGAATTATCCAGATTTTCCTCACTGATTAGCCTGGTAAAGATATAACAGTTTGTATATCTTAGATATTGTTAAAATAACTTTAAATTCCCTTTATTTTGGTGTATGATTTAATGGGTGTAATTTAAGATATATGGCAGGGGTGGCCAAAACGCGGCTCGCGCAAGCAATTAATGCAGTTCTTATGACCTAAAATAATTGGATTTTTAAAAATAAAAAATATATATAAAGTTTGCTTGATATCTCTTAATAATGTTCAAAAATAATATTGTATTATTACCATTACTTGCCACAAAACAAACTCATCTTCCCAATATGTCTTAAATCCTATATTCTCGTCTTCATATTTATATTTAGATGTTTGCAAAACTATATGGATGTCTCGTTCCAATATTGCCTCGAATATTGTGGCTCTAAGGTCGTCTAGGTGACCACCCATCTTTTGTAGACTGCTGCTCCTCTCAAAAGACTACTGCATCTGCTTGGTTCTTTTTGCTCCTGGCAAAACAAAGCCGATAACTTCGGCAAAATGAAGTTCCCTATTATTATAACAATTGTTATTACCGCCAGGTTTAATGTATTTTGGATTAGATCCAGTTCATTTCTAAAACACATAAGAGCAGCCATTTCGATCACATTTATGCTTTAATGCAGAATTCGTTTTTTAGTACCACAAGCCAACATTCATTTTCTAGATTGTACTTGTTGCAAATGTACACAACTTCACCAAAAGCGCAGAGTGGCTCTATAGGTGAACCTAAAAAGTTTATTTTCATATATTTGTTAGTATTCATTTAGTTGATGTCGTAAAACCGGCCGTAAACTAAGCGTATATTTGTTTGTATACTTTACCTTAAACGGGAGTCTTTATTTGTAATACATAATACTTTTATTGTACCTTGCACTTTTGTAAAATTAAAACTGGACGTATTTCTGTTTTATTGATGACCTTTCTTTCGAAATGCATCATATGTATATGTAGGTCATTCGGACGAGAGCCACACTTACCTGAAATACAGAATATGAATTGGACTATTTTTAATTGCAAGATTTCACGCGCATTGATTTTCTCGCATGATTCTTACTAGTTACTTGAACACAGTAAAATGCGTCTGAATAAATGAGATGTTGCCGGTGGACGCTCAAAGGACGCAAAACCACATCATAAACCAACAGAAGCAAAGAAGTGATATTGAAAAGAAATTATCAGACTTTAGTTCAACTGTTTTACTTCAAAACACACGTTATCTTAAAAAATTATAAATAAAATAATATTAATATTTAATGTACAATACTCGCATGCAATAGACGCACAGAATAAGGACTTCATGTTTTATGACTATCTTAATTAAACATGCAGTGAAGCAAACGTGTTCAGACTTTGTAATTGTAAACTACTGAATTCAAATTATGAATTATATGCTGTTAGAATATATAAGTAGATACAAATTTAACCGCACTTCATGCAGATCGAGAAACCCTCCTGGGGCAATTATCTCAAGCAATGATGTTGAATACAAAAATAGAAGGACTCATTGGATGCTTCGAGGAAAACACTATCAAGACATTTAAACATTTACAAATTAAGGACTACACTGACACATGAAATGTATGCAAATCCGGTAAATTCGTGGTATTCTGTAAAACTAATTATTTACATACACTTTTTTCTTATATTTATGCTAACTGCGTACATTTAAACAAAGACGTAATATAATTTCTGATAAAAAGGAAAACAGTTCAAAGCATTCACAACGTCAATACTAATATTCTTTGGAGGAGCTGTTTAGCTCTTTTGGGTGTTATTCTATGGAATTATGGTCTTGCATCTGACGAACGGCAAATATTTGTCATCGAATTTGTAACTGTCACTGCTTGGACGTACTTCGACGGAACCTAAAATAAATGAAATTAAGAATGAGTTGAATAATTTTTATATTTTGTGAGCTTTGATTATTTGTGACGTATTTACACTTTTTTTTTACACATTTGTAAGATAAACGTAGTGATACTGGTTTTGACCTACGATAACACAGCAGTCGTTTAAAAATATCCACTGGTAAAAAAAATAGTATGGTGATGGTTGTGGTGGAATTGGTGATGATATTTTGTTGCGGCAATAGTTTCCTAGAGCGGAGGTTACTCCAATGCCTGAGCAAAACATATGCTTGTACTACTTATAAAGGAGGAGGAAGGTAATTTTATAATATGGTCTTTCGGAGATGTTCACTTTCTTAAGTTTGTTTTCTTGGAGGCCGTTTTGCTGGTTTTCAAGTCTTAACCTGTTTTTTTTTCAAAGGGAGGGTATTGAGCTAAAACAATCTTGGTATCTGTTTGGTTATATCTTGTTATGTGATTGTTTGGGTATATCTTGTTATGTGATTGTTTGGGTATATCTTGTTATGTGATTGCTTGGGTATATTTTGTTATCTGATTGTTTGGGTATATTTTGTTATGTGATTGTTTGGGTATGTCTTGTTATGTGATTGTTTGGGTATATTTTGTTATGTGATTGTTTGGGTATATCTTGTTATGTGATTGCTTGGGTATATTTTGTTATCTGATTGTTTGGGTATATTTTGTTATGTGATTGTTTGGGTATATCTTGTTATGTGATTGTTTGGGTATATCTTGTTATGTGATTGTTAGGGTATATCTTGTTATGTGATTGTTTGGGTATGTTTTGTTATGTGATTGTTTGGGTATATTTTGTTACGTGATTGTTTGGGTATATCTTGTTATGTGATTGTTTGGGTATATCTTGTTATGTGATTGTTTGGGTCACTTTTAAAAAATGCATCTGAAAGCATTTTTTGTGCGCCCTTCCAGTTCGAAGATGGCATCACTAACTGGTTTGGTTTCTGTGAGTACGTAAGTGGCTGATCAAGCCACTTTGTGCTCTGACCCGTCTGTGGCACGCTTGACTGGAGACACCGCATGGTGTCGCTTGATCAGTAGATTATGCTAATACATTTGACGTTTGCGATAGACGGCCTCTGAAATTATCCTTAGTTCAGTCTTTTGTTTCAATAAAGATGAGAAGCGATCCTGTGAAACATCTTCCCAAAGATTAACGGTCAGTGTTGAAGTGTGTCATGGTTGAACTGCGGTAGTCTTTGAAACTGTTTCTTCTAATCACACTGAGATCACTTTACCTCCGTAACCTCGCCGTAGAAAATCTTTTTGTGGCAGTTTCTATTCTGACATCCTGCCCTACATATATGTGATTTCTTTGGCAGATGTGGATGCTTGAAATGCTTGATCGTGTGAGAACCTCAGTGTCTGGGATTATGTCATATAGTCTTATTCTCATCAGTTTCCTCAGGGAACACATGAGAAAAAGGTTCAGCTTCTTGGCATGGCGTTTGTACATCATTCATATTTCGCACGCATAAAACAGGGTCAGCAATGCATTGGCTAAGTAGACTTTCCGTTTTGTTCGCATATATATGCTTCTGGGCCAACAAATGTTTGCACCAGGTTGCCAAAATACACACCTGCTTTTGTTGTTGTTGTTGTTGTTGATGTTGTAGGGTTTAACGCCATTTTTCAGCATAAGATAGGCTATACATGGCGGCCAGTATTAATGGTGGAGGAAGAACCCGGGAAAATCCCTGAAAGAACCACCGACCCACGAGAAGCTACTGGCAAGCTTTCTCACATACCCACATTGGCCGAATCCGAGTCTCAAACCCACGGAGATAGAGGTGAGATGGCAGTGATCCGTAACAGAGCGCCTTAGACCACTCGGCCACTCGAGGCCCCACTTGCTTTAGTAATTCTTGTGTAGGTTGAATCATCGACGTAGAGTGATCGTGGCAGTTTACTGCCAACACAAGTAAATTTGTTCACTGCCAGAAGGTTTGGACATTTAATGCGATGTCACACTCTACGTAGACGCGCGCGCGCGCGCGTGTGTGTGTGTGTGTTATTTGGATCTTTAACGTAGGTTTAACAATGTTTCAGTCATATCGCGACGATGTCTACAGTGTGACAGTTATAGTGATATCTAGCACTTCCGGCGCCATGCCGCAGACATGTAGTATGATGTTCCATCCAGTCACACTAACCTAACCTGATAATGCTGAGCGCCTAGCGAGGCAGCTGTTAGTACCATTTTTAAATAAGTCTTAGGCATGACTCGGCCGGGGTTCGAACCTGTGACATCCCGCATCCGTCTATGTATGTCTTTTCTGATGAATGTTGTTGCATCATCACATTTGTCTTCTTGATAGTGAGACCAATTTTGTCTCAAGCTATAAAGAAATGAGACATATTCTGAATCATGTCAGACTCCGAATTAGCAGTCAGGGAACAGTTATCAGCAAAAAAGAGATCACGAATAGTTACTTTCTGTAACTTCGTCCTTGCCCGTAGTTTCATCAGATTGAAGAGCGTGACGTCAGTTCGGTATCTTGCGTCAATTCCGTAGTCATAGTCACGGAAAGAATTCGTAAGGGGGCGCACACTAGTCATTATGTAATTTTGAGAGAGTGACATGTGTAAAGTGAAGTTGTTTGCAATTAAAACATGCATAATGGAGAGAATGCTGGCACACCTAACGCTACTTTGATTTCTTTGGATGTTGTACTTGTGGAAATTGTGCACAATCTAAGCTCACATCTAACTAAAACGAGCGCTCTATTGTGCTAAAAATATCAGGCTGAATTAGTCTAAAGTACACTATATTTAGCAGCTATATTAAAATAGGGAAAATGAATTTCGCCAGACTAGACAATAGCAGCATCTGAAAGTGCAATGAATGAATTACTTAATATAAAAAATGTAAAAACAAACGTTATCGGCTCTTTTTAAAATTTACCTCTCAATCCCGGAAGTGAAAATGACCAAGTAGGGATAGCAATTTTTTTAAAGGTGCACATCTGGAGTAATGCTAAGCTGTATACTCCATAATTCATATTGCACCCATTTAATCAGTGACGATATTTTGGCGGGGTATTACAGAAAATTTCCAAGAAAGATGTTTGCTTTGCTAGGAGAAATGAAGGATCCTCGATGTAACAACTCAATGATACAGGTCAAACGAAGGAAAACAATGAAGTACGTCCACTACCTATAATTCTACAGATAATTCTGAAAATGTATTACTGAAGCGGTCTGTTTGATACTTTTGGAGCAAAATTATATGCAGTATTTCAACTTTCCGAGATCGTTGATTTGAAACGTCCTCAATACAAATACATTGCATCGGACGAATATTCAGTGGTTTATATTCCTAACTCGAACAAATTTACTGATTTTATATTGAACACAAACAAGTAACATAGATAGCAAAGCAAAACATTTCATAATATAATACAAATTAACATCCACAGTTTGGACACAGTTTCTCTGCAAGCAATTCGAAAAGATCCACGGTTGGTACAATAACTCTACAAGCAAATCGAAATAATTCACAGTTTGTATATTAACTCTACAATTAGAAATGATCCACAGTTGTTACAAAAACTCTACAAGCAATTCAAAATGATCCACAGTTGTTACACAAACTATGCAAGCATTTCGAAATGATTCACGGTGGTACACAAAACTCTGCAAGCAATTCCAAATGATCCACAGTTTGTATATTAACTCTAGAAGTAATTCGAAATGATCAACAGATTGTATATTAACCTTGGAAGCAATTCGAAATGATCCACAGTTTGTATATTGTATTTAGAAGCAATTCTAAATGATCCACAGTTTGTATATTACCTTTAGAAGCAATTCGAGATGATTCACAGTTTGTATATTAACTCTACCAGCAACTCGAAATGATCCACAGTTTTTACACGAACTCTACGAGCAATTCGGAATAAATCCCAGTTTGTATATTAACTCGACAAGCAATTCTAAATTATATACAGTTTGAATAATAACTACAAGCAAATAGAAGTGATACAGTTTGTATACAAGCAAATTCGAAATGATTCACCGATTATTTACTAACTCTACACTCTTCTAGGTGAATGCAAATAAGTTTTTCCCCAAATAAATAACACGAAAAGTGATATTAGCCTTGATTTGTTTAATAATTTTTTTTTCAAAAAGAACTTTTTCCCAAAAAAAAAGAAAATATAATCATAAGTTCAAATTAACGCTCAAAACCATTTATGAATATGATAAACAAACTAGTGACATATTTGAATGAATGGTGAGTGTTTAAGTCTCCAGCAAAATTTAGAAATTACTATGTCAAATAAATATTACGTGTTTCCCATCTTTATTTTTTGAAAGCTGCTATTTAAATTAGATTTTAAAAAAATTAACCTGGAAACACGTAATATTTTTTGGCGTAGTAATTTCGAAATCTTGCTGGAGACTGATTAATAGTCATTGTTAGAATTGACCGAATCAGAAGCTTTTTTTGAATTCTGAAATTTAGTTCGCTATGTGATTTTTCCCCTGCTGTTAATACTTTTATATTGTTGAAGTGCTTGATGAATTATAATCTGTCAAGGGTACCTGTCCAATCCCTGATCTATCTATGAGCCATCCCTTGTACCTAGTAAGAAATTGGTATAATACATATGAACGTAAATCCTATGTTCACAAGTAATTTAATTATGTATTTCATCAAATCCTCCGTGACGTTGTACACAAGTTTATTCTAATCTCGCTCTTTATTATGATTCTTACATCCTGTCTTTTGTGCTATTTATAGAATTTTCTACATTAAAACAGCCGCTAGTCAGTACAATTGAATATTTTTCAAGAGAACCCCCTCCCTCCAAAACAAAAAAAAATTGTATAGTCACGGTCAAATTAAATATCTCAAACTTACTGATAGCCTTCTGCTAAAGATCGTTTGAATTGCCGTCTAATGAATACGAGGTCAAAAATTTACCCAGATGAGAAAACTCATAGATATCATTTTATCACATAGGAGCTGTATAAACGCCTGCAAACAGGAATATAAGCATTCAGATGATTATTGTTGCTACCCACCCAGAAGCAAGGTCTACTCTACTGCTGGGAGGACGAATAAAGCGTCGGCGGCTGGCATCGAGACCTTTAACGCTAGAAATGCACCAGAAACCTAGGTCCTTGACTTGGTTATCTACACGGAAAAACGTGCACAAAATATATATGAGTGAACAATTAAAGCAACAACAACCACAAGACTGAGTTCCCTCTGTCAATTCTGAACTGCATGCTTTGCTGAGACTGACATGTGTATAATATTCTTCCTGCGGTGATGGGGCCCTTTTCTCAGAAATATTTTTCCGATGCCTTAAAAAAAATTAAAACATTGTTTCCAAAATGTATAGACATTGTCTGCTCAACAAGTTCATTCCCGATCTACGTGTCCCGGTGCAAACATTTACAAATTCAAACTCAATGTAAACGTTCATTGGAAATATGTTAATAACACATTTATTAATCGTCATTGCATGGTTTGTTTGCATAATGTTATGTGCCTATACGTTTGTGATTTTGACAATAAAGAATTGCATTGCAATGCCAAGATTACAAACATTATAAGCATGTGTAACAGCAAAGTAAATATTTTGCTCAAACTAATAAATTTACCAAACATTCGTGAACATGTCAATCATAAGATCAAAAAAGGATGTTAAATAGTAAAATGACACAGCATGAATAGCTAAAAAGGTGACGTAGGAAACTCAGACTTAAGTGACATAGATAACACAAACTAGTAAAACATTACCCAATCATCACAATGAGAATCCACCGAAACACCGACTATTTGGACGCACACGAACGTTATAGAAAATTACCATCGAATAATTCGTATTCCGAAAGATCACGAACAGACTGGATCTTGATTTTTCGGTTGTTTTCTTACAATAACTTGATGATAAATACCAACGTGACTCTGTCTAGTGCATAATACAAAGAGTCAGCTCGAAATAAAATATGCCGAAATCGATTTTCTAATTTAAAATCAAAGAGAATCATGTATGTATGTATGTAAATATGCAACTAAAAGAAGCCTTACATTGACAATCCGAAGTTAGAATGGTGTTTGTGTAAATTCTCTCTTGTGATAAGAAACAAACTACATGCTTTTACATGCAACAAATATACACGTTGTAACGAATACATGCAAAAGTATACAAGTATTAAAGAATATACAATAAGGCAAATCGTGTGTGAGAGAGAGAGAGAGAGAGAGAGAGAGAGAGAGAGAGAGAGAGAGAGAGAGAGAGAGAGAGAGAGAGATTTTGACGTACTGTTCAAGGTTTGCTTTTAATGGCTACAAAGTTCAAATGACTGTCTGGCTTACTTTATAAGTTGTTTCTTTTTCTCTCTAAATTCATTGTAAACTGATGTTTCATCTACTTGTGCCGATGAATACAGTTTGTATATGCATGTATCATTTATGCCAAAGAAACTTGTCTTCCTTCAGATAATGAGTCCGTAATCCCACCATATTTAATACATTTTATATTTATTTCTATTTCAATTGTTTTTAAATGAATTAAATACATGCTGCGTGACACTGTGCCAAACAGACGATTGGATCCTAACTGTACATTAACTTTTGGAGATTTAGTGCAGTTTATCGACTGCTAGAAAAACAACATTACAGTCGATTGGACCCTAACCGTACATTAACAACTTGAGACTTGAAACAGTTTAAACATTGCCAGCATGACAGTTGACCGTAACCCTAACCATACATTAATTTCTTGAGATTTTAAACTGTTGAAAGACCGCCAGAAAGATAACGCAGAAGACGATTGGACCCTAACCGTACATTAACTTCTGAAGATTCAACCCTAACCGTGCGTTAACTTCTGGAGATTCTAAACAGTTAAAACACCGCCAGAAAGATAGTATGACAGACGATAGAACTCAAACCGTACATAAACTTCTAGAGAGTTTAACAGGTTAAAGACCGTATGGCACCAGAATTGACAACAAACAATCCAGCCAAGGTATCGGTTTTGAAAACTAATAACATACTTTTTCAGTCAGCAGTTCTTTACATTTTTTGAATACATTGGTATAATTTCTTTAATTTTAAATGTTGGTTATGAATCATAACATTAGACTAAAAGAAAGCTTAAAGAATTAATAAAATCAGCAAAAAATCCGTTATAAAAGACACGTTGCTTTGGATTCATTCAACTTGAAATCTCGTCACTGTGCCTGAATATGATGTTAAAGGAGACAAGAAACCAGCGGAAATATACAATAATATTAAATACACTGCAGAGAAAATCATGATTCTGAAGCGTCGTGTGCGACCGTACTGCCAATATTGAGATATTGGCATATCTTCTAGGCGCTGAGTTCCCGTGACCTCGTATGCATATTTTCCGCGCCTATTCGGTTACTTTCGGAAAGTGACGTCATACTAGCGACTCCAGCATCCAGACCTACTGTTGCAAGGTTCATTTCATATAGAGTACCATGCCGTTTTGCGTTGCTTACGGGTGTAATAGCATACATAGAAAAGGTTGTGGAGTTCATTTTTTTTTTCTTTTCCGAAAGATAAAGGCATCAAAAAAAGTATGGATACATTATTGCAAGCGAGTTGATTTCAAAGCAACACCATATAGCACTATGTGATCATTACATTTCTCAAAGGAATGTTACAAGAGGTATCCTAAAAAACAGAACCTCTAAGATACACGAATGCTAAGCCTAGACTATAAGTTGAAACTGTTCCAGACATACCATTGTATATTTTAAATCCTGGTAAAGAGTGTCAAATGTACGAGTTACGAAAATAGGCAGAAGGCCGAGTAAGTGCTAATAAAAAATATGACAGCCCGACACCTGATCGTGCTGATGAAATGAGTAAATGTTTTTTTCTTCTTCAAGATTACAATCTAAATAAAGTCACCACTGTCCTATGTGTAATTGAGATCTGACTTTAATCAAATGGAAGCTTGCTAAATAATAATAATAATAATAATAATAATAATAATAATAATAATAATAATAATAATAATAATAATAATAATAAGATTATCAATCCTTTACACCGTCGTGTTTCGATAGAAACAATTTAAGTAATTTTAAAAAAATATTAAAAAAATTATTTAAAAAAAAACTTTCAGTCTATGCCTATTACACGTAAAATGTATAAACGAAAATCTGTAGTGATTGGAACTGATATAAAAATGTCCCTTGGGCAGTTTAAATAGCAGCGGTTAAAAGAAAAGAGATCCGATATAAAAAAAATCAAAGTTTCACATTAACTGGCTGACAATATAAATTGGGGGAGGCGACTATTGACCCGCCCATTTGCCCCAATGTGCAATTACTCTCTGTGATACGCCTTATTATCCCCCAGGACAAGACCTTTTTTTTCATATTCTGGTCTGCATAATAGTTAGAGGTTAGAATTAAGTACACAAACATAATGACAGTTTAACACGTTAACAATTATTCCTTATCATTGCACTTATCTTGTGAAATGGACTGGCCCTCTGACATAATTCAAAGAAACCATGTGCCAGAGAGTGTATGTAAGCACCAGAAATTCATTGGCAAATGAACGATGCCGAATTTTGTTGTAACTTCGAGGCCAAAGACTTCATTTTAAGAGTTCAAATCTGCAGTCAAACGTTACCGTACATGTATGTGGCCATTGTTTTCCCACATTTTATATCCCACCCTATTTCTTTTAGTTTAAGTGTTAAGATATGTAACACTGTTTACTGAATTAAATATTTATTTTGAATTAGTTTTTTAGGGGCACATAATTGCGTCGTATTTTTTTTATTTCTTCTTTTAATTTAATCATGGTAATGAAACTTTACATATATGGAGGAATGTCAGGTGTTAACTGGCCGAGTTTTTTACGCAGCCTTCATTGTGCTAATTCATGAATTTTAAACTAATTGGTGCCAATTTTTTTTTACAAGAAGCACTTCTGTAGTAGTTAAACAATCTGAAATTTACGTGAATAATGTTTAATCTTAAACTATTTACTGAAGACAAAAACTGTCCTGTGATATTAATTATTTCTTCACTACAATATTCACAAGTGATAAAATAGAATATGACATCTGTGGACTGCACACTTGATAAAACAATTATATATGGATTTTCTTCTTCTGAAATGAAAATTGAGAGACATATTGAAATAATCGGGAGTTAACTGCGAAAAATCAAGGGAGATATTACGACATAGGGAGGAAATACCTCCAAAATTGGAATTTATTTTCTTTCTTTCTTCTCCCGGCTTGAAAATTAACATATATGAACTTTTCGGGTTTGTGGAATTTCAGTCAGGGCTAGTAAGTTTATTTAAATCATCAGCCCGGGGCCTGTGCTTAAAACATTTCTTTCAGCGCTGACCAGTACAGTACGTAATCTATTTTAACGAAGCATGTATATACTTTACAGATTTGTCATACGCTAACTGTAGCATGCATGTAAAATACACTGTAATTATATCATAGAAAGGAAGCTTCTTTATGTTGAAATTAATTACGTATGATTTCCTCCTCGCAGATTTATTTGTGGGGTGTTGTTTTTTGTGCGTGTGAAAAATTACTTCCGATGAAAACCGTTATCAATGGTCTTTCTCGCTTGCCATGTTTCTGTTTGTATACGAGGACTGGCTAGTGTGACGTCACGAGACCACGTGATCTGTCGTCTCATTAAAACTCGGAAATACTCGGCAATTTACGGAATCATTGTATCTTCTTCGCAATATAATCAATATCCGCACACGATATTATTTTTTTAAACATTATATTCGAATTAGAATTTGTAAAGAATTACATTTATAAAATAAAAATTTTCATTTCTAGTCTCCTTTAACGCGCAGAGCAAATACATAATTACTCTTAGTATATGGAATGCGTTGTTGTTGGGGTTTTTTTTTGGGGGGGGGAGTTGGGGTTGGGTTTGGGGGTTATAGGTGGGAGGTGGGTGTTTGGTCCATCGTGTAATAAGCGGAGAAAAGTTAAGTCCCTTAGCCTGAATTTTGGATTATCTTCCTTTACATGAACATGCTGTGTCGCAATAGTATGGTGGAAGCAATGCGATCTGGTCAAGTTTCTTTTTTGTGAGTGGGGTGGGGGTTGGTCCGAAATTTAAAAAGGGTCCTGACTTTCCTCGAAATTGCACCAAAGCAAAAGTGTGCATAAAACCCAATAAACGTGCGCAAGAATAAATCGTTGGTTAAGACACTGTTGGTGATTGTTCAAGTTAATATGCGTATACAGTACTGGGGAATGTTTAAACTGACATGCGTCGATAGTACTAGTTCTAGCTAACTGTTTGAACTAATGTGTCCATAGTACCGACTGTTTAGACTGATAAGTGTCCATACTACCGGGGGACTTTAAACTGATATATGTCGATAGTACTGGCTGTTTAAACTGAGATGCCTCATAGTGCTGACTGACTGATTATATTGGTATGCGTCGATATTACGTTGTCCAAATACTTCAACCATGTTTTTCTTCGTTCTTGTAAACGAAACCTAAACGGTAAAACGGACATGCAGTAAAATTTAAATGATTCAGTTTTACGTTCAGGTATTAGAATCGACTTACGCTGTTTTCAAAAACTGAAGAGGAACTTTATGCATACAAGCGTAATTTATTCTAGCGAGGAAACACAGGACCGAAGCATTTTCCTAAATTTAAGCAAACTGTTACTAAGAAACGATTTTTATTACCTATATTAAAATTGAACATTTGAATACAATATTGAATCGTGAATCAGATGAAGTGCCCAAAATATATCCGTGAATACAAAACATATTTGACTATCACAGCTCGATCTCCAAGTTTCAATAAATATGAAAAAAAGTTCTTTCTCCCAAAAAGACTTATAAGTATCTTAGTTATTATCACGACAAAAGGAAGGAAATTGTGGTATATTATGTTATCACCCTTAAACAAAAATGTATCCCTTCTGGTATTTGTCGACGAGGCATCTTAGGCGCAGTGCAAATGCATGTCCATTTTTTGTGCCCTCACCTCGTTTTAATGGAAATTTTGGCCTTTAATTATTTTTAGAAGTTTATAATAATGACTTCCAATCAGTGACGGGGACAAAACTGATGTCAAAACATTTAACACCATAAAATATTTATGACAAGCATTCTTCAATAATGGATCATATCGTGTGTTATTACCTCGCTCAATTAGTAGCAAAACTGTATTATTGTCAATAAGTTGGATAAGAATATTGTTTAAGTACATTTCATATTATGATATTAATAATAACTTTAATAGGACATTTAAATTCGTTTCTCTTTAAGATTAATTGGGTTTGGGGGGATTCTTGGCTTTAAGGACACTTTTAACGCATTAATTATTGGCTACGCTATGCCGAGTAAATGGTATTCTTTTCCTAAGGACACGCCGAGGAAGGAAATCCTTGCTGGTTTGAGAGGGTATTGAACTTGCAACTCTTGGATTAAGTATTAGACGTGCTACCACCTGAGTTACCGCGTTTGCCTCCATTAAAAATGAAGTCAATAGCAGTACATCTGTTGATTTCATTTTATCAATAGTACAGAAGGAGAAAAAAGTTACTATCAATCAAGCACGTGATAGGCAACGCTTAGGATATCAATTTATCACTGTATCAATTTCCTGTCTACAGAATGGTTGCCAAGTTTATAATGTCTAAAATCTTTTATTTACATGTACTAAAACCAAATAGAACCTCGAACGACTGTAACTTGAAACTTTATAGTTTAATTGCGGAAGAAATGATACCATTTTTTAAAAAAAGCCAGACAATAACACCATTTGTATCGATAAGTACCGTTTAATGTAGAACGTGTAAATAGTGGTAAAAACTTAGGCCTGCTATGTTTTGCATTATGACGGGGGTCTGGATTCTTCGGAAAAAAAAGAATAATTAGTTTAAATCAAGAAATAAACCGCTACAAACAGTCAATCTCTGGAGTAGATCAACCGATAAGTATGGCTGACAGTTTCAGTAAATTTGAGATCATGACCAAACTTCTGATGCGTAAAAGAAACCAAGAAAGAAAGGGAAAATCGAAAAAGAAAATCAAAAGTGTGTAACATAGACCAACACAAAGATTGTATAGCATCTCCACCCAAAAATCCATTGTATACCCCATTCCAAATATATTTTAAACTTACCGGTAGTCATGTTGGCCAATGGTGGGGGGATATACTTCCTTCTTGAGAAAACGTCCCCGGCAAGGCTGCTAACACTGACCCTATCGAAGGGAGCGCTCTTGCACCCTTTTGACATGACTTCGGCTGACCTGATTGGCTTTGGTTCCAAAGGAGGGTAAATTACTCCGGCAGCTACCCGATAAAAAAAAAGATTGAACATGAATCGATAATAAAGTAAAACATTTAGTTAAGATATCATTTGACGGAAATGGTCTAATACAAATAACGCGAGTTTATTACGAATAAAATGTCCAGAAAGTAGCCGTGTTGACGGTATGATGCCGAAAGCGTACGAGAGAAAATGTATCAACAATATGATTTCACGAAATGTTTTAGGAAACTCAAATAAACGCCCCAAAACCCATAAATTTGATGCAATACTTCTTGCAAAGTACAGAAATAATTTAGCAATCCAGTAGTCCATAAAGGAACCAAAGCTGACAAGGTCTAGCAAGTTCTATTACAACAGGCTACAACATGATACAGCTTTCTGACATTACTCTTGAGAATGGATTGTCTACTCAAAATATTTCAAGTCATGAAGATGATAGTGGTGTTAAAGATTGATGGACGTGGTAAATCACGAACATTGACAACGATGCAAATTCAAAACAGTGGCCCGACGTTTCTAGATAAGTAAGCTCTTACTCAGTGGTAAAAAGCACTTATATAAAGAAAGACAAATACTAAACACAAAATATAAGCAAATTCTGGACTCCTACATGTAAGAATCACTAAGGGAATTCAAAAGAAGAGATATAAACGAGTGGGTTCTTGTGTCTATACCATAGAGAATCAACAAGTTTTGACCTAACTCAATGTTGCTGACAAAGGATGGTATTACAGTGTGACTAAACAACCTCAACGCCATCTATACAATCTGCTAAAGAAATTATATCCCAGTAGAAGTATGCATGGAGGTTCTAAAGCAACGGTTCAAAACTAGGTCGCCTTTCTATTTTGAGTGGGTCGCCAAGATCAACCTTATATGGCCTTATATGGCCTTATTATGAAATTTCGTACCCGTACTTGTAGATGGATCGTGAGGCCAACCACCGCAAACCTAGTCCGGTTCATCGCCCAAACGGCTAAGAACCACCGTTCAAAAGGACAGGTGTCTAGAGACTGGTGCAACGGACAAATGGACAACACCAATAATAATAATAATAATAATAATAATAATAATAATAAATGCAATTTTGGCGTATATAGGTATCACAGCTAATGTGGAAAACTGATGACTGGCTATAATTTTGATTCGACTGCAACAGGAAGTATAGATATGTTCACTTAGAACTAACTCCCAATGAGTTCTGAATTGTAGTATTCAGTATCGTCCCTTACGTGTGTGTTCTATGTCTGTCCACCGCACGTTTGGTTCAATCTGCAGCATTTCGAGGGACTCGACTGAATGTTCAGTCAAATCGTAGTGGTTAGCAACTTTTGCGTTGACTATTGTTTATAAAATCAATGATTTCGCCAGCATATTGCTTTACTCAGATCATGCCTGGTAGACAATAAATTGCAAGCTTGCTTCGACATCCTACTTCTGACTGATTGTGTAGCTAACTCATATTGTCGAACTTATGAAGGGCTCTGTCTCAGACATATTTGTGCCAACAAGGAAACGCTTGTCTTAGCAATCATCCTTGATGTTTTGGTGTCTATGGTACCCACCCTTTGGAACTTCTTGCAATTTACCCTTAGACAAATGGAAGATTCGACTGGATGCAAATGCTTCCGAATGATTGTATGTCTGAAACATCTGGGCGGAAAGTTTCCACGAAGTGGCTACGCATGTTGGTTTTCTTGGTGTTATATTTCAGAAGGGCTCCTTTGTCGAGGATGACTGTTTGATGACTCCTACGTAAATTTGATCATATGATCGACGTTATTTGCGAATTCAAAACCTGTCACCTGTTTCTGTCCAATTCGAATTTATATCGTCAAAAGTAATCGTCAAAAGCTTAGAGGTATATAGGGTGACTCACTGACAAGCTTTTGCTCGATTCTTCTCATGCAAGTAATGGCATACGAAGGTGTAATTTTAGTGCCCACTGCAGTTCCATTAACTTGTAGGAAGTGTGTTTGTGTGTGTGTGTGTGTGTGTGTGTGTGTGTGTGTGTGTGTGTGTTACATAATATGTACATTATGGAAGCAGTTAAATAAAATGAAAACTTACGTTTAGTTGGAGCTGGAACTTTCCTCTTCCGAACTAGATACCTGTGCGGGTTCGGTGCTGATGGGAGCACGACCTGGAATATATATATAATTTCATTAAATGTTGTTTTATATATATATATATATATATATATATATATATATATATATATATATACATATATATATATATATATACATATATATATATATATATATATATATATATATATATATATATATATATATATATATATATATATATATATATATATATATATATATATATATATATTTGAGATGTAGTGTGTTCCGTAACAATACAAAACGTTAATGTTGTGTATTATTAGAGAGGGCAAGTTGACAACAGCCATAAATAGTTACTATTAAAAATAATAAATAACGAAGGTAGGATCGTAAAAAGCAACCCTAGATGAGAACAAACAGGGGTGACTGAACCAGTTTTCCTCTTATTGGCATCAATGTAATATGTCCCTCAAACTGACCTAATCGGGATCTACTTTTAACGAGTCGATTAAACAGGAGATAGAAAACATCCGTGTTCGTGTTTGTGTTCATGAAATACTGGTCCGCCTATTCCTAACAACGTATGAAAGAGCGCTGCATTTCGTGTTACGGAGAGATATGGTGAGAAATGATGTTTCGAAAGACTTCTTTCACTTTAAAACATATGAAATATGTAGTCTTATTAGTGAATGGAAAAGTCAACAGTGCATGATCTTGTATCGGTGTCCGGCAGATCTTCATGTCGTAGATCTCGATTTTGATTCTATGACCCTTTCTATTAGATTTTTATTTTTATTTTTTTAATTATCTTTTTTTTAAAATACGATTCAGTGACTTAGCACGGGATGAGAGATTTATTAATTTCGTACATCCTGATTTTTAAAAATCGTTGCAAAAGGTAACTTGAATAATATCAACGTTTAAATAAATTAAATAAAATATTTAGCTCACCGTGCCGGATATTATTCATCAATAAAATTAAAAACATATGTGTGGTGTTATGCAAACTTAAATGTGACAACTGAGTTACCAAATCCAAATGTTTTCAAAATGTTGTCTGACACGTGTAAGACAGTAAGACGTACGACTTTGCAAATGAAAACGTTTAGTTCCTAATTTTGCATTCGTTTTAAATCTTTGTAGAGAGTTTTCATGCTAATCTTAGTAGAGACAAGTGTTCATACTAATATGTGTAGAGACATGTTTTCATGCTGACCTGTGTATAGACATGTTTTCATGCTAATATGTGTATAGACATGTTTTCATGCTAACCTGTGTAGAGACAGGTTTTCATGCTAATATGTGTAGAGACATGTTTTCATGATAATCTTCGTAGTGACAGGTTTTCATGCTAATCTGTGTAGAGATAAGTTTTCATGCTAATCTGTGTAGACACAAGTTTTCATGATAATCTTCGTAGTGACATGTTTTCATGCTAATCTGTGTAGAGATAAGTTTTCATTCTAATATATGTATAGACGGGTTTTCATGCTAATATATGTATAGACATGTTTTCATGCTAATCTGTGTAGAGACATGTTTTCATGATAATCTTCGTAGTGACATGTTTTCATGCTAATCTGTTTAGAGACAAGTTTTCATGATAATCAGTGTTAGTCTGGAAGTCAGGCTCACTTTTGACTCGTTTACAATATATCGTAATATGGCATGTTAGACTTACAATCAGGCTTAACGGAGATAGATATTAAATTTAATTGCAAACATTTCCTGTATGTAATTATTTTCTGTCAACAAATAAAAGGTGAGTAAGGAATTTCTTTTCATTTTATTGCTGTCCAAAATGTATATACCATGACTTTAAGAGATCATCACCTATATATACCAAACGGTATGCATGTATTTTATTTAGGTAAGAAAATTGTCTCAATAGTAATAGCATGACCAATAATCCAACGGTAAATCATGTATATGGAATTCAGAAGAAACATCTGTGCAGGTGATCGTTTCTTAAAACGTAATAAAATTACAAGTACTCGTAAATCCGCAGGTGTATATAACACGCACGTTAAACTATCGGTTTCACGACGCGTGCCTATGCTAAGTTAAATGTAGCTGTAAATAGCCTAACAATGGCAATGGTTGTCAATATGCTCACGTAAAAAAACCCAGGGCTTTCCCCGAATTTCACCCGTGCCAATATAATAGCGGATACGAGTCTGTCGCCCAAAAAGTCCATACTTCAGCGGCAAACACCTTGTACAATGATTGGTCAATTTGCATATCTTTTGATGACGACCTTAATAATATTCTCCTTTATAAAAAATGCTACAATATGATACACAAACTCACATATACTGCAGGATGGTTCCACATCTTTAATACCGTTGTCCGCAAGGAACAAAGTAAACTTCGTGAGCCATACATACGTATTATAGTAATTTTACAATACTTATTGAACTGACATTTTTTGTATGAGCGCGGGGCACACATAAAATGACCTGTAGTTGGAGCATTATGATATACTTTATCCAGTTGTAAGTATGCAAGAGAAACGTCTCATATAAAAAATAATTTTCAAAGTTTTGTCAGAATATGCATCTCTGATCATGCCCATCGTATGAATAAACTATGATCCATGAAACTAAATTGCAAGACGTTTTGCGTGGCTAAATGTTGTCCTTACGAAAAGGGCAATAACTCTAACAATACAATTACTAGTGAGCAGTGATCTTCAAAAGAATTGTTAGACACTACATCAAACTCAAAGTCAAAAGGAGCAATAAAGCCCAAAACAACTTGCAGCCGCAGTGTGATTTATTGGCATGCTCATCTTCAGATGATAACCTGAACATATATCATCCCTCTCAGTGATCTATCGAAGCCTTTACGAATGATTACGTTCAGAAGATTATGTCATATAACTGCATTCAGGCGCATGACAAAAAGAGCAAGTTTTTTTTTTTAAACCAAAAAAATGCATGAAGACTGATTTGTCGAAAACAGGATCTCTATATAAGGATTTGTCCCGCACTACACAGAGAGCCCTGTTTACTAGGGCAGATAAACTATTAAGATATATTTGGAAAAAGATTAACTATAAATAAATAGAAGACGACCCAAGTCGAGCCGGGTGAAGTACATTTTTTTTTAAATGTACAGATCCCGCCTCGAATACAGTCGATCAAAAAAAAATAAATAAATATAACAGTTGCAAAGTGCGGAACGAAAAACATGCAGTCATCAAACCATTAAGGAAGGAAATACCTTACCATAAATAACTGTAAACTCATATAAATAAGGATAGATGCACCGAACTCTGCACAAAATTTCAACAACAAAAGTCTTAAAAATAAACGGATGGAATGGAATAAATAACAAACAAGTGACTATCTGTTTATATGTCCAAGTCACTGATAGACAACTGGGAAGATTTGACCAAAACTGGCTATCCTAACAAAAACACAATGTTTACATACATATACAAATAGCAACATACAAATAGCACAACACAAATAGCATACACAAATGGCACAACACAAATAGCACAACACAAATAGCATACACAAATAGCACAACACAAATAGCACACACAAATAGCAACATACAAATAGCACAACACAAATAGCAACATACAAATAGCACAACACAAATAACATACACAAATAGCACAACACAAATAGCACAACACAAATAGCAACATACAAATAACACAACACAAATAGCAACATACAAATAGCACAACACAAATAGCAACATACAAATAGCACAACACAAATAGCATACACAAATAGCACAACACAAATAGCATACACAAATAGCACAACACAAATAGCAACATACAAATAGCACAACACAAATAGCAACATACAAATAGCACAACACAAATAACATACACAAATAGCACAACACAAATAGCAACATACAAATAACACAACACAAATAGCAACATGCAAATAGCACAACACAAATAGCACAACACAAATAGCATACACATGATACAGGGAACCTCTAGCTAGGGTTAACTAATGGTAAAAAGAGAAGGAATAAGAAATAGGTGGAAAAAAGCCTGACTCGTAAACAAAACCTTTTTAGATACATTAAGGAACTAAAATATCTCTTTTTCATGATATAATCACGATGGAACAAAAGTAAGGTTAAAGATTCAAGTTAAAAAGAAAAAAAAAGAAAAAAAATCCACATAAACAACACATCAAGGGGAACACACTCATACATAAACACACTTTTTTCAGTTTTTGTTTCGAAATGGGGGGGGGGTGCATCGATCTGGTGCTCTCCCCCTCCACCTTGCAAAAATAATAAATAACATTTCTCCCAAGTTGCGATCCACTGAAACTTTTGATGTTAGTTGCATGTAAGAAAGTCGGTGATACGGATCAGTCAGCTGCAAGTCAAAAAGGGCAATAACCTTTACGGCAAAAAAGAATTTGTCAACATCTTCAGGTCATGACGATAATACTTATAAAGTTTCTAAAGCATCCATCAAAAACACAAGAGCTTGACGATGTGTACTATATTTACCATCGGTGTATAACGGTGCCAACTGTACAAATTCAGGTGGGCGGAGCGTAATGTGTAGGGAACATTGCATTCAGAAATAAACAAAAATACTAGCTATGATTGGTACATTATGCAAGAGGTGTACTTTCTGGTATTATTAAACAAAGTTAGGCCTCTTGGCAATGTGTGAGATTAAGTTAATTTCATATCTAGATCATATTTTGCATATGTTATGACTTTTTTTTTTTTAAAAGTGACACACATGGGTGAAACTGGGTCTGTTGGGACTAGATAACATGTACCACTATCTAGTTCCAACAGAGTTATCTCTCTTAAATGCAATGGAGTACATGGTAGTGGCCTTGTCAGATTGACTATGCAAAATTGTTATCTGTGACAGTGTGTGACATGCATTCTCAAGTAGGATATAAAGTATATTTATTTCACAAAACAGTAGCATTGATATCTATGGAAAAACAATTGGTACCATGATAGTAAGAGCAGGACGGACAATATCCATCATTTTTCTATTCCGTAAACCTATCGACAGATCATTCCCCATTACAATGTTGCTCTCATATTTTTGTATGTTACATCCAAAGAGTACACTATTCTTTGATGTCTCACGCCATACATGGTATAATTTTACGCACTTGGAGATTCCACTGTGAAAATTGTGCAACATTTCTGACAAGATCAGTCGAAGACGAGAGTTTATATATATAATCTGGCTGGTCTAAAAGTGCACCTACAGTCAGTAAATGGAGCAGACCAATCAGATAAGGATACTCCAATGCAAATGTAAACTTCCATCATCGTTCGATAGTGAAATTGCAAATTTACATTATATTGATTGAGAGATACGACAAAAATGTTAAAACTTTTTGTCCGATCCCATGGCTTTAAAAGGCAATACAAGCTATTTAAATTAATGTTTTTTTTAAAAAAAAAATGTATTGTCACTGCGCTAAGACATGGATACTCACTAAAAGTTTCAAAATTACAAAGAATCCAAATAAATTTTGAAAACATGGCTACAAGTGTAATTATTGAATAGAGTCAGTTCCACTCATTCTTAATGAGCAAACATGGGTATACAGGTACCGGAATGTATCCTGCCATTCTGTGTTGAGTAAGTAAAGTGATTGTAAGAAGAAAGAAAATCATTGAGGATGGTAAACAAACTATGCGACTAGATTGTTCTGAATGAATAGTACTTACGGAATCACAAACTGGAAGCATCATTTCGTTACGAACATCAAAACCATCCGCCGGATTAATAGGAACTGAAAGAGAAATTGTATTGATTGTTAATGTTCATACTGAAGTCTCGTGAGACTTTCACGAGATTATTTTATTTTGTGCATACTCATTCAAAAGAAAAGTAACAGCAGCAACGGTAGTCGAGGCGATAATAGGAAGAAATGAGAAGGGACGATGTGCATAACTAAAATGGACTTGTGGAAGCAGCAGAAGTAGATAGGAGTAGAATATGATTGAGTTTTAGTAAAACTACCTTACCTTTAAAACATCTTCCCACATTCTATGAATAAAACATTCCTTAGTACCGCCACTGATATGACAATACTATTTTTGTTGTCATACATGGATGATCATTATTATTTCCAATATAATGCTAAGCAAGGTACGAGAGATAAATTGGGTCATAGAAATTAAATGTATATTCCATGTATTGTTGCCAATACACTACAATCATTACTGTGTTTTTTTTTTCAAGAGACACCGACTTCTTGAAACACTTCATTTTGACTGCAACCATTTTCTCCTTCGTATCTTGTAAGGGAGGATGTGAAAGGGTGGCGCATAATGAAAGCATGTGAATTGATAATGAAAGTATGTGAATTCATTATGAAAGCTTGCCCTATAATTAAAAACAACAACAAAAAACATACCTATCCAAAGTAAATTATTGCACGGTAGACATTCAGAAGGAAGTCGGTGTATACATATATACAAATCTCTCTCTTTCTTTTTCCCTCTCTGTCTCTGTCTCTCTCTTTCTCTTTCTTTCTCTATGTCTGTATCTCTGTCTGTCTGTCTGTCTGTCTGTCTGTCTCTGTCTCTGTCTCTCTCTCTCTCTCTCATGTATGCATACCTATTCCTTCTGCCCGTTTCTCAAGGGAATGTCTTAGTATAAGACGCCGTGGTTCTTTGCGGACTTTAATCGGATAGGATGTCTTGTAGATTGTATTGATACCCTCTCCACTCTGCTGGGCATAAAGGGGCCATGTTAGCACCTGGCAAACTGGCTGTTAAAGAAGAGGCAAAGATTGTATAATACAGTGAAACTTCATTTATCCGAACCCCTAGGAGAACACAGAAAAGTCTCTGGACAAACTGTAATTCTGACAAAAGAATTTGGTTACATAACCAATTTATGATCTTGGGAGTGGGGTCATATGTTTTGGATAAGCCGATAATTCGGATTAACCTGTTTCGGACACTTGAAGTTCTTCTGTATTCTTCATAATCCTCTGAATAATAATAATAATAATAATAATAATAATAATAATAATAATAATAATAACCATAATCATAATAATAATAAGCAGTAATAATGCCGTGTTTTCCGTGAAAAAAATAACATATAAGTCCATTAGTTTGTTTTTATGTTTTATGTCACAGCAATACAAGCAGGTTATTTAGCGGTGAAGCAATTCGAGTAAAATGCCTTGACAAAAAGCAAACAACTAAAACCAATCCAGCGAAAACCAAACCAGGCTGACCCTCACCATTTCTGTCGCGAGCCCGGCACGCTAACCACTGAAAAAGTGCGGCTCCTTGCGTTTTCGATTTTATATATATATATATATATATATATATATATATATATATATATATATATATATATATATATATATATATATATATATATATATATATATATATATATATATATATATATATATATATATATATATATATCCCACAAATTCTTTTATCCAATCTAAAATTGCAATTTTGTTGTATGTTTTTCTTATAGATATGAATGTCTACTATATCACTGATTTATTGGCTATTTGTAACTAAATGCTAAGGGAGAAAACATGAACCCCATCATATGTCGTTCGGACGGAACACTGAAATATCTGTTCGATCCTCCAAGGTGTAGAACGGAACCTTAGCTAGAGATATTTTAACGATGCATCTTTTCAAAGTTGGGCATCTCTCGTAACTAAAGCAAACGTTATGATTCTAACTTTTGCAATTTTGCTACGAAAAAATTCAGATAGCGACATTTTTCAAATGAGGATTTAAAAAATATGTAATGTTTGATGCGATACGGTGTAGAAGAACACGTTGGTTTGACGGTAAACCTATATATTTTTCAGATTGGTGAAAACTTGTAGCACACTGTGGGCATGGCAGACAGTTAAGCAACATTTTCCTCTTTCTTTCTTTGTAACATTTGATGATTTATTCACATGGATCATTTGAGATAGAACGCTGTGTACGATGTATACGAAGTTTGCTTTTTATCACCTTTTTAAAACAATTAAAACCGCTTCGACTAAAAGTTACGTGAAACAAAAGTAAGTGCATAAAAAATGACGTAATTGATAAGGCTTAACTATGGATATAAGTGACCGTTCTGAGATAAAGTTTGCATTGATTATTTTAGTGGTATAAGCACAGATAATAAATTTCACTGACGATCATTTAACGTTATGACTTTACCTTTGCACCGTCACAAAGGTAGTTTTCTGTAATTTGCTACATCTAATTCACGTAAAGCAAAACAGATAAATAAATAAATAAATAAATAAATAAATAAATAAATAAATAAATAAATAAAACCGTATCCTATATATGTAACTTACCGCGTGGTTTATCCGTTTGATATGAAATATTCGTTTTGACTGAGGATTATGTGCCCTTGTATCAAGAGAAGTAATCAAAAAATTCTGTTTATCATTATCTTCCTTTTCCGACGAAGAAGGTATGTATCGACTCTGTGCCTCCGATTGCCAATGAGAACTTGGGTAAAGGTTACTGAAAATAAATTTAGATGAATATAATCAAACCAGACTACTATTCTAAAAAAGATATATGTCGCAACTGAGGTTGATGAGGATGGCGATATACTTAATCGATGGATTCAGGTGTGTGTAACATAAATATTTCATAATCAATCATATTTCCTTTCTTTTTTGCATATCAACATGATAGTGACAACGAAAAGAATCAATTATTAAAGATTAATTTAAAAAAAAATGTTTTATTGTTTCACACGTCAACTCAAGACAAATGAACTCTTTCTGAACACGCATGTACAATTATGCTCATCCACATACCAGTTGGTCTCGCCATCGTTCTGTTGTCAAAAAGTACTTGAAGTATTTGCTTTTGTAGGTGGTAGTTGTAGTAACAGTGGTGTTGCTGATTTCTTTATGAACATAGTCACTTGTTGTTTTGATAGTGGTCGTCGTCGTAGTTTTGTTACTGGCGATGGTAGTTTTGTTACTGGTTTATTTCATCTCATTTATCTGGTCTCGATATTATGCTTCGCGGATACCTCACACTAATTTATTTCGTTTCTAACATACAGAAACATTAAAAGAAACACCAGAGCAAATTCACGAATAAAGCCGAGTAAAAGCGAGTTTGTCTGAGTTGGATTTATAAAACAAAGGTTACGATTGCAGGATGAAAGAGATGCAAGATACAGGTTAAAGTGATTCCAGTGTTCGGGTGGTCAGTGAAACAAGAAACGAGACGTTTCAACGAGTGAAACTTTGAAACTTGCATTGATTGTGGAAGGTGAACAAAACTTCGTTTTATGGAAAAGTTGTTGACATTCAATGAGAGTATGGCTAACTGATGTATAAGTAAGTATATGGGTACTGTATAAGTATATAAGTACAGATAAAGCGTACAATCCAACCGCCGAAAACTATTGCCATAAAATAAAAAAAATAAAAAAATAAAATTAAATAAAAAAAGAAACGAAATACGCTAGTAAATCTCTGTATACAATGTGCGATACTTCTATATCGAACAGTTTTAACATTTTTTATTATATACCTGATTTTTTATGTAGCAATTATTTTACTGGCATTGCTTCTGTCTCCGAATAAAAAATAGATTGTTCTAAAAAAGAAATATTGTTTTATTTAACTTTTGTATAACTCAACTACTGCTAATAATACAAAGAATAAACAAGTAGACATATATAATAATAATAATAATAATAATAATAATAATAATAATAATAATAATAATAATAATAATAATAAAGCAGATGAAAAATTATGTCGTTAGAACAAGAAGTTATGTTCAGAACGTGAATTTTCATCTAGTTCATCCAATCAAAAAAGACATGTTTATGACAAATATAAAAGACATGTTTATGACAAATATAAAGGACATGTTTATGACAAATATAAAAGACATGTTTATGACAAATATAAAAGACATGTTTATGACAAATATAAAGGACATGTTTATGACAAATATAAAAGACATGTTTATGACAAATATAAAAGACATGTTTATGACAAATATAAAAGACATGTTTATGACAAATATAAAAGACATGTTTATGACAAATATAAAGGACATGTTTATGACAAATATAAAGACATGTTTATGACAAATATAAGGACATATATCGCATGCTTCATTGATTATTTTCAGAATTCATTGTTATGAATGTATTATCTTCTTGCTTCGTGTGACATGATGAAAGTGTATTGGATACAGATCTCAAAGGGTTTCATTTCACTGATTATGTTTGGAATGAAAATAAATAAATGTAAAAATGTAAAGGTATGAACCATTCAACCGGTTAGAGTTTACTTTTGACTTTTCCACAATCGCAGGAAATACATGTCTAACAAAATCTCTCTCTCTCTCTCTCTCTCTCTCTCTCTCTCTCTCTCTCTCTCTCTCTCTCTCTCTCTCTCTCTCTCTCAGCATGGGATACCATGGAATGCTAATCACAATCAATATTTTCGATCAAGTTTCCACCTACATACTTTCCTAACAATACCAACGATATCGCATGAACACAGCACAATTGTAAAGTGTTAAGATAATTTAATCTTTTGTAAAACAAAGTTTTCTAAATTGAAATAGAAACGTCGTTTTGAAAAGCCTCATTGATTATCTAATATATAATGCAAGTATTGATAAATGTGCACCGATAATCTTTTGGCACTAAAAGCACATAACATCCGTCAATGTAGAATGGTTTACTAATCAATATTCACATAGCTGAGAATATGACAGATGACCCGTCAGATGATCCATAAGTCTTTCCCTTTTCTTCAAACAGACAAAAGAATATACATGGAAAGGAAACTCATTTGCCCAGGAACTGGGTCAACTCATAAATTAACAAATCCTATCACAATACAGAGATCTGAAGCTTTCTTTGTCCGTGACATTTAAATAAACATCTTCACCAAATAAAAGGGACCTTTCCTACTCAACTTCAAATGTTTTTACATGAAAATATATCCAATAAATATTCACTTACTCAAGTAGTTACATTTACTAATATATAAATCAAGTTAAACAAATTTATGGGATAACTATCACACTCACTGACTACAACGATAGATGTTTACTGTTATAATAAGCTCGACAAAGTTTCCCGCTGCATACTGTCCTAGAGTTTTTAACTGTATTTTTTATATTAGGTTTACGTACCGTGTTTATATGCAAGCGGATATTTATTCGTGTTCAACAATCCTAATTAGATTCTAAGAAAGAACCCACCAATGTCGTGTGGCGCTAATATTTCTTATGTACAAAGTTATAATTTCAACGGGAATCCACAATGTTTGGGGTGCAAAAATGGCATCATGTCATATAATATGTTGCATTTTCAACGACCAACAAAGAGGTGTTGGTATTAGACTGTCACGTGTTCCATACACCGTGTCCCTTGACTTTTGAGATTATTTGCAAATGTTATAAGTATTGACCTATCGTACATAAAAGTAAAGTTATCAAAACATCATGCAAGATTTACACAATAATGATATTTTATCTCAGACCAACAAAGGCTGCTTAAGTCAACAAATTCAGTTAGTAGTAACTGATATCAAATTTTCATAATGGTGGTTATGAAATAATTTTGATAAAAGAAGTAATTTTTGTTATTGTTATCATTATTATAATTATTTGTATTATTATTATTGTAGCTTAGATTTTAAGCTCTTGCTGTCAGACTGGATTTGAAACCCCTCAGGACTTTTCGTGGAACAAAGTAAGCATAAAGACCCGAAATATTGCAAGTGACAACGTGAGACTGGCTGCATCAACCATATTGTTCTCGGAATCACAAATTACATGTGAAACACTAATGACATTCCTTCGTACATGGAGAAACGAGATTTTCCGAATGTGTCAGACTATAGAAACATAAACGACATTTAGTGATGCACACCAGGCGTCTCGAGCACTAAAAAATGTATCGTTTCAAAAAAACTCTACATATTTGTTCAGTAAAGTTTTGGGTCCCTTTTCTTTACTAAAAGACTCACTTTAAAAATTTTATTCAGTAGATGTTGTATATATGTATATATATATATATATATATATATATATATATATATATATATATATATATATATATATATATATATATATATATATATATATATATATATAAAATCTATTGATCACGCGCAAAAACATAGTATACTCTAATGTTCTTCGAATTCATTATTTTGCGTTTTGTGTTAAATACCTGAATTGAATTGAAACAATCTTTCTGCACTCGTTAATGGATTGCAATGTTTAAACGTTTTCTAAAACTATCTGAAAGTTTTTATTCCGGAAGACGATGCCTAACATGTAAGCTAAAAGTGGACAAAAAAGTCCCGCTGACCTAGTTTATCCGGTAATATACATCAATGGATGTGGCTTTAAGAATCCCTTATCATGCCAGCGCCCTGGAGGAAGTTGTATATGCCTGAAATAAGCAGTTCCTAAAATGGAATCTGATTTCTGTAAGAATACCTCTTCCGGCAGTTCACTAAATTTAACCTATTATTTCTACTCAGACGTTTGAACAACATGGCGATGAAACACACGACTGGTCCATGTAAAAATAGTCAAATTCATAGTACCGTATTTATGCCGTTGTAGCACACTAGGTTCATAATAGTGAAGCAAGAAATTTGGCAAATACGCCTTTGGTTCATGTCGTTATCATAACAAGAATTGCAAAGATTCTCCAAAACAATTTTCTTTAAAGGAAAAAAGGTACATTAATTTTGATGGCAAGACTACGATACCAGACTTTGCGTTCTACGCTTGGTACAAACAAACAATCAAGAAAACAAAATCAATATATTCAACTAACAATACATAAATATGTACGGCAAGTAAGCTTGGATTTCAGAATCTGGGTTTGCTATCAGATCCGTAGATATTTATATAATGAATGACTTTATGTTGATTTGAAAATTTCATCAAAGATCTTTAAACGTTACGGAAACGAAAATGATTGAGGCATTTAATGTAAAACAGTTCTCGTCTTCACATCGATTTAATTTTTTAGATTCTGAATACATCAGACCAAAAAATAATTATTAAACATACAACTTTCTAGTGTTACATGAAAGAATGTTGCCTGAAGATTTGTACTGATGTCATTATTCATTAATTTACATTAGTTGTTACTTATTTAGTTATTCACTGACACGCCAATACATTCAAACAATAGCAATATTTCATTTAATTATTTATTTATTTAGGAATTAAGATCCGATTTATTAAATATGTTTGGATTATTGTGTTTCTTTAATGAACAGCAACTATCGTGTACTTACGTGTCATCACCAATAACACCAAATGTCAAACCTGGGGTGAAAGGTGTCGGGGGTATAAAACCATTATCTTTCTTGGCTAGATTTACTTTCTCAGTCAATGCCAGTCCTGATGTGTCGAGAATAGGCTCGGGGCGAGTGATTAACACAGGCTGGGGCTCATGGCGCGTAATTTTATAAACTTGGGTTGCCATGGCAACAGATCAGTCACAAAAGTAGTCTAGTTACTAAAATGTCTGCCCATGATAGTCTAGTCCGATTTGTTTACTAAAGAATTGATAAATTAACATTAAGTTGAATAATTATTTGCGATTTTTCAAACGATGAAATCTAAAGAAACACGAGTATCATTATTCCAAATCTGAAATCCATGTATTCCATCTATGTAACAGAAACAATCAACCAATTCACTTCCTCTCATTAATTATAAAGTATATTTTAAAGTTCTGAAACATTGAATTACTTCAATTTACATTAAATACACTTCGATGAAATAACTCCTATATACAATCACTCTGTAAATGCGAGAAGAGACTTTATTACTGGCAGACCAAATGTCATTATGTCAGGTTTCAGTAAATGGTGGTAATCAAAGTTACTATTTATTCAGGTCTACCTGTCTGCTCAAGTAAAAGCCATGGAAATATCAAGCTTTGTTTGGCTTTTGAAAACAATAGTGTCTATATGAAATTAATTGAGCGTTAAGATAGTGTGGGTCGCAACACAATCAAAATCGTTTTCATTGACATTTTAAATACAAAACCACCGCATAGACAGAAAAGGAAGTAGGACAGGTAAATAGTTAGGTAGTTCATACATACATGCATGTATGCATGCATGCATACACACACACACACAGACATACATACATACATACATACATACATACATACATACATACATACATACATACATACATACATACATACATACATACATACATACATACATACATACATACATACATACATACATACATACATACATACATATAATGAAACCTGTATAAGGGGGCAATCGTTTTGGACAGAATGCAACTGGCATGCAGTGAAGACGTGCTTGCTATAAAGAGGTTGCAAAAGCATTATAATATGAAATGCAGTTGTGTAAGATCTTGGAAAATGTAAATGCTTTATGAAGTTAGATGTCTTACAAAGGTGGCTGTGAAAACAAGGTTGACCTACGTCCTACCTACATTATACAGAAGTTGGAATTATTGTTAAAAATTAAGACAAAAATGTAATCTATAGGAATCTACTGCCGGATGAAGTCTAACAATTAACTATACAACAAGGAAGAAAATGCTCTCGATTCATGCGGTTTTCTTACAGAGGTTACCATGTGTCAGCATGTATACAAACAAGCATGTTGATCAGTAGCGGTTTTATTGACATGACACAACGAGATATTAACAAGCATGGTGTATTTTTTTTTATTGAATAACCTTATTAAAGTTAAATGTAAGTACCTTACCCAAAGCGATATGATAATGAGTACATGTATTTGAAACAGTCTGACCATTTTCCTTTCCAGCGCTTAAACACCTTCGTGATTCCCCTTAACTTCCCCCATGCGGATTTATTGTACACTTGTGCGTCTGTGATTGTAACAGTCCATCTGGAAGTTTTTCTTGTCATTGGACGGAAGCTTCAGTGTTGTGAGCTCGCATGCATGCACACACACACACACACACACACACACACACACACACACACACACACACACGATGATGATTATATGGTCTTAAACAAAGTAACAGAAAAGAGTGATAACCAACAAGTTTTGTAAAATTCTACATATTATTTATTTCCCCTTGCATACAAAGAAAAATTTAAGAAAAGAACTTACAGAATTGTGAACTAGATAGCAAATATTCCTGAAAGTTCTATCACATGTCCATATATATTGAATTCCAGTGGTGTTCCAAATAAATTCCAGTATTTATAATGACCTGGAATGTGGGGAGGTGTTAACAGTCTTTTGATGTGCTGCAGTAATATACTTGTCAGAATGCACAATATTTGCAGTTAATGTTTTAGTCCAAGAATATTATTGAGCACCTAGTACTTCCAGTGAATAAAAAGTTTTTAAACAAAATAAAAATCCATCCAAATTATATATATATATATATATATATATATATATATATATATATATATATATATATATATATATATATATATATATATATATATATATATATATATATATAATGACATATTGTTTGTTTCAAGTGCTCTGGTGTCCTTATGGTAATGGAAATAATATTTATTTTATCGATAAACACTGATATCAATTCAATCTACGTTCTCTATTGTAATTAATGGTATTTGCTTTGTCAACTGGTACCCGGATATCAGTTTTAGTAAACAAATGAAAGGAACATGAGATGAATGAGTTATTAACTGCTCTTAAACAGACGAAATGACCAACACGGAGTAACGAAAATTTGAAAATCCATATCTCGTTCTCTCAGACTGCACGAAACTCTTATGGCACTTCAGCCATACTGTATCTACAATATTGAAATCTAACCTAGTGAAAAAAGTAGGGTACCAGGCTTCGGATACACACTAACAGGTAACACACTTATTGGAAATTCAGTTTGTACATAGTACATATTATGAAGAGTACAATGCCTTGGCAACAGTATTAAATATTGCAATCGGTCTTATTTTGTCTTGTCGTTTCCTGGTGGACCCTGACCTGTATTCCACTCGCACATCTAGATTCATTCAACTCGTTCAATCGTACGCAAAACTGAAAGCCCGAATCTCAGACTAGTAGTTTCAATCGTTGTAGCCATTACATCAAGGCGTATTAAGAACAGTTGCAAAAAAAAACTGTTTTGCCCGCTGTCTGGTACCTTGCCTATTAAGTATTTCCGCATCAATCCATCATGGACCTTTACGTTGTTTTATAACGACGCGGCGGTAACAGAATGGTGGTTATTGTATTCTAGTTTTATCTACAGTGTATCGCCACTTATAAGTCGAGTAAAACCTCACACAACAAATATCATCGTCTGCCATAGTATAAAGCACATGCAGACCAGAGTACGTGTTATTTGTTCTACTGTTTATTCCTAAAAAACTGACACACCCAGATCTGCGGGTGCATAATGCGCCGATAGATCTGGGTCTGTGCAGCATGCAATTGGGGTCGACTTGTAAACGAGTACTAACGGTGTCGTTATATGGCAGTAGTACAGTATTCCCGAGTAACGACATGCAAATACAGTCAAACCTCTCTTGAGTAGACGATTCAGATTGTTGTTGTTGTTGTTGTTGTTGTTGTTGTTGTTGTAGGGTTTAACGCTATATTTCAGCACACGATAGGCCAATATTATTGGTGGAAAAAGAACCCGGAGAATCCCCCATAAAGAATCACCGACCCAAGAGAAGCGACTAGCAAGCTTTCTCACATACCCACATTAGCCAAATCTGAGACTCGAACCAACGCAGACAGAGGTGAGATGGCAGCGATTCGTAACGGAGAGCGCTTTGGACCACTCGGCCACTCTGGGCCCCATTCAGATTTGAATAGTGGCTTTTGAAGGACTGGTGGGTACTGGAAAGATTGTATTACTTTCTAAATGCTTGTTGAAGACAACTTGAGAAAGTGATTGTTTGCTGAAAGTGTTATTTAAGGCAGGTTTGACGATTTAAAAATATACATTGATTATAGTGGACAATTTATTTTTACAAAATAAATATACGTGGTTGTCACCCACAGTGATAAATAAATTTCAACCAATTTTGTTTTCCGGGGAACCCGCAGAATTATGTTCGGGGGTGGGGTGGGAAAACATGTGTAGTAGGCAGTTAAAAACATGTTCAGAGATGAAATCGCGGTGAAGGAGGGGCGTAGCCCAATGTGCTGGCGCCCATGTTTATGTCGGGCTGCTTACTGTGACTGCTGTCGCTCAGATTTCTTCTTTTCGATATATATGCTCCAATTTGTACCGCACTCTCGTGTCACTAGTGGGAAGGGGTGTGGTAAGAAACTTCCACGGCGGCGATAGCACGAATGATCTTTTACCTTTACAGAGTGCGAATGTTTTCTTCATATGGGACTATCATGTAATGCACCCGCCTGACACACAGTTAAGCGTCACACCCGTCTATGATACTCATAGACATGTGTTTGGCAATACAGCCTATTGCCCCACAGAGAGTTGACTCTGGGACTTAAGGCGCCAGAAATCAGTGACGATCACTATGAATCCAGATTTTGTTTCGTTTGTATGGATCCCGAGACTCCATTTCTTGATGTATAACGGTCCATACATTCTTTATCGTGTTTGTTATTAGTTACAATATTAGTATATGGGAACATGGTGTGGAGTTTACGCGCATTTGCATTAAACTGTATTTCTACTGGGCTCAAATCCTAACCGAGTAAAAAAAATTGCATACTTCATTATAAAACAGCTGCACGTGGATGATTCGCAGAATTAATTGTAGGGGTGGTGGAATGATGGTGGAATATCGTTGTGTTTTGTGTTTCTTTTCATTTTGTCTGAAAATTGGTAGCAGAAAAGATATAAAGCATAAACCTTACACTGTGACACTACTTTTTGTTCCCTTGGGGACAGTGACCTAAGTAAAAGAGGTTACGCCCTAAATTTCTGCACTTGATTAGAGGAGATAAAATAAAGAGAATACACTCAAGTTAAGGTTCCACTGGCACTGCGTGTTTTAAATGAAACGTAAAGTGTATGCACTCAAAAGACTGTACCACTGCGCGTTTTTAATTTAAATTAAACGTTTATTTATCATTAACGAAACTTTACGCAATTGTAAATTACCTGAATTTGCTTGTCAGATACTGTGACTATTTTTGACACTGGAAAATTAGTTGAATTTGCAATTTAGATATTGGGACAACTTTTGATTTGCTTTCATTTCCTGTTTTTTAGGGGTCTGGGACAAGAAATTTTATCCGAGTACATTTTTTAAAAATTGTATCAGAATTTACTATATGCGCTTTAAGATGTCATTACTGGACACAGAACATTTTCCTTTCTCTAAGTTTTACATGTACGTGATGTGCTGCGCAGTGTCCGGACATATCAAGAAATATGACTCACCACTTTGTAGTTTTGATTTTGATATGTTCAGTTCAACATATATCAAGTAATTTGACAAAATCGAATATCCCTTTTACACAAGATATGAGTGTATACGTATGATTTGCAATCTTGCAGTGGCAGCAAATATTTTATCATGTATCAAAGCAGGTGTCTTTCTTGATAATCCAGAAGACAAGAATTTCGGGACCAGAACCATTTTGAGGGTACTTATTGGGTGTTTGGCCAGAAAAGGCAAAATCATTTGCAACTATTTGATGCAAATAATGGCCGAAATATTTTCGCCTGCATGCTGAAATAATTTGAAAAAATAATTTTGCCCGTAAATCTGTATCCTTATCTTAGAGGTATTATCAAGTATTATTGAGTTTTGCTTCAAAGTTCTGAACAAACACAGATACGAAGCCTACACCTGCCGCTCGAGAAACTAAAACGTTTAAAAATAATCAGCGTCCCGCACTCAGTAGTATTTTTTAAGAAAAATTATACTTTGATAAAGGCTATGGTATACATAATGTCCCGAAGTTTTTATGCTAACAGAGAAATGTACTTCATAGTTTACAGGCACAATAACAACGATGTGCGCAATACCTAAGACTTATCAAGTAGAGCAAAGTCTAGATTTCACGTGCGAGAAAAATTATTATTGAATTCTACTTTATCAAGTAAATTCAAATTTAACCAAATTTTAAAAAGTGCATGCAGCTGAAAGCAAAAAAGTATACATACAATTTAATAGTCAAATTCAAGTGCATTCTCAAACAAACAAACAAAAAATTGTCCAGCACTGCTGACGTAACTGAAACGGCACAATTTTAACGTCATTTAAATGGATGATAGCGTAATCTCAAAGAACGTGCATTTTAGTCGTAACAAATCTGCAGATATTCCAATCTTAAACAATTCGAGAAAAAAAAACCGCTGACGTTTTGTGAATTATGGCAATAAAAACCAAGAGCAGCGAACAAACATTGCTTATAAAATATTTCCGGAATTACAATTATAAACCATCTGAGAAATGCGATTATTTGAATCCATTTAAATCCAAAACATGTAACGGTTATCTTTAGATATACGGTCATGTTTGTAAACTGTTTGCAGTAAATAAGTGCACTCCAAATAAATTACGGGCCTTTTATATTTTTGACATTGCAATAACCATGCCTCCATAAATTAAACTCTGTGTAAAAGAGAAAGGGGTCAACTTAACTAATGCATCATCGCTAGAAATTTCAGACGTCTATCCTAAGTTCCAGTGACGTACTCTTACGTTTTGACAAAGTTTTTTCTCCTAATTCACCCCCACCCACCCACCCCCCACACACATACATACACACACACACACATACATACATACATACATACATACATACATACATACATACATACATACATACATACATACATGCATGCATGCATGCATGCATGCATGCATGCATGCATGCATACATACATACATACATACATACATACATACATACATACATACATACATATATATATATATATATATATATATATATATATATATATATATATATATATATATATATATATATATATATATATATATATATTCGTTGCGTCATTTCCTTGAGAGTGACGCTCTTGAAATTGACATATCAGCATTGTTTGAGGAAGTCGTCCTGCGCATAAATACTCAAAGTAAATAATGAAAACATATCAATGTCCACTTGAAAAGAAACTTGTCGATGAATTGCCTCTTATGCCGATCTAGCATTGTAAACAAGGAACGAATGTTAGCCTCTTGGACATAAATTACAACACTCGGAAAAAAGCTTTGACAAAAAGTACAATAGAATGGTTGGAAAAAACCACAGATTTTTAGTCTGGGTCTCAAACCTAACTTCCATTCGGTGGCTAAATTAAAGAGCAAGAGACGTTAAGTCGACAACCAAAAATTTGTAAATAATAATGTGCAATTTACTTTCAGCATCCTAGTTCATTAACAAGCGAGTCTTATTATACAAGTAGTAGGAAATTGAGTATGAATGATATGCAAGTGTAAACATGCATGTTATAGTTCTTGTAGGGTCTTTAGTTACAGTAATGTGAAAGAAGGAATTATAGAACGTATCGGTTTGTTGAATTGGCCTGTATGTTTAATTTGATGGCTGAAAACTTGATATTATTCATCGAAGAAAGTAGTAATTATTTCATTAGTTTTTTTTCATGTACACTTTCCTTTATTTTATCATCTATAACACTTAATATGTAGTAGTGCTGAGTACAGGTGGAGCAGCACGCTCGCTTTGAACTTATGCTGTTCTTTGATCGGTCCTGGTTTCAACATATTGGAAGATAGAAATTCTCCCATCAAAGATAATGTGGTCACCTGAATTTTGTCTCACTCTTATATCTTTCCATTGAGGTATGATAGGGTACTAGATTACCATGCGAGATCGATGCATTTCTCAGAGTTCTCCGATTTCTTCTTTACCTCACTCAGAGATCTGTACCTATATTTTCTTTACTTGGGGTACAATGGAGCAAAACGAAATAAAGTTTGCAACAGAGGGGATGAACCCACCTTTCTTGGCAGGAACCTTTTCTGAAACTAAGGCTTCTTACGAAATGAAACTATAAGGTCAATAACATCAAGCTGAAGCCTCGGACTAACCGAGAGTTGCTCTAATTGGGTTAGTTTATATGATACTGTGAATTAGATCAGTATTAAATATCAATAATATGGCGTCAGCTATGGAATCTTTTATAGCAAGATTAGCTCAAGAGCGACTAGAGGCAACCAACAAATTTCTACCAGTTCATGAGTCTGTTGGACAAAAATTACAAGCATGTCAGGAGTCTCAAGTAGAAATTGGTTCAGAACAACTATTTAAGTCTGTTACAAAAGTTACTGAGAGAGTTGCAGAAGCTACTGAAGATCTTTGTCCAACATTAGAACAAAACAAAAACCAAAGAATTACAAGATATGCCAACTGAGCTGCCACACAACCTCCACCTGTCGATGAAGAAATACTTGATGGTATTGCACAAACTAGTGCTGAAATGGGTGAAATAAGAAAAGATCTTAGACCCAACCCTAATGTAATAAAAGATCTTACACCCAACCCTAATGTAATAAAAGAAAATGTTGAACTGATTCCAACATGCAGCGAAAGCGTTATTAAGCAACTTAAAGAAATTGCAGAAAAGTATTTTCCTACTAAGACATTGGAAGGTATTGCTCAAAAAGACATAACTGTAAAACCCAAGTAAGCTATCGTAAGAGATGATATTTTCGTCAACTGGTTATATCGTATATATTTCAACAACAAAAACAAGCCAAATATGATGACCCAAAATATATAAGATTTGCGAAAGAACTACAAAGACTTTGCGATGATGCAGTGAAACTATTAAAATCACAGTCTTAACAACGACCACCTCATTATTCACCTCCAGCACAGCAATAACAACTTCCCCAACCTCAAACTAAACCAAAATCTCCTAAGCGAGATCCTTTCTATCAACTTTCTCCACCGCAGCTACAAATCGAATGACACCAATAACAACCGCCATCTTCCTGGTCACAAATTTTCTCTGCCACACCCTACAGAGATATGCTGCTAAAGCTCTTAAGTATCTGGTTGAAAATCATTAAAATATTTTATATTGCTGCAAATGAAAATAAACCAAGAAGAAATAATTTAAAACGTGATTATGTTTCAGCAGAAGCAACACGTGGACGTTTTACTTCTGCAGTATTTATTTGCAGCTAAAGATTCGCCGGTTAAAGTAAAAGAGTCAGAATATATTAAATTTAAAGAGAATGTACGAGAAAAATTACAACAAACTTTTGCTGATTCTCCGGGCGCTACTAGAAGTGATATTTCTACTAAAGGAAGTGGGTTTTTTGCTTGTCCTAATAATATTTTTTCTGATGTAGATCAATTATAAATTCTGATTGGAGCAAAAAGAGCTGGAAATAATTCTCCAGAAATATTTAATGAAATATATGATATTTGTCGACGATTATTTACAGATGGCATCATGGACCTTAACGTTTATCGATCTCTTATCGATGAAATCGTTGATGATTATCACAGTGATTAGATAAATAAATAACAAATAAGATGATCGTACATTACACTCAACGTGGACCCTTAATAGTCAGGAGGATAAATTCACGAGTTCCAACTTATAAAGCAACTTACGCAGATGGACTCGCTGTTCTTCAGGGTTTATTTTGAAGGATAGCCTCCAAAACAATACCGATTGGAAAGTAACTAGGAATGCAAGCTATTGACGTTGTTCGTGCAAAGCTGAGGTGATATTGGTAATGTTGCCGGTAAGGTGTTCTCGGCAATCAAAGAGAGACTAGCACGATTAATACGCAGACCGCTTGCGGTCCAACCTCAACCAGTAAAAATTGCCCAGCATTGAAACGATGCCTGCAAATGTTAGTAAAATAATAAATCAAGCTGCTAATTAAAAACTAGCAGAACTGTATGATGAAGCAAAACGATAGAATTGCAAATTTAATAGCAAGAAGTGGTCTTCGTGTTAGACGATAACAATTATAATAAAACGTTTAAACGTATATCCGATCAAGCATTCGACAGGGACGCACCGGTTCTCAAAGATAAATCGATACGCGATTATCAGTATAATTCTTATGAAGCAAGACAACCAAAATCAGCGTGGATGTATCGAACTACACGTTCAGAACACAAGTACATATTTCTTACCCGCTGAAGAGTTCACTGCAGAAGAAGGTGAACTTGTAATAAACGTTGCAGGTGATACGCCATAGGATAATAATCTACGTGTTGGTTTTTATTAACAATGGAATTATGGCATTGTTTGATAGCGCTACATTTTTTATTCATGGAAGAAATATTGAATCAATTCAGAAATACGTCGACGTTGCTACAACAATAATAGGCTTAGCGAGATATTCTGATGATTACATAAGATCAGCTGATTCATAATTGATGTTTGCTTAAAGATATTGCCAACAATGCCGATCATGTTCAGTATATTAAATTACGGACAGCTGCAGGTACTGCAATTGTACAACCTGATAATTTTGAACATGTAGCTAGACCAGCGATTGATTTTTATGTTATAGAAAGCGTTAATGCAAATTATAACTTAGAATTTACAATACGTGTATCAACGTTGTTAAGAGGACGTAGAAGATTCGTAGGTGTAATTCCACTGTCTCATATTTTTTTATTTTGTAGAAATGTTAGAAAAGTTATTTTCGGGGCTAAACATACAGTTGTACTTGTACGAAAAAGTGATAATAATGACGCAATCTGGAGAGGAGATGGTGTTGCTGATGTTGGTAAAGTAAATATAACAAAACTATCACTGTGGATGCCGGAATGACTCCAAGGACTGCTGAAGAACAGAAATTACTGGCTTTCATGGATCAAGGTGGTAAATCAATATTGTCATGGTTAACAGTGATCACAGAAAGTGTTCAAAGCACAGTTCGAGGTGTATTTACCTGGTATATCGCATCACACCATGGTGTTTCTGCGCCAAGACATATCTCCATTGCTTTGCAGAATATGAATCGTTTTTAACAATCAAGAGCATAGTCATTTGATATTTGAACAACTCAGATTAACCGAAGTTTCTTTAAGAATAAATGGCCATCAAGAACCAGCTGAAGATATATTTGTACATTATACCACAGACCATGTTGCACGAGTTTATCGTCGCTTGATGACATTTATGGAACGTGATCAGAATATAGATACTGGTCTACAAATATCACAATTAGATTTTACAAAATTATATCCAATCTTTTAGTTTTCGCCTCTAGATTTCACACGACAAACTGTCGTTGATATACATTTTCGAGTCCGCGTAAACGACGTACCAGCTGATAGTGGCAGAACAATCGTTGTTGTACTAAGTGATAAATCGATGTTACTTGAAAATGGCCGTGGACAAATGAGAGTCATTGACGCTCCAGTAGAGAACATTTAATTGTACTTAGATCGCTCATTATATTATAAAATGTCATATAGTCACGTTAATGTCACTCTTTCTCCGGGTCAGATTAAAAAAAATCTACAAACCTCGTCAGTGAAAAGAATTCCAGAACCACAATAACGCTAAAAAAGATAACCAGATTGTAGGCGGTCAAAATAAGTTGTCGCTGAAAGAAATCGGCGATGAAGGATATGAGAGCTACAATTAATCTTGTCGCGAAGTTAGAAAAAAAACCCACTAACATTTCGAATAATAGTAAAACCGATAAAACAGGAGAGATTTTACTAGATTCGAAACATTATAAAAATGGGGAAGCTCTGATAAATATCGTTGATCATAATGCGCATGCGTGGACTGATATGTTAAAACAATATTTCTCAATTGGTTCTTGTTGAAAAATACAGCTGTGGTCATGTGTGAGGATCATGGTCAATTAACGCCTTTTGTTGGATTATTTCCGCACGAATGGCTTAATTATTTTGTACATTATTATAAGAAGATAACTGATGATCAAACAGCGCTTGATCTGGAATTAAGAGAGTTTAAGAAATTAATCAGACTACAACCGAATAAAATTCAGTGTGAAATAATGCGTTAGATTATTTCAGAAACTCCTATAATGACATTTCGAGATAGATGGAGACCAAACGACTTAATAGTTACGAGTAGAAAGATAATTTGTGATAAATTTCAGCAGAAATCTTCAGTTACAACGAGAGAAGTTTACAGAATTGCCTGTACAATTGTCTTATCGCCCTGCAGATACTTGACGACAGCATATCGACGTTGACATACCAGGACCCCTGGCGTGGTCAAGGACGAAACAAAATCTTGTATTAAATAATATTGTTTTAGTTGATGTCAGTGCTGTTGAGGATGCGCTGAGAATGGACAAATCTGCGTGAATGCTGAGATACGCAATGACGATCCATTCATCACAAGGATTAATCATCTCTGATACAGTTGTTTGGATCATTGATGATCGTACCGAATGGTCAAACTTAATTTATCTCGCAGTGTCTCGAGTCAGAAGAATATCTTAGTTAAGGAGGGTTATTGTAAATTTTACAGAATTGCTTGCACCAATAAAGAAGCTGTTAGCGATGATAGAGTAATAAACAAATATTTATAAGCAATGTGATAAAAAAAAGTGCGACGTTTGATCTTGATGCTGAATGTATCATTAAAACAACAACATAATAAGCATTGTGCGAGCTGTAACACAGTAATGGTATGGAGCAGTGTCCTTAATAATCCAAGACAATTTACCATGGATAGAAAAGATAGTAGTCTTGGTCACACACTTGAACATGTGATGCTGAACTGTCTTGAGTGTAATCGACATAGGGGAGCTACTTAAGTGAACTGTCTTGAGTGTAATCGACGTAGGGGTACTAGTTAAGTGAAACGGGTGGTAATTGTGTATCTTCAAAAATTACTTGAAATTGTTCACGTACAAATCCTTATTGAGGAACAGTTGAATCTAATATGTGTATTGCAGATCTATACGTGGATCTAACTACGCTGGAAAGTGTATGTGTCTTCACACTCCAAATAGAATCAGTGACTCTTTTTAACCAACTTCCAGTTCACCGTGTTCATATAAATATCTTACAGTTACATTACCTAATCCTGTTTAATTTTGAAAGTCCTGTCGTTGTATTGGTATATGTTTTTTGTGATTGCATTACCGGGTTTCATAGCAGTTGCACGAGTAATTTCATCTTTTAATCCACCTATCAAACTTGGTAATCTTGTAACCCATTCGCGAGATCTCATATATTTCTGAATTATTTCCTTCGCATATTGATATCCAAATAACCGCTCAGAAATGTTCGATTAAATCGCTCAACAAATGCCTGATTACGATGAATTGTGGTTTGTTCTCGTCTGATTTTGACGTTATGATTTTTCATCAACGACGATACTGCACCAATAAATTCTTTGTCAGGATCAACTTGTAGCAAGGGTGGCCATCGTAGACCACCCTGTGGTCTAGATTCTTGCCGATAAATTCGTTAAAACGCAGAAGCAACGTCGAGAACTGTTTTAGTTAATAACGGCTCCGTTTCTTTATATCTTTTCGCAACGTCAACAACAGTTAACGCGTATTTGGATACGTACTAACGTCTACCAATTGCGATTGCATCGTGAGGTAAACAAAATATATCCGCCTCATGAACTTTATATGGAATACTGACATCAAAATGTGCGTACTCGATTCGTTTAGGTGGTGGAAAATCAATTTGCCATATTATCTGTCGTCTAACCAAGCTGCGACGGCAGAACGTGTCGTATTTTCTGTGTCTGCAAGTTTACTAATCGCTGCTTTTCCCTTCCAGTTACCTTTTGCGTTATAATAAATTGATTCCCATTATTTAGCAATCGGTTGATTACTTACCATCCCTTAGCACTAGTTTACCTTTCATCGCGGATCATATTAGCCAATTATCTAATGATTTTCTGAAGGATTTTTTTAATTATAGAATTTAATGCATGAATCAACTTCTCATCTACAATATGTCGTTATTGTAAATTTTGATTTTTGTACGCTACATCATGAGCGTGACACGCTTTATCAATTTCATTGATCGGATATTCACCAGGCTTTGGCTGATCCTGGTTATCAAGATGGATATCAAGTCAAGTACCAGGACCACAATAATTATATCCATGCAAATGTTTTTCTCCTGGTATTTAGTCCATGGAGTTGCTGTTAATTTTATTACTGAAAATGCAATATCACCGCCTTTATTTGTCGCGTAGATAAATATATGAGTTTTTTTTAATACATTTCACACAATTACCTGTGACCGCACGCCTTCGTTGTTTGTTATAGTTGTTAATCCATCTGTAGGGGTGGGTGCTCTACATTTTACATAACATAGACCCATATTATTTATCATTTTTGTTTAACATGGATGTCAATGATTTCTCAGCGATAAGAAAATAAGAACCAATTAAACATCATCCAGCGCTACAAAATTCTACCAGAATGTTATTAATTGGGCCATCCGGGTCTGGTTAAACCCAATTGCTACCTAATTTGATAATAAAATAATGAATCAAATGAGATAAATTGTATTTGATAGCATTATTTATAGATGATCAGAGATGTTACAATGTGCTCAAAGATTTTAATGAGAATGCAAAATTATTAAATGAAGAAGGTGATGATAGTATTAATTTTATTACCGATATTGATAAGGCATCTTATCTTGATGGACAAGTAGTCAAATTCAGCTAGAATATTTTCCAAAGGAAGACATAAAACTCAGATGTTATTTATGTTACTCAATGCAAATACCAAAAGTTTCAGAGATAACTGTAATATTCTTGCTGTATTTAATATAGTTGATACACATGCTCTGCGAAATATTCAACAGATTTGGTGTAACGGAGACATGGGTATATTTGTTTAAAAATTAAATTCTTTTCGCGAGCACAGTCATTCACACACGGATTTATAACAATTAATTTGCATGATCCTAGATCAAGATATCGTATAGGACTTGATAAAATCTTTGGATGAGAAACTGAAAATGGTAGCAGCAGATGGGGTGTGCGAGTACAAAATAAGTGTCCAAACCAAACTAAACCAAACCGAACTAAACTAAACCAAACATTTTGGTACACTGAATGATGAGAATATGAGAGGGTAAGGCAAAATGAAAAAGAACGTTGACACCTACTTGGAGTAATCCTTGATTATATTTATACCATTCAGATCTTTGTCGTGGAGCTTGATTGTTCTGATTATTTTTCTCTTGTCCATAAACCTGAAGAAAAAAAGTTATATTCACTGAATTTCTAGATGGAAAGTCCAGGCTTTACAATGCCTTTAAAACATACCTTTATAATAAATAATGTGTATATTAATTAAATGGGACTCGACGAGGATCTATTATTTCGTATTAAAATAACATAATGGTTCCCTGCCTCGGTCAGATCGGTCCTCTTTTATTCGATTTAAAAGTGTAATAATAAGACACAGATTAATGTCAACGAATACTTTTGTGTAATCTTATTAAGTAGATGTTCTATTGAGATAGATTAGAGGTAGAATGTGATCATGTTCTTACAAATTAAAAGGATAATTACTTAATTTTTCTTTCTTCAAATTAATTCATTTTCGACTGCTTAAGAACATACCAATCAAATCTATCTCTTTTACTTTTTTAGACAATTCTCAATGACATTTGTAAAAGAAGTAGAATTATATAGCTGTTGCTTGTTGTACTGTATAATGCAAAGGTTGAAAATTTTTATTTTGTAATTCCTATTTCACGATTTCTTCTCCCTCAACTTTTGAATTTCAAAGTATAGTGAGAAAGTCTGTATTTTAACGGAAATTTCCCGTATTAATCTTGGACGGGTGGCTAGTGTGGGGGTACGGAGAACTCCTGGGGGTCGCAATTGCTATCGTTGTCTTGTTTGAAACCTCGTCCCCCTGCCGTACAACAATTATAAGGTTTGGGAGAGTTGTTAAAATACCACAGCAGCCGGTAAAGACTTCCTCACCATTATATGGTATTATATTAGAGAGAGAGAGAGAGAGAGAGAGAGAGAGAGAGAGAGAGAGAGAGAGAGAGAGAGAGAGAGAGTATGAACTATCAATTATTCTGCAGATGTTTTGTATAAAAGTATTTAAAATAAAATTTATTGAATTTTTAGTTCAAATGTTTAGTTCAAAGACCTTGTAACAAAGGTACGTGTATGAATAATGTTAATTTATCTTTTCGATAATTCAAATACCGTCCCAAACTGACTCCAGCATTGACATAATCAGCTGCATTGAGTCTGGGTCAACTGTTAGTGTATTTTATCATATATCCAGTATGTATAAACTAGTTATCAATAATCAAACAAGAGTAAATGAATTCTTGTTAAACTTCCACTTTGAACCTTCGGTCTCTTATTTACTGTTGTACAATGCTAGTACCTGACTTCACCCTTTCAGTTCTTCAGAACAGAAACGTTTGAATTGGTAACTTATACATTATAGTGTAATGCTCAAACTCAAACCATATCGAGGGCCGCATGAGGGATGTTATGATTTTACATGCAACTTCAAGCTGCTTTATTCCTTTGGTTTCTTCTTTGCGGAGACGCGAAATGTTCACAGAATAAAATTAACTTTGTAACCTTCCATTCAAGTCGATTGTATTCCTCAGACATCAAAGAAAACTCTCTCTCTCTCTCTCTCTCTCTCTCTCTCTCTCTCTCTCTCTCTCTCTCTCTCTCTCTCTCTCTCTTGGTATGGTATTTTTGTAGATTCTAAATTACAAACGGTGGATACTCTTTTGATAAAAAAAGGGGGAAAAATGAAAGAAAGCAGATATACAAAAGTATTATTGATTAAACTTTGTTTTGATCTTTATTTGTATTCCATATTTATTTAACTTAACGAGGCTTTTACACAGAATAACACTGTTGTTCCGTGGCTCTGTCTTCGTACTCATGACAGCGCTAACATGTAGGTAAAATAATACTGTCTTTTTATAAAAATGAAATATTTTTTTTTTTACTTGAAACATAAATCCGTCGTACTTTTCACATTTGGGCTTAAGTATAGAATAAAACAAAAAGTTAAAATGAACATTCCAAATAATAAAGCACAAATAATTAATTTTTTTTTAGTAAATGTTTTCACGCCATTGAGAGCAGCAGCAGTAGTAGTAGTAGCAGTAAGATATGGAGGTAAATAAAGAAATGTCAAGACGAAGAGAGATGGAGAGTTATATTATTATTCAAATATATACGTTACCTGTGCGATTCTCCAGGAAAAGGATAAACCTTTGGTCTAAGATGATAATTATGATAAGTTTTCTCTAACATGGTAAGGAAATAATCTGGCTGAAAGATAGAAAAATATCTTCTTATCCACTGACTTTACATCTTTACTTTCCCTCCTTGTTTCTGTCTCGCTGAAACATCTTCGACGCCATTTGGCGTGTAACACGATGACGTCGTAATTAAGAAAACGCTTCCATAACAACTCATATAATAGACATGCGTATTACATAATTTTGGACTGGCCAATTTTCTCGCCGGTTCCGCGCCTGATAAAATCCAATTTGAGAGTAAATGTTGATATATACAAATCGATCTGTGATATGATCAATACCGAGATAACAGATGAAAGGCTAAATTTAATATTCCATCGAATCCCTTTACCTGCAATGTAATGCTGCATCAAAGAACAATTCAGTTGAGCACGTTTTGTGCTTTCCGTATCGATGTGTTCATGCAATGAGTGTGGATTACACTGGATGAGCGACGTTATTAGACAGCCCAAACAAACGGCGGGCAAATAGTAGATGCAATCTTCCTTATCAAATAAAGGTTTATGTGTGAAGTACGTTCAGTTTTTTTTTTTTTCGTTTGGGTACACTAAACGTAAAATGATCCGCGAACTCCAGGAGTTAAATTTTACATAAGTTAGGAACCCGTCCAGTTAAGGTGGTGTTTTTTTAAGTAAAGGGGAAAATTAAATTTAATAATAATAATAATAATAATAATAATAATAATAATAATAATAATAAATCACCTTTAGCGACGAGGAAAACACATTTGGTCCTGAACAACCCATCTGACATGTGGTCATCAGTTATTGTAATTGGCTATGTTATGATAATAAAATACAAAATACAAATACAAAAGCATGCACATAATTAGGTAACTCAATCACACATATTTAACATGAATGACTATGTGTGACTATACTGGAAAACATACAAATATGAACAATACTCAATACACAGGTACACACATTTCAGCACGAGTCGTATGTATTATATATACCAACCATAACCAATATAAAACATAACCAACCGATTATAACCAGCCGATATATACAAATACATATTTACACACACACACACACACACACACACACACACACACACACACACATATATATATATATATATATATATATATATATATATATATATATATATATATATCGAATAACATCTCGACATATCATTTATGTATATAATAATAAAGTTTCTATTTAGTTGGTCAAGAAAGAATTTCTTTAATGATATTTTTAAAAGAAACCGTGGAAGTTGAATTTCGTATCATGAGTGGTAGAAAAACCATACAGTAGGTGCTGATACAGTAAATGAGCTTTTGTAATGATTGGTTTTCAATTAAGGAATCTGGAGATCGTTGTTAGTCGTTAATAGGAGATTACGCTCAGTATTCGATGATCTTAGGTAAGTTAGGTATAATAATCTTGAGAAAGATCGCTTAAAGTCTTGCGTGTCATGATTCCTTTAAAATAAGGATTACGTTTTTGTACAGGTAGCCATTGCAGACGTGAAAACAAAACATTCAAGGAAGTCATAACAGGAAGTTTCATTATTTATTCGGGCTGCCCTTTTCTGTAGTTTATCAATTCTGGACAGATTATAAGTGGATGTGTTTCCCCGTATTGTACAGTCGTAATCTATCAGTGATATTATATAACCCGAAAACAAAGTTCAAGTGATTGGGGGAGGTAGAAATTTTTAAAGCAATTTTTACATAGTCATTCTTTGAACTACCATTGCACATAGGTGATCGATACATCTATTTAGAATTCACAAAAATGGATGACAAGATAAACGGTAATATAAGCATGAATATAGCTCTCATAAGAACCATAACAATTCAAAATATGCATAGCTGTATGTATGCATGTATTTAACGAGGGTTAAACGGTATATCAGCACAATCTTGACTAGATGGTGCCAAGTAAATACTAGGTTGTCAAAATGTTAAGGAAAACGAATTGCTAAAATCATTTCGAGATAAACTCTTTCAAATAGAGGAAAAAACTAATGGATCAAATATGAAACGATAAAAGGTAAAGATTTAAAAATTATTTACAATGTATATAAAATAGCACATATTTGTGAAGAAAAAAAATTAAAACCTTAAAACACAGACATACACACACAAGAATAGCAGATGTTGCTGCTTTTATTTCTTGTCATATAACCAATAATGGGAATGTGACTAGCCAGCTAATAGTAAAGATTTTTTTCCTTTCATTTTTTTTAATGAGGAAATCATATTTCATGTTAGCGTGGAAAGAAAATCAGAGCAAAAAATGATTTTGTGTTTTGATATGCTTTCTCTTCAGTGGTATGAAATATGACTGTATATTAATGTAATGTATAGGACGAAAACAAATGCCGTATCCGCTATCAATAGCTTGTAGCCCCGATGGGTGGTATCTTATTTCATATCATTTACACTGAAAAACGAGAGGATTCGAACAGGACCTTGTGATTGGCAAATATCAATAATACTTTTTTTTATACCTACTGCCGTGATTTGGAATGGGAGAAATTTACAGTATTAGCAATATTGATTTTCAGTTTCTAGACGCGGGCAAATTCGTATACCACAAGATAGAGTGAAATTGTGACTTGCAATTGTACAAGGTTGGTTATTTGGACCTAAGGACTATATTCTACGCGAGATTGCATGGATTAGTGGATAGTTGGGTAGTATACTGAATTTAAGGTCCAATTTTTCTCGGCTGAGATAAGTCTGTGGTTTATTTGCCTCGACACAGAGGCTTTGTAAAGGGCACGTTTTACATGCTCCCAGACAAAATCTAAGTCCGTGACTGTGTATCGGATCTAGCATCTGCAGGAAAGATTTACAGGCTTATCCGTACACGATCTGAGCCATTGTCAAGTTTAGAGCTTACCAAAGTCCTGTATAACCCGCATGTATGCATATGGATTAACGGCACGTCAGTATATTCTAGGCTATAGAGTGCTGATTAGAAGTTTAGCTCTTAAACTATTTAAGGGAAATTACGAAATGAGTAAGGAAGGTAAGCTCTTACAAATAAATGTAAAGGTATAATCACTTAAGATAAAAAAATCCGAGAATAATATTTAAAAAATGAATGAATATCACGGTTACAGAAATTGCCCAAATATTAAGGAAGATAAACCCTTCCAAATAAAAGTAGACAGATAACAGATGACAAAGGTCTTTAAAAGTATACCAAATAAAACAACGTGGTTTTAAAGGTAGATTCCTCAAAACATAGGATTACAATTTCTTATATAAGCAGTTTTCAAATATTTTTTTTTTTTATTAAACATCGTTGTTTTTTTTCCTTCTGGCAAAACATCTTCAGACAGCTGTATGATATAACATTCTTGTCTCCTGATACAATCGACAACATTGTGCTCCATTGCTAGTGGATGCTGGCACTGTACTCATTCCGGTCGATGTTCACCCTTTAGGACCCACCACTTCCTTTACTGGCCCGAGATTGTAGAATAGGCCCACGACCTCCCGTTTCCGCGGCGGACGATCTAACCACTAGGTCACCGGAGCGGTTTTACCTGGAATTGTAGAGTAGGCCCTATGCGCCCTACTACATATCGTAATAGGTGACCAGTGAAGCCTGGAGCCGCAGTGGACCAGTTCAAATCATGCCAAACTCGCGACATGAAAGGCGCGGTTCGAATACTACCATTTAATCAGTCTAGGTGATGTTTTTTTTGTGGTGTTTTTTTTTTTGTTTGTTGTTGTTGTCCATTCTACTCCATTTGCATGGGCACTGTGCAACCTACCTGTGTTACTGTGCCGTAAACATCAAACCAAGACACACTTCTGGTATGCATAGGACTCGGCACTCTGGATTATCGCCGCTAAGTATTCATATCTGCTATCTGGCGATTCGTTATGCAGTTTTGCATATTATATCGACCAGCTCACGTATATTAATAATTAATCAAACAAAACCGTTCCAACACTTAACCCGTTTACTTTATCACTAGGTCATGTTAACAACATATAATATATATCTCTACTGTAATCTGAACTATGTAAAATTCTTCGTAAGAAAATGTGTCAACGTGTGCTTTTGCAAAATGAAAAATTGCCCGTGCTCATTGTGGCACTTTGGTTGTAAAATCTTCCGTTTCGGAAGTGAGTAGTTCTTGAATGTTTTCAAGAACTTCGATTTCGGGGATAAGCAAGTATTGATGTAGTTTGCAAACGCATAAATGCTTAATTGGAAGCAATCGGATTTGAAAAGCAAAGCACAGGAACTTAAGTTTTTAGCGCTTTGAGAGTTGTGTCCAACGTTCACTCTACGCGCAGCTGCTTAGGCATCCCCGCGCATCTGAATAGTCAAGTTTTGCTCAATCCAACGTTCAATTTTGCTCGTCTCCATAATGCTTGCGCAGTGCAGCGAGCACTACGCGCACACCTACCATTCGCTTAGAGGGAACGTTGGTTGTGTCAATTAAGTTTTTGAGAGTTTGGTAAAATATATTATCTGGTGCTGATGAAGTGTAATGTGCGCGATTTAAAGAGTCTCGTGCAGAAAGCCAGTAACATGGAATAGTATGAAATTTTTGCTGTGTGGTTTATTTTCTATCTTCAGTTCATTTTATTTTGGTGCACTGCTGCATTGAAATTTATGGGTTACATATAAAAAAACTATTCTCAATTACTATTTTAAAAATTATTATTATTATTATTATTATTATTATTATTATTATTATTATTATTATTATTAAATTTAGTATGTCTTCTTTAAAAATAGATTCAGTTATTTTAGCATCTGTTTTGATTCTGTGCATCGCTACGATATGCTCTCCATGCCTTTTCACCAGATGCAAACGTGAAAACAGTGAACTGAATTGAATTGAATTACAAATGTGAAAAATAATCGTTGACCTTTTACCCTTGGGTAGACATATTTATACGGATGGCGTATTTGGACGAGGTCAGATGTGTTAACTGAATAATTGAAGGTTCTGTAGACACGCAGTTGCTTGTCTGCTCTTCTTCTCGAGTTTTGAAAAATAAATTATAACAAGATGAAACAGAAAAATCAAAATTAAAATCACTGGACCAGGCTGACGGAAGATTCTGGTCGCAAAATGGACTCTATCGAAGGTGGACTTAGATCCATTTTGAAAATACATCAAATAAAAAAGAAAAGCCACATAATTTGTTTGTATATCACCATTAAAACGTCACCAGGCTATGAAAACACTCAACTAACTTTAATTTTAAACATCTGATACATCATAAATATTGGTGCAAATCCATATTGTATTGAGCTCAACAGGTTTCAGTGAGAATTATTTCATGAATGTAATATTAAATCGGTATAAGGTGATAAAGCGTATTTACTTACAAATTTGGATGCGATAAAAGAGTGGTCAATGCTTATTGTGCTACAAATAACAAATACAAATAAAAATGTCTCCTGATTTTAACCATCCCAAAAGATATCCGGCGCGGCATTAAAAAAAGATGTCGAGTTGTAGATTAGATTTAATAATGATAACATCAGCAGCCCAGAATGCAGCTGATTAAAACAGTACTGTATGATGACAGAAGAAATTACGTAAATGATGAAACTAAAGACACAGATGAATATATTTCTAATTATACAGTAAATTGAAGATATCAAAAACATTACAAGGTCAATCATCATTTATCCCGTCATGAAATTTGTGGAGAAGATTTAAAATAATAAATGTTGTCTCAGTATACGAAGTGGCTGTCAGGAATGGAAACATTTGACATAGATCTGAAATCATTCATATATTTAAGAAATTGAAGAAAAGTTGAAGTCGCGCTGCTGACTTGTTGATGGCAGACATTATAATTATCTTGTGTCATGTATTATCTAGATGTAATATTTTGATTGTCAAATTGCTCTCTCTCTTTCTCCCTCTCTCTTTTCCTCCCTCATATATATATATATATATATATATATATATATATATATATATATATATATATATATATATATATATATATATATATATATATATATATATATATATATATATATATATATATATATATATATTGTTACATGCTTAGGCTCGAATAAGCAGCAACACAGAAAGAGTGAAAACTAACAAGCTTGTAAAACTTTAACAATGAATTTATTAAGTACAATTATTTTCATAAAATAAATAAACTTACAATTTTAGAGAATCAAATCCAACATAATTCCAATATAGAATTTACATAAATAATCCACTAATGGAATTGTAAGAGTCCTGATAAATAAATGTTCTAATAGTTCCAGGTTCGAATCTTGACAATGTAATCCAAAATGGCTGACAATGTCACGTGATGCAGTTCTTGTTTCGTTGTTCTTTTTTTGTTATCATCCAAATGAAAATCATAAACATATGCCCTTTTTCAGATAAATAGAATAAATCTTCTTTTCCAACGAATTGACACAAAGTCCAGAATAAAATAATAAAATTTAACACTCAAACATGAAATACACACAACTAATATCTTTAAGCCCAAAATTCTACTGAATCTCTCTTCCAAAACACAGCTATATATATATATATATATATATATATGTAATTCCCTCGTAAACAAGAGGAATCGTGTGATTCTGGAAGGTCACAGAAAGAAGCTACCTTCTAAAAAGTCACGTAATAATGGAATATTCTAGAAGGAAATCATTCACTTTCCACCCTCAAGAACTAAAAATAAAAGTGTTGTCCTTGAAATTGACCAATAGTTTTAGAGGCTTGTTGACAATGTCTAAAGCAAGGTCAGGATTTAGGTCAAACAAGCCAAGGTCAAAAACTTGTTTACAATCTAAGTCAGCCTAAACTTTTCTAGAATAATTTCCCAATTAATGGATATTAAACCCTAAATGATAAATTTGGATTTAACAAGTAAAAAAAAAATAAATTAAATCCAATAGACGTAACACCTTCCCCCATAAAATAAAAAGAAAGGTTTATATGATAAAACTTTCTTTTTATCACAAACCAATTTACATCTGAGATTAAAAGAAATAGTACAAATTACACATTATAATAAATTATACACGGGAAAGAGTGTCTACAATTATATTATCAAGAAATAGCCTCAAATTTTTAACTTGTCCATGTCCCACTAAATATCCTAAAAAGCTACTCTAGCAAGGCAGAACTCAGTTTTAAATAAATTAACATTCAGACACGCATTAGTGAGTCTGTCAAAGAATTTTCTAATTGTTGCTAGATGTTCTTTCCAGGTGTCGTTGTAGATGATGACGTCACAAATCTCTAGACCAGAGATGAACATTTTTATGAGACGTTGAAATGGACTTTTCTTTATATTGATAGAGTCCTTTTGGAGTCGCAATGTTGAGTTTTCCTTTGCTCTTTCCGTAGTGGAATCTGCCAAAATCCTTTCAGAAGGTCAAATTTTGGTGACATACTTGGCATTCCCAATTTTATCAATACAATTGTCAATTCTTGTTAATGGGAATGAATCTGTTTTTGTCACTCTGTTCACCCTCCTATGCACATACGGAAAGTTTTATCTGGTTTTGAAACAAGTATGCATGGTGAACTCCAATCACTTTTACTGGGCTTGATAAAATCATTCTTCAGCAAATACTGAATTTCCTTTTTCAAGTATTCCTGTTTGAGTGGACTCATCCTGCATGGAATTCTCAATCTCAACGTCATGAAAATTTTATTTGTCCTTGTAAGAATATCTGGACATAAGTGCTCATATAATAATAACTTTCAGTTCATTTCTTTCTTGCACTTGCAACTGTGAAAGTTTCTGGTCTAGATTTGTTTATAATTTCTGAATTCCAACAATTCGTCGCTCCAATGTCAGTAGAATCCGACGATATTTCTTCACTAAGTGGGACAGGCACAACTAAATTAATTACATATTTAACATGGCTATCTCTTTCAGTATACCGGTACTCCTATAATTTATTTAGATCCCAGGAGCACTAATACTATAATTTAACTAATTCATTTTCTTCTTAACTTTGTACGGACCATAATATCTAATCTGAAGAAAAGTAAGAAGAATGAACAAGAGTAACACAACTCCATTATCAGACTCAAAAGTTCTCTCCCTTGTAGTTCTTTCAAACCATAGTTTCATTTTTAACTTTAATTGATTACTTGACTTGGTCTTAGGTAAGGGATCTACACAATCTGCCATAATTCTACCAAATGATTCGTCAAAGGCAGGAATAGGTTGCAGATGATCCTTAGATATCTTCTGATTGAGTTTTCCTACCATTTGACAAGTACGACAAGATCTACGGTATTTGACAACATCACTTTTGATTTCTAGCCAATAGAAGTGAGTCAAGATCTTGTGATACATTTTATTAATCCCTAAATGACCAGCCAAAGTAGTTTCATGGGTCAGATTAAGTATTTCCTGTCTGTAAGGTTTTGGAACTACTATTTGATAGTTCACTGACCACTCATCACCAGCAGGTACCTCAGAAGGTCTCCATTTTCTCATAAGAATTCCATTTTTAATGAAATAACAGACAGGAACTTCAGTAACTTCAGTCTCATCTATGACCCTTTGAAACAAACAGGAGATCTCAGGATCTTTTTCCTGTTCGACGACAAGTGACTGTCGTTTATCACCCTGATTAAGAGAATGAGTTATTAAAAGAGGATCACTATGATCAATACCTTCTGATTGATCTAAACCAAGAGTAAAAGTAATCTCATCAAAAACCTGACCTATACAAGCGCCAGTTGAAGGAATGCTGCCTTCTGTAACATCACTCTAAAAATCATCACCCTGATTAGAATAAAGAGAATGGGTTGTCAAAAGAGAATCACTATGATCAATACCTTCTGATTGATCTAAACCAAGAGTAAAAGTGACCTCATCAAAAACCTGACCTATACAAGCGTCAGTTGAAGGAATGCTGTCTTCTATAACATCATAAACCTGACCCACGCAGGTGTCAGATAAGGGAATACTGCCCTTTTCAACTTCATTCTCAAGAGCTTTCTTTACCATAGCTCTAGTAACCGTACAAGCTTGAAACATATCAGGGATTTCTTTTTCAATTGGATCAACTTTCTGATCCAAATTAGGCTTGTCAGTTACAAGTGGATTAACCACAACCTTGTCCCCAGCTAAGTCGTTGCCTAGCAATAAATCTATTCCCTCAACGGGTAAAACCGAGACTGTTCCGATTGTCACAGGTCCTGACACTAAGTCTGATGACAAATTTACGCAATGGAGAGGAACATTAACAAAGACGCACTCTACTCCATGAACAAGAACACTTTCATTAGAAGAAGACTTCTCAGATAAAGGCAAAGTACCTGATAATAAAAGACTCTGAGAGGCTCCTGTGTCCCTTAAAATTTTAATAGGGGTGGGATTGGCCGAATCATCCAAGAGTGATATAGAACCCTTCGATATGAATGGTTCATAATTCTCCATATCAAAATCAGACTGGGATTTATTAGACCCAACAAATGTATTGCTTTCAATACATGACTGTGACCTTGACCTCTTGGAAATAAGAGCATTTGGAACAGGCCTATCTTGATTCTGATGCCTATTTTTAAATTTGTAGCAATCAGAAATAACGTGTCCTTTTTTCTTGCAAAAATTACACGTCGGAAGAGACAAGGATCCAGAATCAAACTTCTCTGAAGTCTGATTTTTGAAAGTTGTGTTAGTTTGAGTTTTAGAAGGGCTTTAATTAGGCGGAAATTCTTTTCTGCCAGAAAATTGTTGAGTAGAAGTCTTGTTAACAAAAGGAACTTTATGTGTCAAAGAATATTCGTCAGCAACTCGAGCAGCATTTTCCAAGGTTTCAATTTGATGCTTCTCAAGATAAGTTTTAACATCACTATGAACACAGTTTTTGAACTCTTCAATTAATATAATTTGCTTGAGATTTTGATAATCTTGCTCGACTTTCTTGGCTAAACACCATCTATCAAACAACTGTTCTTTTTGTCTAGCAAATTCGACATGAGTTTGTCCAGCTTCTTTTCTGTAATTTCTAAATTTTTGCCTATAAGCTTCAGGAACTAACTCGTAACCTCTTAAAATGCATTCTTTAACTACGTCATAATCACCACTTTGCTGAACAGACAGTGAAGTGTAAATCTCACTAGCCTTACCAGTAATTACACATTGTAGTAACTGAGTCCAATTCTCTCTTGGCCACTTTAAATTTTCTGCAACTTTTTCAAAAAGAATGAAATATTTATCTACTTCTTTTTCTTTAAAAGGGGGCACTGATCTAATATTCCTTGCTAAATCAAAATTTTGATTTGAAGTATGACGGTGATTCTCACCTGCCAGCTCTATTTCTTTTATTTTACACTGATATTCCCTTTCTTCCTTCTCTCGCTCTCTCTCAATTCGCATCTGCTCTCTCTGTAATTCAAATTGTCTCTCTTTCTCCTCTTTTTCAAATTGTAATTGCTTTTCTTTCTCTCTTTCCTGTAATTCCAGCTTCTTAAACTCTAATTCAGATTGTAATTGTCTTTCTTTCTCCCTCTCTTGTCTCTCTCTCTCTCCTCTTTTTCAGATTGTAATTGTCTTTCTTTCTCCCTCTCTTGTCTCTCTCTATCCTCTTTTTCAGATTGTAATTGTCTCTCTTTCTCCTCTCTCTCTTTATCAATCCGCATCTGCTCTTTTTGTAATTCAATTTGCTTCTCTTTCTCCCTTTCCTGAAACTTCAGCTTCTTTAACTCTAATTCACTCTCTCTCTCTCTCTGAAATTCCAGCTTCTTCAACTCTAATTCCATCTTGAATTTTAATTCTAATTCCTTCAGTTTAATGTCAGAGTCTGGTGTAGACTTACTGACTGGAATCAAAGCACTTTGTTCCAAAACATCCTGTTCTACCAAATACTGGACCAAAATCTTTTTTATATCTTGTTTCGTTAAAGAAGCCTTGACTTCAGAAAGATCGTATTTTCTGGCAAGTTGAACCAACTCGTCTTTTTTGAAAAGATCTAATTGCTCCTGGGTAGGATTAGAAAGAAATAATTCTACCTTAGATGTCATTTTGATACAAGTGTGTCAGTCTCACTAATGATTTTAAATTTTCAAAAACTAGGGGAAATTCAAATTTAAATTCAAATTTATCTCAACTCTCAATCCCGGACGATAGCCACCAATTCTATGTTACATGCTTAGGCTCGAATAAGCAGCAACACAGAAAGAGTGAAAACTAACAAGCTTGTAAAACTTTAACAATGAATTTATTAAGTACAATTATTTTCATAAAATAAATAAACTTACAATTTTAGAGAATCAAATCCAACATTAATCCAATATAGAATTCACAAAAATAATCCACTAATGGAATTGTAAGAGTCCTGATAAATAAATGTTCTAATAGTTCCAGGTTCGAATCTTGACAATGTAATCCAAAATGGCTGACAATGTCACGTGATGCAGTTCTTGTTTCGTTGTTCTTTTTTTGTTATCATCCAAATGAAAATCATAAACATATGTCCTTTTTCAGATAAATAGAATAATTCTTCTTTTCCAACGAATTGACACAAAGTCCAGAATAAAATAATTAAATTTAACACTCAAACATGAAATACACACAACTAATATCTTTAACGCTGGAGGAGGTGGATAGCTTCACCTACCTTGGCAGCATCCTGGACAAGCAGGGAGGAACGGATGCAGACGTTAAGACACGCATCGGCAAAGCAAGGGCAGCTTTCCATCAGCTGAAGAACATATGGATATCAAGGCAGCTTAACATCACCACCAAGATCAGGGTCTTCAACACCATCGTGAAGCCGATATTGCTGTACGGAGCAGAGACCTGGAGAACCACCGCTACCACCATGAAGAAAATCCAGGTCTTCATCAACACCTGCCTCAGGAAGATCCTCAAGATCCGCTGGCCAGAAAGAATCAGCAACGACGAACTGTGGCAGAGAACGAAGCAACAGCCCGTTGAGGATGACATCCTTCAGAGACGCTGGCGATGGATTGGCCACACCCTCCGCAAACCTGCTCCCAACATCACCAGGCAAGCCCTCACATGGAACCCTCAAGGAAAGAGGAAGAGAGGAAGACCCAGAAACACCTGGCGCCGTGATTTGGATGCGGACGCAAAGAAGATGAGCAAGACGTGGGGACAGCTGGAGAGACTCGCCCAGAACCGAGACGCCTGGAGGGAGCTGGTTGGCGGCCTATGTCCCAAATGGGGCCACAGGCAGAGATGAGATGAGATGAATATCTTTAAGCCCAAAATTCTACTGAATCTCTCTTCCAAAACACAGCTATATATATATATATATATATATATATATATATATATATATATATATATATATATATATGTAATTCCCTCGTAAACAAGAGGAATCATGTGATTCTGGAAGTTCACAGAAAGAAGCTACCTTCTCCAAGTCACGTAATAATGGAATATTCTAGAAGGAAATCATTCACTTTCCACCCTCAAGAACTAAAAATAAAAGTGTTGTCCTTGAAATTGACCAATAGTTTTAGAGGCTTGTTGACAATGTCTAAAGCAAGGTCAGGATTTAGGTCAAACAAGCCAAGGTCAAAAACTTGTTTACAATCTAAGTCAGCCTAAACTTTTCTAGAATAATTTCCCAATTAATGGACATTAAACCCTAAATTATATATATATATATATATATATATATATATATATATATATATATATATATATATATATATATATATATATATATATATATATATATACATACAATAAACTGACAAGCAACAGTGCAAAAACTAGTATCATACTGCAGGCTACAGATCTTACATGTGATGAGATAAATTACATTCTCTGTTTTGCACGTTTTGTTTGGACCATGTATGTTTAGTTTTTCTCTCGTCACTGTGCTAGAAAAAGTCCTGGTTTCTATCATGTGTTGACAGGTTTTGCACCTTTTATCGCGACAGGGGCCAGATTGACTAAGGTGGTCTTGATTAGTGATTGGCGCTAGCTTCGCCCTGTAGCCTGCAGTATGTCGGAGAAACTGAGAGGCTACACAAAAGGATCAACCTTCATAGATCTGATTGGATAACAAAGAAGCTGTACAGAAGTCCGGTCGCAGAACACTTCTCTTCCCCTCACCACACCTTCAGTGATATAACACTTATTGCAATTGCTCACAACCACAACTGTAGTTCCGAAACCAGGAAAGAAAAGGAATCTTACTGGATACGACGCCTTCGAACATTGAAACCAAGCGGTTTAAACCAAGAAGACTAGAAAAAGACAGCCATGCACAAATTTAATTATCTTTCCCAGCTGACACATTTTCTTTTAAATAATTCTCTAATTTTGCTTAATAGCCTCTAACTACTAATATAAAATATCCGGGATATAATTTGCGCGTACATAAATTTACATACAAAAAAATATGTGTCGCTTTGGCTCATCGATTTCACATTTTACAGCATCCGCAACTAGTTGTAACATAATAAATTTCAAGGCTTAATTCCTGTAGAAACAGGCATGTAAAGTTCTGTAAACACGGTTTTTGTATTTTAATTGTCTGTCTTGTCTATGTTCTGTATTTGCCTTTGATAAAGACTCATTGAGAGTCGAAAGCGCTCAGGCTAGAGTGATACTAGTTTTTCACTGTTGCTTGTCAGTTTATTGCATATTTATCTTATTCAATCCCTGACACACGTGAACCCTTGCTGGATCCAGTACATTTGAAAGGACTGTTATATGCCATATGATTTGTATTCTTTATATATATATATATATATATCGCTCCATCCCTCCCCCCTCTATCTTTCTCTCTGTATGTCTGTCTCTGTCTGTCTGTCTGTCTGTCTGTCTGTCTCTCTCTCTCTCTCACACACACACACACACACACACACACACACACACAAGAGTATGCATGTAGCTAAATTCAAAGTGAAAAAATACGAATGTCAAAATACTAAATAATCTTTGTAAAGGATACTTTACCGATTAAACTTTTAAAATAGTGCCAGTACTTTTACGTAATGATCCGGTCGTTTATAAATTGGAAGAGTTTAAGAGAGATAATATAGAGAGCACGTGTTTCCTCTATATATTATGCATATTGCAAATATAACGTCGAAAATATTTTTTTAAAAAAACGACAACAAAAAGCAAATAAAAACAGCTCTTTATGAAATGGTAACATGAATCTTTAAACTGTTGGGAACTTGAAAATATTATGCTATCAAATAATAACGAGTGAATATAATGCGAAAGATACAAAAAGTGACATCCCCCCCCCTCACATACATACCCACACAAAACGCGTGCAATAGAAAATGAAGTAAATAAAATACACGTGAAAGCAAAGGAACTGAGAAGAAAAGAATTCATTCCAAAAAAATCACAGGTAAGTAACAAAAAATGCAACGCAAAATGGCATTATTAGGTAAGTAACAAAAATGCTACGCAAAATGGCATTATTAGGTAAGTAACAAAAATGCTACGCAAAATGGCATTATTATATATATGTTGTTATGGGATACTATTCTACGCCACACAGATAAAGCGAACTCATATACTCGTTTAATGGCGTGTACAGTAACAGATTTTTGAAGATGCAATCTTGTTAGAAATTTGGCTTTGAATATGGTAAAAACTGACATTCAATAATACAAATAAATGACACAATCAATATTTAAGGTACACCCACCAAGAGTAAATCTGATAGAAGAAATGGAGAAACGAAATGCTTCATTCATGAGGTGCAAACGCTATACAAAAGAAACGAAACTAGATTTGTATTGAAGTGGAGGAACTTGAGAGAGAGAGAGAGAGAGAGAGAGAGAGAGAGAGAGAGAGAGAGAGAGAGAGAGAGAGGGCAAATAATTGCTCGTGAATTTTGGGGAACTAGACATAAATAGTTAATGTATTTGTACATGAAAAGACAATTTCACGTTTTTTTTTCTTCAATGTGACAAATGTACTTCAAATTTTAAATACTAACAAATACTCAGTTACACAGTCCGTTTCATACTATACAATGGTTAACTAGCCTAAACCAAAATAGCAAATAATGTAGTGAGATTCAAGTTTTATAGCCTGGGATTCATTATTTTTACCTATACAGCATACCGATTCGCAAGCCATGTAGATTCAGCCGATTTACAAGCCACGCCAGTTGATGGGTGGCACACCATGCATATTGTGTGGCATATTACGTCGGGGGGTGGGGTGGGGGGCATATTTAATATTGGAGTTATTGTCTATCATCGAACGGATCTTGCATCCTGCGATAAAAGCGTGGTTATCTTGTGAGCTTTTGTTACTCGGATTATTAATACTTTCTCTTGCTTTCATTTTTTTTTATTTCTTCCCGTCTTCCTTTGTTCTTTCTGTATCTTTTATATAAACAATTCGCCCTTGTGCTACTGTTTCTATCATCTTTTTCCAATAATGTGTTGGTATTTTCTGGAACATACTTGCACATGAGTAAATAAGCCCAGAATTGCAATAAAAACTAGAGTTTCAGATTCAGTGCATTGAAAATGATTTAATGGTACCCGTCCAAACTGGTTACCAGTATTTTTATCTTTATTGTTTGATTTATTGATAATGAAAATATACCAGTGATCCAAAATGAAAAGTGCTTTCATATTTGAAAAGATTTCACGCGAAACAGGATACGCCTCTCATATTTATTTAGCACAACAGAGAATGAAACACACTGAATTATGACAAGTAATATTTTTCTTTAACAAACATCATATCTTATAAGGCTTATTTCTTTGAAAACACTGTCTTGTCATTATAATTTCTTAAATTATACATTGACAATATTACCAATGAAATAATATACGAAAATGAAATTCCAAATACTTTGTACAGCACAGGAGGACATCGTTTGTACAGTACACAATCATTTTTATTGATCCAAAATTAAAGACCACAAAGATATTGGGTGCAAGTACCTAGATGCTTTAAAATCGATGTTCACGAACAATATTAGTATTGAAATCATTGTTATGCCACCGTCTCTAAATGAATTGAAAACCCTGGACTGAAATCCGTAGATATGTCATTATCAAACGGGCTGAACAATAGTGATTTGCTTGCATTCCTTTCCATAGAATGACCAATGACATATGTGGCAAATAATCGTTTTCCTTTTTATTCGGCTTTAATCTCCTTTTCATTCGGCTCTAATCTTCTGGATGACTGTTATCAATGAATATTATCGACCCTGAGCGAGTTGTTAACGAATTTTAGTTAGAAATATGTGCATCCTATAGTACAACACACACACACACACACACACATATATATATATATATATATATATATATATATATATATATATATATATATATATATATATATATATATATATATATATATCTTTAATTTTCAGTTAGTAAACAAAACAAAAACCACTGTTATGAAACCGAAAGAAATTGTCCGTCCCAGATAATTATTTTACATTAAAATCTCATAGAACCAAAATATAATTAGAGCATGTGGTCAGAAAAGATATATAATTAGCATAAACCAATGCTGATCAAATACAACATGCATATGTATATCGATGCATTGAAATCCCAAATATCACAGATATTTTGAATGGCTATCGATGTTTAGGTGTAACAACGCACACCTGATCTCTATCGGTCTGCCTGCCTGCCTCTCTCTCTCTCTCTCTCTCTCTCTCTCTCTCTCTCTCTCTCTCTCTCTCTCCGCACAAACAAGTATGCTAGCGTTGGTTGGACAACACATAGGGAAAACTGGACAATTTGGGAAGAAATGAAAACAGAATTAGAGCAATCTAGTCAAAGTACATAGAAGCTATTACATATAGGACCCAAAGCAAGAGTTGGAAGAAAAAGCATTAAATATTTTTTAAATCTTTATAAAGTATGTCAATAAGACAATAAAGGAAATAATTTTAGATGAGGGACAAATATATCCGATCAAAATTATATCTTATAAGCCCCAAAACAGTTATATATTTTTTTATTTTGTTGTTTGATTTATTGATAATGGAAATCTATTAAAGATTCAAACTGAAAAGTACTTTCATATTTGAAAAAATTTCACACAAAAAACGTGGATGCAATACACAAAAAATATAAATAGTAAGGAGTGTGCTGAGATATTGAATGGTAGGCCAAACGTTGTTCTAAGGATACAGTGTTGATCTCTTTTAATTAAATTAATTCATGTAATAATTGTCGCTAATATTTAAAAAAAAGAATAGAATAAACATAGAAGACGAGTGACTTTTATGTAAGAGAAGGCAAAAAATATTGAACATCTATATATTCTATAACTGCAATATTACTTCAAAGTTTTAATACCGTTTTACTGAACGTTTTACACTTTGTTATCCAGATAGTGTACATTTGTCCCCCTCCCAAAAAAAATACATTTAGTAAGTAAACAATTGGGCATGTTTACAATCTCTTCTTTATTTTGGCTAAATATTATATTTACACTTGCAAATTAAAAATACAAAATCATTCCAGTTATGCTTTTAAGCAAACAATTTAAACACATATGAACATAGAAATTACAGTAAGTTAAATAAAAAAGAGGACAAATTTCAGCAAAATTGGGCCTCAATCATGAAACTTGGACGATTCCTTATATTTATTTAGGTTGGAGTTGATTGTAAGCAGGAACAAATACTATAGTATCGCAATGTCTTTGTCACATAGACGCTGTATATTTGTGTCACTATCTAATTTGCGTGTCTAAAGAGTCTTTGTGCTATTTGCATGTGTGCACACGTCTCTGTGTGTTTTCTTTCCTTTCTCTGTGCTTGATATCTATTGGCTCTCCCCTACCTGATAACCAGAAATGTTTAATTGTAAAGTGACTTTGGGATGGTGTTCTCAGGCCCAGTTGTCAACCTATTGCTGGGATAAAAACAATATGATTCTTAAGTCCAATTGGAAAAAGGGACTATCATTAAATTGTATCACTTCATTTGATTTAAATACATGTATCAGTTTTAAATTAGAATATTATATGGCGTGTATTTAAGTGCGCAGCATTAATAAGACGTCTGCTTCGTTGAGATGAAGGGTAACCATTGTTGGACTGGCTTTGTATCGCAAACCCTTTCTAAATCGGACAATAGATACACATAAATAAACGCTTTGTATCAAAAACCCTTTCTAAATTGGACAATATACACACAAATGAACAATTCGTATTACAAAACCTTTTTCAGTTGGACCTAAGAAATACATAAAGAACACATCATAACACAAAACATTTCCAAAAGGAACTTAAAAAACCCATACATTAATACGTCTTACCAGCTAATCTGTATTAACTGGACTTTTAAAAACATCATACATGAACACGTCGTATCACACAATCTTTCTCAATCGGGCTTAATAAACCCATACGTGAACACATCGAATCACACAATGTTTTTCAATTGGACTAATAAACACATAAATAAAGACTCGTGACACAACAACTTTCTTAATCGAACTTTAAAGCACTTAAATGAACATTTCACTTCAAGAAAAAATTCTGCAAATTTCAAAACAAATTAAAATCAATTTAAAATCGCCTTTTCTGTGTACTAAAAATTCAAATCTACTCAAAAATGCAGCAATTACTTGTTAAGCATTCGGAAAAAAAAGAAAATCACCATTGAAAAGATGTATGAGAGTTTGCATAAATTATATACGAAACCCACGTGTATTTTAATACTGAATTACATTGTTACATATGAATTCCATGAGCACTGTAATACTGAATTACATTGTTACATACGAATTCCATGAGCACTGTAATACTGAATTACATTGTTACATGTGTATTCCACTGCACTGTAATACTGAATTACATTGTTACATATGAATTCCATGTGCATTGTAATACTAAATTACATTGTTATATGAATTCCATGTGCATTGTAATACTAAATTACATTGTTACATATGAATTCCATGTGAATTGTAATACTGAATTACATTGTTATATATGTATTCCACTGTATTGTAATACTGAATTACATTGTTACAATATGAATTCCATGTGCAATATAATACTGAATTACATTGTTACATATGAATTCCATGTGCATTGTTATACTGAGTTACATTTTTACATATGAATTCCATGTGCATTGTAATACTGAATTACATTTGTTACATATTAATTCCATGTGCATTGTAATACTGAATTACATTTGTTACATATGAATTCCATGTGCATTGTAATACTGAATTACATTGTTACATATTAATTCCATGTGCATTGTAATACTGAATTACATTTGTTACATATGAATTCCATGTGCATTGTAATACTGAATTACATTGTTACATATTAATTCCATGTGCATTGTAATACTGAATTACATTTGTTACATATGAATTCCATGTGCATTGTAATACTGAATTACATTGTTACATATTAATTCCATGTGCATTGTAATACTGAATTACATTTGTTACATATGAATTCCATGTGCATTGTAATACTGAATTACATTGTTACATATTAATTCCATGTGCATTGTAATACTGAATTACATTTGTTACATATGAATTCCATGTGCATTGTAATACTGAATTACATTGTTACATATTAATTCCATGTGCATTGTAATACTGAATTACATTTGTTACATATGAATTCCATGTGCATTGTAATACTGAATTACATTGTTACATATTAATTCCATGTGCATTGTAATACTGAATTACATTTGTTATATATGAATTCCATGTTCATTGCAATACTGAGTTACATTGTTACATATGAATTCCATGAGTATGACTGTCAGATCTTTACTCAGGACAGTGGAGATCTGATTTTAATCAGACTGGAAAAATTAGAGCGTTTACGCAGTATAATGCACAAATTTTATATTTTTTGCTACTTAGCAAAGGATTTATATTAGTAATAAGGAGACATTTTTAAGAAATGTTTAGTACCGTAGGATTCATATCGAGCAGGGCAAGGTTTACTTCGGAACCTATTCTTTTGTCATTATTGTGCCGGCAATGTAATCTATAACTTACCGTGTATAATATTATTATGTTTTTATGCCCGTGTCATCTATGGTACACGGTGTTGGATATGTTTTCAGCTGTTCGGAATGTGTAGAGCTGTGTTGTGTAGAGCATGTGAATGAAATATTTTAATAAAAACATGTATGTTGACAAAACAGTACTGAATACACGACATAGCTGTTGGTGTGATTATGTAGAGAATAAGAAAAGAAACGTATAACATTTGTTCTAACAAGTTCAATACTGTTGTTGTTGTTGTTGTTGTTGCTGTGGGTTTAACGCAGTTTCTCTGCACAAGATAGATTATACATGGCGGACAGCATTACTAGTGGGGGAAGAATATAGTAAAACCCATGTAAGCACCTTAGACTCACGGGTATATACTGGCAAGCTTTCTCGCATACCCACACTGTCCGAGCTAGAAACTCAACCCAGGAAGACAGAGGTGAGTTGGTAGCGATCGGTAAAGGCTAGCGCTTTAGACCATTCGGCCACCTGAACAGCTCTAAATACCTTCCAAGGTTTGTACCGCATATTGTGTGCAAAATAATTTATTCAAATATCAATATAAATAAGACTTTAAACTTTATTATTAATGAAATACTAAAAAAGCATGACTTCTTCAATTTGGAAGATGGCTTAGGATCTATAAATAGTTGTTGACGTAGGTGTCAACATCTATTATCATTATTGCTACAACAACAACAACAACAACAACTACTACTACTACTACTACTACTACTACTACTACTAATAATAATAAAACTAGTTGACAACGTTGGGGTAATTTATCATTGGCTGGTGGGTTCTTAGACGAATTAAATTATTTCCTATTAGGTGTAAGGTCAGGTAGGTTCTTTAATTATGTGCGATATTTGCAAACTGTCACGTAGCGAGTAGTAGTAATTTTCACCCCTTATGCTTGTATATAAGTAAATGGATCTGGAAAATGCAGTCGTATTTCTTATATCCTTGTTGTAAAAAGTCAGTATTCAGACGTATTTAATGTTAATTTTAGATATTATTTGAGAGGACACATTTGTTAATGGAACTTCAAAGTGATCATCGGACTAATATGTAATTCTGGGACTATTGTAGATTATATATCAAGGATTTTTGATAATTAAATTATTAAGTTTTACAAAACAATTTTGGCTTTGCTTCTATTTGTTACTTAGTTTATGACCATAAAGTTGGAACAGGGTCAATGCTCCTACGATAACTTTGAAAGAAATACGACTGTCAAGACAAGGCTCCTTTTATCTCATGAGAAGGGATCTTCATGGGTCAATTTAGCGATTTTTTAGATTATGACATGCATATTACCCACTTCAGCATATGAGAGGCTTGAGTGGTTATATCCTCTTTTCGAGGTTTTACAGGGAGAAAGAGACGTCTTTTAGCGGGCTCTGACAGCTTCAGATAAATGAGCAAACGTACCAGGTCCTGTTTGAACGCCTATTGGGTTGTGTCAGTACAGGAGAGAGGTCGTATGATGACTTTTTTAAAATAAAAACTGACGGCAACCATTTTCTGGAGACAAAATCAGTTGCGTCATAATGACTACCAAGCTATCTGATCGAAAGTGAAGGTAGTTGTAAGTTGTAATTCACTGATTGTAAGCCGAAGCTAACGCTGCTGAAAGGTTCTCTGGACAAGAATTAAGCTTGAAGGATAATATGGTCCGGGGTAGGATGGAAAGCGTGGATTGGATTTTTTAAAAAGAAGATTCGGTCTGACCAGGATCTTTTGAGTAGATCTCCTGCTAGATCGAGAAGATTGTTGATCCAGGATTTGTCCTAGCGGATGGGAGCAATTGGAGTCAGTCTGTACTTCTAGCTCTTAATTTACGTATATTCTTAGGAATTAGATCTTCGGGGACCCTACAAAGGGCCACACACCCCTTCAACTGATATAAAAGCGTCAATGGACCAAGTATCTGGATCCCGTACTGGTGAAAAGTTTGTGACTAACATGGTTGTAAACAAATATCAATCATTTGACGGTCCCTGACAAATCTGAGGAAAGACCAACAGATGGAGGAACCACTCTCTATGAAGAATCTGTTCCCTCTTTGGTAGACAAGACTGTCTGCCGAGATGTCGATGTTCCACTGTGGGCACCAGCGACGGAATGCCTAAACCAAAATATATAGTTGTGGTGATTTGGTAAAAAGTTCTCTTTTTATTCTTACGACGGTCAGTCCTAAATTAACGACTTTGATGATAGCTTTCATCTCTAAGAGATTGAGGTGGAGACATGTGTCGTCCGGACCCCATTGGTCGTTGACTGTGTATAGATCCAGTAACAGATGGGTTACTCAACTACATGTGCTGAGATTTTCACACACATTTACATCCGGGTACGGCTTTTAGAGAGTCCTATACCTATCTTGCTCCTATCGTGAGTCAACCTTGGTTGCATAGTTCGTTCAGGAATGATGTATATCACTCGTTATACCAGTGTTTTTCAACCTTTTTATTGGAACGGAACCCTTCGGAGCGTTTAGATTGCTCGCGGAACCACATGCAGTGACACAAAAAAACACTGATTGATACAGGTGTATGTATGAAACACTGTAATTGTAGTCCATATAAAAAATAAACTCGTGTGGCCAGAATAGCCCATATTACTAATAACTAAGTTACTATTTATTGTTACCCGTTACCATCAGTTTGCAGTAGCGAACATTTCTGTGCGAAACTTGTGCTTGGTGATTTCTACAAAGCAGTTTAATTCGTGGCCGAATGTTTGAGAGAGACACCAGAAATTCATCTTCGACAGATAAAAGTCGTTCTCGTTTCTTGTGTTTGATGGTGGTCATAGCAGAAAATCCGAACTCGCACTTGAAGGAAGTTGAAAACTGCAACAGAAGTCGCAAAGCTTTCTTAGCGATAGCCGGGTACTAGTTTTCAACTAGTAACCAAAACGCATCCAAGTTCAACTCTGCATGTTTTAACTTCAGCGTTCTGTCACTCGCACGCCAACGAGCTCCTCTTCTTCCTTCAACGTAAACTGCCCTTGGCACGGTTCACATCCTACAAACGGGTTTCTAACCCAGTCATACTTGTCAATAGATATCGACGAAAAATATTTGCTGAGACAATTCAACAGAGCATTCAAATGGGTCACAATCAATGGAATAATTTCTTGGTAATTGTTTTAAACAACACTGGGAAACATTCACAAATTTTCCAGCAGATGCATGCTTCTTCCAAATTACCAATTTCTTCAGAAATGCGTTTGTTCTGTCAGTTGAAGGCAAGACGTTTTTATGTCTGCCTTGCATTCCACTGTTCAAAATGTTCAATTCATGAAATATATGGGCCATATAAGCTAGTTTGGAACACCAACACTCGCTGCTCAGTACTTCTTTAAAGTCCTTCAAGTTTTCACGAGAATAGAACATCATCATCTCCTCTCTCAGATCGTAGAAACGAGATAAAACTTTTCCGCGAGACAGCCATCGTATGTTCGTGTGTTGGATGAGTGTGACATGGTCCGCTTCCATGCTTTTACAAAGTTTAGGCGAACTGGCGACATTTCAGAGGTCTCCTCTGCATATAATTAACGATTTTCACCACCATGTCCAGCACAGACTTTAACTCGGCTCCAACTGTTTTAGCAACTAGTGCTTCTCTGTGGATGGTACGTTCGGCTCACATGACGCGGTACTACCTGCAGCTTCAGTCGACTGCTCCTGAGTTTGAGTTTGGTCGTCAGCTGTGGCATTATCTAATTTTCTCTTCTTCATTAATTGGTCCATAGTCGCGCAAAAAAAACAACAGTGTTATGAAAATTAATTCAAACGCTAACCGCTCATTAGGACAACAACGGAAACAGTAATTCAGTTGATAAACAACGACTAATTACTGCCAGACTTGGTCCCTGGCGATTTCGGCTATAATTTTGTTAATTTTTCCTGGCCACCGGCGGAACCCCTGGCTGGCGCTCACGGAACCCGGTTGAAAAACACTGCTGGTTACACTGATGCTATAACCTAGTGGCATGGAAAAGGTACGCATTTGAGACTGCAATATTATCCGCAAATGGTACATTTAGAGGCAACCTATCATGAGATTCACTGTCACATAGAGCTATCGAGAAGATGCAGAAACTCCCTGGTTATGATCCATTTTGTGTTGAAAATGGATTCTGCGAGGACAAAGATTCGAACGACACGAAGGTGGAGATGATGTACCAGGTTTAGGTGAGTGAAAAAATATATACCCATACGGACGAACTGACAGTATGCACAAAGTGAGACTTCACAATTTATCAGAAAACCTAAATGTGAACGAGGGACGTGGAAACTGAATACCAACATACTAGATGATGAGGTAATCACAGGAGAAACAAATGAAATTTAAATGATAAAAATGTAAAAGGTAATATAAAAAGCGAAATAATAACATAATGGGATAAATTAAAGGAGAAAATAAGTAGCATATCAATATTCCTCTCTACAAAAGCGAGAAAATTACAACAGATTGAAAAAGATGAAATAAAAATCAGATTGAGAAATAAAGAACTCACAAACAATATGAAAGAGACTTATACAAAAAGATTAGAACAAATAGCAGTAAATGAAAGGGAAGGGGAAAACTGAGAGAAGGAAAACTATAGCTGCATCTACAAAAAGGCAGAGGGGTTATTTATAAGAGAAGAAAGGAGGAAATGGGGGGGGGTGGATAATAGAAAAATTAAAATATGAAGGGAAATAACTGAAATAGAAAACACAAATAATGAAGACAACAAGGGAATACTATACGTTATAATGAAGACAATAAGGGTATATACATCCCAAAATATAGATACTCAAATAATAACAGATTATCTAGAAGAGGCCCCATGTTAGATAATATCGTCAAAGCACATGAACTTGTGTAACGATTTAATCTCCATGGATGAAATTAAACATCACAAAAAATGAATTAGCAAAAGGTAAATCACGAGGGAGAGATGGACTCACTGCAGAATTCTACACAAAATTCCAAAGTGAGTTAGATCCGATTTTTGAAACTTTATATATTACTATACTTTTAGGAAATGATAAAAATGACAAAAACAATGATGGCAGGTCTAATAACAATAATATACAAAGGGAAGGGAGATTGGTAGGATTTTAAGAAATGGAAGCCCATCTCCCTCCTAAACAAAGATTATAAAATTCTAAGTATGATTCTCGCAAATAGGATAAAAAAAGGTATGAATACAATGATTAATATAATTAAACTTGTGGGGAGATAGGATGAAATATCCAAATTAACATTTTAAATATAAGAACAATAATATATTTTATAAGCGAAACAGGAAAGACAAGTGCCATGTTACTTTTCGACCAAGAGAAAGCATTTGACAGAACAGAGCACAGCTTGCAATGTTTTTTTTTATAGTTATAGCCGTCCACTAGGGACATATGTATAACTTTTATAGCCACCATATCGGTGGCCATTTAAGGTCCCTTGGGGGGGGGGGGTCGCTACTCCCCCCCCCCTCAGGATTTACAGTGCTTAAATGCACTATATTTTAAATAGGGCGTTCTCCCGAATTACTAAAAAGTAACTATCGGGAGAAATGAAAGCCCATGGGGTGGGTAGGAATAGTACCTACACACACCCACCCCTATCGATATCAACCAATCAGAGCAAAAATCTTGGTAGCGAGGGAAAATGCTTTCTCATTTCGCTAGTAATTAATGAGTCGGACGCAGAAAAGGCGGCAAGGGTCCAGGTCCAGGAGGGCGACGACACAGCAACACACACCAGAGCACGCAAACAGCAAGACAGCAAGGCCACGAACGCAGTCCACACCTGAAACGAAAGGGTCATACTTATTTCAAATTCAGTCCAGTTATACTAATGGACAGCTTAAAATCCAATATTGTGTTAGCCACCTATGCAATTAATCAAATATATAAGTTGAAGAATTATTATTTATCATCCTATTGTTCTAAAAATCTAGTACATAAGCGTACATAAAATAAGTCCCTAACAAATTTAAAAATTAAAATGTCTAAACGACATATAATAGTGTAGTCAATGGTAGGTAATTTTTGGTCTTGAATTTTGCTGGAGGCAATACCAATAAGGTCTAATTAGTGTTTTTAGGGCCACGGAAAGTTGTTCGAAAAGGGGTACTCGTAACCAAATGAGCCTCCTATTATTCAGGCAAGTGAAATGGCAATGTGAAATTATCACATCTTGCTCCGCAGGCTGTCTTCGGGGTGCAGTAGGTGGTAGCCACAGAGTTTCTCATGCGGCCTCCTGTTATCCCTGCTGTCTGGTTAATTTGTATCTTCTACGCTGCTGAACACTGGGTTGTCGAAACGTTTCTTACTCCACGTGTGTCCCCTCCATTTTCGTCCATACAATAGTGACGCTGTTTCAGCCTCGTGTCTGGACGGCCATCTTGGTTCTCCACGTGGCGCCATTTCTTGTTCAGCTTTGTATGGATTTTACAGCAAGCTATCTTCTGGTGGCTGGAATATCAGTGGTGAAGTCTAATAGTAGAGATAAACTCGATACTAATGCTCCTTACTACTCGTATGGGTGCGTTTTATTTTAGCACTCCTAATTGGTAGTAGTTATCTCGCTGTATCCCATGCTTTCACACTGTATAGCTGCTGTCCCGGTCCTGCCTGCTCAACGTTCACTGCCTGAATGATGAGAACAGAGCACAATTACATACAAAAAGTACTGGACAAATTCGTTTTTTGGAAAAAAACTTCCTAAACTAGACCATAATTCTGTATAACAAAATAACTGCACGTGTACATGTAAATGGAGCTATTACGGGAACAAATTGACATACAAAGGTCAGTGAGGCAAGGCTGCCCACTGTCCATGCTATTATACGTAATAGAAATTCAAATTCTGAGTAATAAAATTAGGACAAACAAAAATATAGATGGTATACAAATTCAAACCTTATGAGAAGAATTCAAAGTGCTACAACACGCAGATGACTGTACAAACTTCATATGAGACTCCAATTTCTTCAAACACCTGGAAAAGGAATACAAAAATATTGGCAAAGTATCGGGGTAAAACATCAATCACGATAAAACTGAAATATTAAAAATAGAAAACTGGAGGGAAAAACACCCAGGATTAAACACACACACACACACACACACACACACACACACACACACACACAAGAATAGAGTCAAATCCCTCAGGATATTCTTTGTGACAAACGAAGAAAAGGAAAACTCTAAAAATGTAAAAATGTAAATGAACACAAATATCCAAATCTGGGCACTCACGCCACTATGCACAATGGACAGAACACAGGTTGCAAAAACCTGTTTATACTTGAATATGATCTACCTTCTAAACGCTGTAGACGAATATATATATATATATATATATATATATATATATATATATATATATATATATATATATATATATATATATATATATATATATATATATATATCAATGATGTATTAGTCAAATTTGACAATGAAAAAAATATAAAAGATAAAAAAGATTTTAAAAAATTCCCGAAAATCGCACGTTTCGGAAGTTTGGTACAACGTAGAAAAGCCAATGATGGCTCGATGAATAAAACAATATCTCAGGAGTAGAACAAGCCATATAGAATGGTTGTGTGCATTTAAATACGGAAATAGCAGAATGAAATCGAGGGTCATGGGTAGAATCAAGTATTTGGAAGTTGCGAACCTTCTCTTTTTATATAGCATGATAGAGAGGGTCCTACGTCACAATGGGTCATGGGGATAATCTAACTTATTTTTATTACTCCGCATGATTTTTTTCCCTTTAGATTATTCCTTTTTATTTCACATCAAGCTCGCGTCGAGCACCTGTGATCATAAGCATCAGTCGACTCGGTTCACTGATTTAGTATGTTCCAACCAGCATCACTCTTAGTCTGGTTCCCTGACGCTCTACACTCCGTTACTCTTCGTTAACGAAGAGTTACGGAGTGGAGAGCGGTCAGGGAACCAGACTACATCACTCTCGGTCCATTAATTTCCCACGTCACTTCTTGCAGTTATCCTTCTGAGTCGGACTGTCGACCATGTATTCTCCGACCAAATGGCTCACATGCTAAACGTAGCTGACGACGTACATTTTGTATATGTGAGACACGAATCATTAGATTTTTCGCTGGCTTGCATTCTTGTATTGAGCAGACTTAGTCGTCATAGTTGATTTCGTAGCAACAATACTAAAAACGAAAAAAATAAAATAAAAGAGAAATGCATACATTCGTCTGTTATGAATACCATCAGAATTATAACTTTGATTCACTTTTAAGGTTGTTTTAATTTCTCCTTCGAATAAGTCTGTGAAAAGCTTATTAGGTTGATGTTGAATTGTTGTCTTAAAACATACAGCCGTTAAATAAATCCTATATGTTAGTTGAATGCGTCAAAACGTCAGAGACACTCACTGTACCAGGGGTGATAAATTAATAGCTTGCACCAACACGAACTCAATACGTTCTAATACAATAGCCGCGTACAGCCATACGATCAGACAGTGCATTAATTAGGTCCACATGGGTGAAAAATATTCACTTAATTATATATATTAATTATATATATTCAATTAATTATATATATTAATTATATATATTCACTTAATTATATATATGTTTCGGTCGCTTAAAAAATTCTGTCGAATTACAGAGATTTTTGGTTAAAAATTACAGAGATATTTGGTTAAAAAAGGATTACGACATGCAGTGTGAATATTGTGGAACCTCTACTGGTCATTTGTGTCAGGGAGATTTATTCCTTTGTACGAAATGTGAACTGAAAAGATTTCCTAGAGTGACGAGAAGCCCTGTAAGTATGGCGGCAGATTACCAACGACAGCGATTAGCTGATAGCTCGTCAATAATGGTGAATGAACTTTTTTGTTTTTTTTACAAAACAAAAAGCAGCAGAGGGGGCGAATCGGACAACTTTTTATAGGCATCTATTTGGAAAATTAAGGCTTCCTCGAAAAGTGAATCGGACAAGCGTCGATTCGGCAAACTGAGGCTTCCTCGAAATCGTAAAAAAAAGGCATGCTCGAAGATGCCATGGTCGTTGTCGCCACCCCCTCTACTGCTATGGGTTAACCGAATATGTTATCAAGTCCGATACGATATCGCGTCCGAGGGTCTGATAAATTTATCGTCACAAATCCGTGTGGGATTGACTGAGCGTGACTAAAGAAATTTCTAAATTGATTATGATCCATATCACCGCCGCACCAAGTTTGCCAAATATTTCGTAGCGTATGAGTATCAACTCCGTTAAATACACACAATAAATTGCAGTTATCTCTGATCACTTTTGGTATTTGAGTGTATCGTTGAGTAACATATATCACATCAGTGTTTTTATGCCTGCCTCTGGAAAATATCCTAGCAGGATTGTTTTGATTGTCTAACATCACATCATCATATACGATTAAACTGTTAATACTTCCGTCGATGGAATCAATGCTCGGTGCTTCTTCGATATCGGTTATAAATTCAATGATATCTTCATCGATTTCCGATTTTGCTCTCTCGTTGTAATCCTTTAACACTTCGTAACATCTCTGATCGTCTACACTCGGGGCGACCAAATATAACTTGTCCCATTTCATCCATCTCGTTATTAAATTAAGTAATAATTGTGTCTTGCCACTTCCAGATGGTCCGATTATAATTATTCTAATTGAATTCGGTAACATCGCATGGTGTTTAATCGGTTCTCGTCGTCGGGTAGCTGAATAATCAATTACATTCATGTTATTATATATAAATTATGGATCTATATTGTGTGAAGTGTAAGGCGCGTACTGGCACAAATGACTTGACGACGATTACAACTAAAAATAACCGATCAACACTTTCTGGTAAGTGTGTACAATGCAGTACAAAGAAATTTAGATTTGCTTCCCTTGATAAATCAAAGGGATTAAAAAAAAAAACGAGGAGGTGATATTGCAGCCAAGCTAACTAAACTACCGGGAACACCGTGGGCGAAGTATCCAGGAGAAAAACACCTTCCAGGGTATAATTATTGTGGACCCGGGACTAGACTCGATATCCGACTTGATGATCAAAACCAACCTTGACGTGGTGAAGAACCAATAAATGCCATTGATAAAGCGTGTCATGCTCATGATGTCGCTTATAAAAGCAGCAATCTGCAACACAGACATCTCGCAGATGTGAAATTAATTCACGCATTGAATTCTATCACTGATAAATCCTTCAAAGAAAAATTGGCTTCATGGTTATTCAAATCAGAGATGAAAGGTAAATTGATGTTAGGTGCTGGTAATTAATAACAACATGGAATCAATTTATTATTCTCCAAAAGGATACTGGAGGGGTAAGGCAGCAATCGGTAAACTCGCTAGCGCCGCGAAGGTTAAATATACCACTGCGGATAATTGGTTATCCAAACAGGCGATATGGCAAATTTATCTACCGCCACCTAAACAAATTAACTTCTCGCATTTTGATGTGACCGTTCCAATGAGGTTCATCAAGCTGATATATTATTTCTGCCGCATGATGGTGGTTACAAATACACGCTAACCATATTTGATGTTGCGAGTCGATACAAACAAACAGAACCGCTAAAGACAAAATCATCAACTGAAGTAGCTTCTGCGTTTGAAAGGATTTATCGAAGAGGTCATCTGCGCTGGCCAAATCTATTACAAATTGATCCTGGCAAGGAATTTCAGGGTGCGGTTCTATCAACGATGAAGAATCATAATACCGCGTTACGACGAGGGCATACTGCACTACATCGCGATCAGGCAATTGTTGAACGATTTAATCGTACACTTGCTGAGCGGTTATTTGGATATCAATACGCGAAGGAATTCATCCAGGATAAACGATCCCGTGAATGGGTCAAGAGATTACCAGCTGTGATTACCGCGCTGAATAACGAGATTACTCGAACAATCAACATGAAACCTAACAACGCGATTAAAAGGAAGTATATACCAGTACAACCGCAAATTTTTTTAAAAAAAAAAACATTTCTCGGTAATGTCACTGTTAGGTATTTATACGAACCAGGCGAGTTCGAAGGTGGTAAAAAAAGGGCTACTGATCCTATTTGGAGTGTCACTGTACATAAAATATCTAGTATAACACGATCTACGGGTAGACCAGCAATCTATAGATTGGATTCAGCGTGGGTTTACTCGACAACAAGTGCAAGTGATACCCGAGGATACTCAATTACCACCGCGTGGTCTTAACTAGCACCTTTTCGTCTCTTGCACTCAAGACAAGTCAGCATCACATTATTTCTAGTATGACCTACGCTGCTATCTTTTCTGTCTACGGTAAATTGTCTAGAATCCTTATCCGACCAACACCAACTCATTATACAATTGCAACTCGCGCAGTGATTATTCTGTTGTTGTTTTAGTGTGATTATTAATTCGGCATCAATGTCAAATTCTCTGTTATTTTTCTTATCCTGCTGTTTATAACCAGATAACTTTTTCTGATTATGTCCTTGACGTTGTCAACGGTGACAATATCACTTATTGTAGTGTCATTTTTATCATCTAAAATAACTCTTCGAAGTTGATTTATTCTTCGTACTCTGAACACTGCGAAATAAACTAAATTTGACCACTCGATGTGATTATCCACTATCCAAACAATTGTATCGGATATAGTTAATCCCTGTGAAGAATGTATCGTCGCTGCGTATCCTAGCGTCCATGGGGATTTATCAGCACGCAACGCATCTTCAACGACGCTGATATCAACCAGTACAATATCATTTAACACTAAATTCTGCTTCTCTGTCAAGCCTGGAATATCAACCTCAATATTCTGCTTTCGTGTATCCGAAGGCCTATAACACAACGGCACTGGAAGTGTTGCAAATTTTTCTTTATGCATTTCAAATAACTTCATCTGAAGTGTGTCTCTGACTATTTTTCTACTTGCGATTATCAAATCGTTTGGTCTCCACGCTTCCCAAAAATCATTCATGGGAGTTTCTGAAATTATTTCACGCGCTGTCTCACATTGGATTCTATCAGGTTGTAATCTGATTAGTTTTTTGAACTCACGTAATTGTTCATTAAGTGCTCTATGATCGGTGTTAATTTCTTCATAATAGTCTACAAAATTCTTTAGCCAATCGTCTGGCGATAAACCGACAAAAGGTGGTGGTTGGCCATGATCGCCGCACATGACGACTTTTGTGTTCGCGTGCAATAACCAATCAAGAAATCTTTGTAATACATCTAATGACATCCCAAAAAATGACTTCAGGAATAAATTTCTCGCCCATTCGTTCAGGAGTCCATTCATCGCCTTTCCATCGAAAGAAACTGTGATAAGTACAAGCATTTACCCCTCGTTGTTTCATCTCTCTGGCGAGTCTGTGGGTTGGTGTTAACACAATCATATTTGATTTCCCACGAAATAATTAAATCGCACGAGTCGTCTTTCCTGACCCGCCACAACCGTTTAAATAAACTGTTTTATATCTACATATTGGATCAGATATCAGCGGTGCATTAGATAGTTCTGAACACTGATTGCTTTTCAAGTATTTATCTTCAATCGTAACATCTGCTGATTCGGAATAATCACACGGTATTTCCCGCTTAATTCTCCATGATCCCCAACTCTCGTCGGAGTTAGTGAATTCAGCCACTGCTTCGCTGTGTTTCATGTTTATGTAAAATGAATCAGTGGCGAATCTAACTGCGGTGTCAGGAAATCTATTTATCATCGAAAATAAATTGATAGAAGCATAAACCAGCATAGATGCCCTCAAATGTGTATACTGAAGACTGTGTCCATCACTGTAAGTAACAATTGTACCCAATTTGGTTCCATCGGACAAGAAAGCGTCTTTACGATCGACATATATACCCTTAGATGTTATATCCGCGATTACAAAATCGTATTCAACGCTATCTATAATCAACCGTGAAGAATATCTTGTATTGTCGTATTTACCACCTTGAGTAAACTTACCAATTATTCTTCTACCGAGATCTTTTGCTTCTTTGTTTCTGATTTCATATAACAGTTTGGACCAGTTCATGATATATTCTTCGTCGAGATCAGGGAATTGTTTTCGTTGTTCGCTGATTATACTATCTAGATCCGGTTGTGGTAGTAACCAGACTTCAGTCTGTGCTCGATATGATATAATTGCTTCACTGACAATCAGCGATATCAGCATACTACAATCGATCATATACCGTAACAGCACTATTGGCATCCAATGTTTCGCAGACATGTGTCTACCAATCCAAACATAACAGCACGGATGAAGTCCTTTAGCTAATTCAAATGATACCACACGAGCGAATCCGGTTAAATCAAAATCGGGTAGTGGTCCATTAATAGCAACAAGTGCCATCTCGTGTGTGGGATGTCCAAATCGCTTGAAGTATTCAGTGCATTCTCCGTACCCGAGAAAACTCCCGGGATAACACGCAACCATGTCAACCGAAATAATAGTTTTGGGGTCATATTTTGTATTCCATAATCCGCCGTGGTTATATTCAATGCAGCTTGATTTGATGTCTGATAAAAATTCAGCTCGCGTTGGTTTCCACGAGTTTCTCTTTCTTGCAAAATGAGCTGCAACCGACGGAATTGTAAAGCAATTTGTTAATAATTGTTCGTCGTCGAAACTCTTTGAGAAACTACCAGCTAGTTTTTTCATCTTGTCATGGAGGGCTTCGGTACGGTATTATTCTCCATTGGGTCTTACAAACTGATCGAATCCACCCTCGGGGTTTTCAGCGCTGTGAAGTAACCACACTGACACAGGATAGTTTTTATTAAACTGGTAAAGAAAATCAAATAATTTTTTATCAGAGAATTCTGGAGAAAATTCCGTGGGTATATATTTTATTGTTCTATTTTGCGGGAATATTGTTACTGCAGATGTCCATGCGTGTTCGTTATGATCAATAATTTTGATTGGGGCTCCTTTTGATTTATATTTCGATTCGTGTAATATCTCGCCGGTTAACGTCGCTACGGTTATTGGGAATCTTAATGATGTTTCTAATTTGGCTATATCCTTAATCGATGATCCGTTTTTTCTAACTGTTAATTCCTATTCATTTATTTTTTGGCGTCTTAGATCAGTCATTTTGTTCCCCCGGGATGCATTTGTGAAGTGTTCTATTATTCGTTCTGCTACACAATTCAGCGACGACAGTTTCATGGGTTTTAGTTTTTCAATACTCGGTTTATCATTTAACGGATATATCCCATAAACAACTGCTGTTACAGGATAAGATCTTTCGTAATACGGTTTGTCAATTCCAGTCATAATTCCTGGTTTGGAATCTCGACTCACAGTGACAGTTTTTTTATTCTTCAAGATGGGTTCAAATTATCCCTGATAATCCAATCTCCGGTGTCTGAACGGATAATGAATTTCACTCTAAAGAAATACCTTTTCCGCGTAAGATGTGAAATTATCACTGCTGCGCTTTAATCGTCCATTGATTCGAAATGTCGACCAGCAGTGAGATGCTCCGTCACGCTTGAATTCATTAAAATAATTGCTGATTTTACCCAACATGGTTTTATCACGAATTTTACACTTTGGTGTTACGGAGACTCTATCGAGATTGAATTTAGCATTTTTCCTAGGCGTAATTTTCGATAATCTCTCGAATCCCTTCATGCTATAATTAAAACAAGTATTTAAATAGAGAATCTATATATAATGAATCATTGCAAATGGCTTATGATTGGATCAGTAACCCCGTGTAACAAATCATGCAGAAGGGAGTTCTGTGGATATCATATGCAAAGTTTTCGACGTGGAAGCCTTGGCCCGATCCATTGTATACGATGTGGGGTAGGGGTGCGTGGTAAATCACAGTTGTGTCTCGGTTGTGGTGGTAAGCGATATAGGGAGCTGAAGCGTTACTATGATAAGAGAATCAAAGATTACACTAAGAACTCCATCAATGACTCTACCTCTGACAGCGTCCTTGACTCCGTCAACGACAAAATCATAAGAACTCATCTACATCGGAAGATTTCCAAATGTAATCATTAGACCAAACAATGAATTAGACAAATAGTATTATATATACAAATGAACCAAGAATTACGACCATATCCCGTGATCAGCAACTATGAGGCATCCAGTGATGGTATTGTCAGACATCGTAAACTGAAGAAATCAGTTGGTGTTGTGAATAATCAAGGGTGTTTGGTGTTTACCGCTGGAGGGAAAAATCATCTTAATCATAGAATCATATATGAATGTTTCCATGGATTGATCAAGGATGGTTTTGTTATCGATCACATTGATTCCAATCCTAAGAACAATTCTTTATCAAAATCTGCAGGCTGTTACACAAAGCGAAAATTTAAAACGAGGATAGACTGGACAACACTCGAAAAAAGCGAGGCCCATAGAATCTTTTAATACAACAAATAACGAAGAAATAGTATTTCAATAAATAGCTAAGGCCGGTAGGTATTTCGATATTTGTCGACCTTCTGTTCAATGCGTCGCAGAGGAGATTTATCGATCTGCGATTTCAAAAAAGACCGGGCAAAGGATTCAATTCGTTTATGTATAGACAACCATCTCTGGAAATATATTTTTCATATTAGAAGTATATAATTATCAATAATATGAATTCTCAAAATATCAATGAGGTTATAACCGAAATTTTAGATTTGAAATCTCAGGGGATTTACATATCAGATAATTTAAACTGCGATCAAATTATGTCCGACTTCGAGGACAATGAATACGGCGCCAACAATAACAAATATGTACTACCCAAACAATATGCACTGATAAAACGAATTCAAAATTTTATCCGTGATTCCCTTCTATGCTGTGACGACGTCAGTAAGTTTGTCCCATTATTTACTATCGTGGAAAAAATAAGAAAGGAATTAGGGAAGGAGTATGAAGTAAAAAGAGTAATTAATTCAAAAATCAGAAATATAAGATTGTTAATTGAACAAAATGAAAAACCCCTTCGGATGGTCTGTTTTAGTCAACAATAGCGGTGAAATTATATACTGGCATTTATCAATGAGTGTTTTACTACAAGGAAGTTGTAAAATATTTTTTTATTACTGAAATTTTCATAGTAAATACTTTTTTAGTCGTTTTTGACCGATTTTGGCCATTTTTTGACTGATTTTCAGTGGTGTCGGTCGGGTCAAATGGTCGATTTTGCATGGGATTTCCCGTAGACTTTTCAACCTAAAATTACTTTTATGATGTTTTAGGTCAAAAACTGACTAAAATCAAGCAATGATGACTAAAAAATGACCCAAAAACGACAAAAACGACCAAAAATGACTGTTGGTGTCAGTCGGGTCAAATGGTCGATTTTGCATGGGATTTCCTGTAGACTTTTCCACCTAAAATTATTTTCGGGTGACAAAATTACTGCATTTAGATTGAAATCTCTTCGTACACTAATTGGAAAATTGTTTACGATTTCAATAATGGTTAATGAGTCATTAACGACTAAATTCGCTCGTGAGCGACTAGACGCGATTAAAAGATTTATACCAATCCGCGACTCTGTCAGGAATAAACTGCAAACTAGACAGAGTTTACAAACTGACTTTTCTGTGGGATCTGAAGAGTTGTTTAAACCAATAACCACAGCAACGAAGGGGGTAGAGCGTGCTATATGGGGAGATGTTCCCGAGACGGGGGAAAAAAGAAAAGAAAAATATCTTATTGGTGAACTTGAAAAAATATCAGCGGAAACTGAACAAACAAAAAAATCTTTAATAACACTTCCTGGTGATATAATAACTGCTGCAAGACGACAAGAACAACAAGAACGAGAACAACAAGAACGAGAACAACGAGAACGAGAACTTCTTGAAGAAGAACTTGCTAGTAGACCACCACTTATCGCACCACCTGAACCACCACAAGAAGAAGAAGAAGAAGAAGAAGAAGAAGAAGAAGAAGAAGAAGAAGAAGAAGAAGAAGAAGAAGAAGAAGAAGGTGGACGAGTTGCATTCAATGACAAACTTCGTCCCGGTAAATTCGATGAATTAAAAAATAAAAAATTTAATTCTATCGAAGAATTAGCTAATTTCGTCACTAGCAGTTTTCATCAGAGAAAAAAATTATATCCATGATGATTATAATCTACCTAATAGAAAAAATTGGTATAATGGATTATATCGTATAATGGCAGATGTTTCTCAGGCATCGAAAAAAGATTCTACGTATAACGAATATATGGCAGCAATAAAAAAGGTTGAATCATTTACAGAGAAGCAATCGGATACCGGATTTCTTAGATTACCAGAGCAATCAAACTTTTTGATATAACACAAGGTGCAATTGGTACAACTAAAAAATTTACAACAAGTGGATATTCTGGGACTGGAATTTCAGGTAGTGGTCTAATTCAATGTCCTGGTAATATTCTCAGTGATATATCTCGATTAGAAGTTCTCATCGGAGGGAAACGAGCTGGAAATAACTCACCGGAAGTAATTAATGAAGCAGCTGATATCTGCATGCGGTTATTTCAAGGAGGTATCATGGATATTGGTCTATATCGAGATTTCATTGATGAGTTAGTTGAAAATCCTACGGATTGTTACCACAGCGACTAATCTGATGACGAAGTCGAAAATCCTTTGGATTTTTCATTAGATAAATATCATTTAAATAAGATGATCATACACTACAACCATGACAAACCAACCAGCGTCTATGTAGTAAACTCACGATTTCCTGTTTATAGCGCGTACTATGGTGATGGTCTCGGTAATACAATTGCAGGGTTATTTGCAAGAATGGCTCCAAAAGTAGCGCCGCTAGCAAAACAATTATCGATGAAAGCCATTGATGTTATTCGTGATAAGGGTATTAGCGCTGTTGGAGATGCCGGAAAAGCGTTTTCAGCAGCGAAGGATAAACTAACAGCGCTAGTTCGACGGCGAAGGAAACCAGGACCACTACCATCTACAGCGGAAATGTCCGCGAGTGTTAGTAAAATAATAAATAACGCAGTGGATCAGAAACTAGCGTCACTGGTGACTAACGCCCAAGATAACATAACCGCAAATATGATAGCGGGAAGTGGCTTAAAAAAACACGACGTCGATGATTTAGATCAATGAATATATAATAAAATGTTCAAACGGTCACCTGATCCAGCGTTTGATATGGATGCCCCAGTGCGCAAGGATGATTCTGTACGCGATTATCAATTTTATGCCTATCACGCAATACAACCAGATCTTCAATCAAGAATTGAACTCAAGTTCATGATACCAGTAAATATTTTCTACCCGCTGAAGCGTTTATCGAAGTAGAAGGAGAACTTGTAACAAATGTCGCAGCTCATACACCATATGCAGATGACCCACTTGTCCGAGTGGGTTTTGTTAAAAATGGGATCATGGCGTTATTTACTAGCGCTAGATATCTCATTGATGGAAAAGAAATTGAAACCATTGAGAATGATGTTGATGTTGCAACAACAATGATAGGGTTAGCGAGATACTCGGACGATTATACAAGATAGGCAGGTACATCTATGATGTTCGCTAAGGATATTACTGATCACCCTAATCACACTCCGTATATTAAAATACGAACTGCAAGAGCTACTTCAATTGACCCACAACCCGATACCCCTGAACACAGAGATAGACCTGCTGCTGAGTTTGATATTGTCGGAAGCGCTAATTCCGATTACAATTTAGGATATGCAACGCGCAAAGCAATGCTACAAGGAGAACGTCGACGATTTTCATGCGCGATTCCACTGCATCATATATTTGGATTCTGCAGAAATGTCCGAAAAGTCATCTATGGAGCAAAGCATACGGTAGTACTCGTGCGAAAGGGTACTGATGATGGTGCAATTTGGCGAGGTGCTGATGTTGCTGATGGTAAAGTTAGATTATTTAAACTATCACTGTGGATGCCAGTGTTGACTCCATCAATCACCACAGAGGAGCGATTACTATCATTTATGGACCAAGGAGGAAAATCGTTGCTGAGTTGGTTATCGGTGTCTACAGATACTATAGATTCTGATATCACTGGTACATTTACATGGCACCTGGCAGCGCGACAAGGTGTTTCAAGTCCCCGTCATATATTTATTGCGCTACAGGATAGAACGCGAGTAGATAATCAAACACGTAGCCATATGATATTTGATCAGTTAGGCATTAAAGAAGTCTCGCTGAGAATAAACGGGCAACAGGAACCATCCGAGGATATACAACTTGATTATGATAACAATTATATTTCACGCGTATATCATCGTCTATTGTCATCAAAATGTTGATACTGGTTTACAAATATCACAATTGGATTTTAAAAATCTGTATCCGATCTATTACTTTTCGCTGGAACATCTTGATTTAACAAGACAATCCGTCGTTGATATACAGTTTAGAACTCGTGTAATCCGTCCGACTAATGCGGCGGGTGATGTTCTTTTCCCGAATTAAAGAGCAGTTGCTGTCATTCTCAGCGACAAATCAATGCTTCTTGAAGGTGTTGGTGGAAGAATGAGAATGGTAGATGCGCCGGTAGAAAATATGCAACAATTAGATCAATCTGTTATTGTATAATGTCATATAGTCATATTAGTGTTGGATTAAATCCGGTCAACTCAAGAAATTGCAATCGGAATCAGCTAAAAAAATGTGGAACTACATTAACGCTGAAACCTAATCAGATGACAGGCGGGGCAAATAAATTGTCGCTGACAAATCGTCAAACAAAACTTTTAAGTGCCGATGTCGAAAATCAAAAAGGAATTCGAATTAAACTTTCTGCGGCTGCAATCGATAATATGAAAAAGACCGGTGGTATATTTCCGTTGTTAGCTGCGTTACCAGCGTTGATTTCGGCAGCAGCCCCAGCGGTGGCTAAAGCGGCGGCGTTAGGGGCCGTTGGTACCGCGGCAGGAATGGCACTAAAGAAAGCAACTGGGAAGGGATATAAAAAAAAGAAGGGAAAGGGTCTAAGACTACCAGGAACCTCGTATTCATGGTACAGCGGAAAGGGTCTAAGACTAGGACCGGTTTACTAACTCGGGAATCTTCGATTCCTATGTCCAATTTTGATTTAATCGATGCTGCTAAAACAATGGCCATAAAAAAACTTCAGAGGTGTCTTTATGAAAGACCAGTTGCCGACACAACCAAACAGCGCTGAAACCGGTATCATTAATCTCGATAACAGCACCGGACCCGGAACCCACTGGGTTGCATACGCGATTGATCCACGTGCAATTGTTTATTTCGATTCGTATGGATTAGCACCGCCGAAGGAATTTAACCGTTATATAAACCGCTTAAAAACTCCTTGTTGGTATTCTACGCTATCAACACAACAAATGAATGACCCACCAATCTGTGGCAGCGAAGTATTAAATGTCCTTGACGCTATTTCAACATCTGGAAAACCACCACATGTTGTCGTAAATGAATATACTATTAATCGCTGGCGGCATCGATGATTTTGCAACGAAAAGAATTTAGAGCGATTATATAGAATAACATGATTGATATTTGGGGACGACCTCTATTACCATCGAAGAAACCAACCAAAGAAACTTCTGCAACCGGTGATATAAAAAAAATAATCGAAGATGAAATAGCTGAGACGTTGAACCTAGCAAGTGTTGATCCCAATTAAATAGTTGTATTTCAAGATCGTCAGGGTAAATTGAAATCTAGTAATGTTTCCCTGGATGATATTTTAGTTCAACAAAGCGGCGTACCCGAAGGCACTATCGCGATGTTTTCCGATCAGGGTAAACTCAAACCGGGTTACTTATATCAACTATCTTGGAACGAATTAACAATATTGACAAGCCGTTATTAGATTTCCTTGCAAATTCACCGGTAACCACACCGAAGCTCACAACGATAAAAGATTCTATGTTGGAACTAGGAACACTTCAAAGCAAATATGCAGATCACGTTGAAAAGTTTACATCATTTCGTAAAAATATCATTGAGAAATTTTTTGCAACCACGTTGGATAAACTCGACATAAAACTTCCTGATATTAAAAAATCCATCGAAGAAATGAAAAACACCATCGAGGCAATCAAGGAGGATGCAACGAGGATGATAACAATGGTTGAAAAAGCAATAATCCCTCATGCGAAAACCAACGACGTAGTATACACGATCCAACACGGATCATTTGCGTGGACACCTACAAACAACAAATTAGATATTACTGCAACCGTCAAAGGTATTTATCGATTAACACTAGTGATACCGACTCAATTTAATATATCATCGTCGAGTTCATCTGGGGTCAACAATATGATATCAACGATCATCGACAAGGATACAACTGAACAGTTCACGATAGCATCCACTGATAAAAATTTGGTTAGGGTTTCGGTATCATGGTATATGGAATTCGTAGCGGATTTAAGTAAACAATTAAACAGCTAGTGGTTTCAATTGAAATCGTAAACTGATTTGGAAATAAAATGTCATCACCGACGATACCGTCAGTATCTCAATACCGTTATGATCAGGTCAGAGAATTTCAAACTAGACTCAAAACCCTCGCCGAGGAGTATCAAACAAAAATAAAAAAATACCGACGAAGAATCACCGCAATTGATGTTACCGTGTACTCGGTGAGTGGTGTAATCACCGGAGCTGGTATAATACTATCTTCTGTGACAATGATTGCCCCGATAGCTGTTCCAATTTGCATATCCGCTGCGACAACAATCGCGGGAATAATTTCGATAATAACAAAAACAATATCATGCAGCCAACGCAAACTGCAAGATTACATAATTAAATTTCATGCTGTATCAACCGCGTACTCGCAATTATCCTCGATGATATCGTCGTCGCTCGATGATACATTAATATCCGATAATGAGTTCTCAGCGATGGTAAGTATTTATGATTCCGCGATGTCAAAATTAGAAATACAATATGAATATAATAACGATGACAACACCGCAGGAACTACTTCAACGAATAGTAAAAAATACCGAACCAATTCAACAAAGAACGGAAAATACCACACCGATGAAGACCAGCATGATATCAATAACCTCAACCAATCCTGAATTCAGTGTGAATTTTCCTATTCTGATTCCCGTGAAGGAGATAGTGTTAGCGAAATTATGAGTGTATCACAGTTGGCCTAATATTAGGTCGGTAGCATTTGGCGGTCAACAACCGAATAATTCTTTGGTATTTGCGAATAAGAATAAACCCGATGGAACTCCAGACTGAAACGTCGTTTCGATACCATCTGGGTCATACCAAATCGAAAAAATCAATGCTGAATTCCAGCGTAGAATAAAATCCTTTACTGGAGCAGAATCGAAAATCGCTATAACGGTTCATGAACCAACGTTATCATCCGTGATCGAGATAAACTCACCAAATTATATCGTAGATATCTATCAGAGTTCTATAAGGACAATACTGGGATGGCCTGAAATACCACCTCAGACAGCTTATCAAATACCCCAACCCAAAAAATCTGATTATGTGACAGATGAAAAATCATATCATGAAATCAATCCGTCATATCGAAATGATTTATCCGATATAAAAAATGCAAACGTAACCGATAGATTTATATTTACCGATAATAATACCATGCAATGGGATTTTATTTTTGAGAAAACCCTTGATTCATTCGTTACCATTGCATTTACGCTAAAATACGTCATTGATTACTTTGGTGAGATTAATCGATTACATAAAACACAACTAGAACAACTACGACGGAGCTTCCAAGAGCATCTCTCTGATATAACAAAGCCGCATGATGAAATCATAAAATATGTTGAGATATTAAATCAGCTTGTATCCGATATGGAATATATCAACAAACGAATAATTCAGGCGATAATTAATGACGAGAACGGGGATAAAGAAAAATTTCTAACCAGCTTATAATATAACAGAGGTCGATTTACCCGATTTCAAGTTTCCTGGGTATAACGCAAATGAACTTAAAAAATCCGTTAATGATCTTATTCAAGAAAACTTTTCTTTGATACTCAACAAATGGAAACAACAAACAACAATCCTCAAACATAATAATGACCCAGACGGAGGCGGCAGGCATATCGTTCTTCAAAATGTGAATATAACCTCGGTGATAGCATTGAATTTAGTATGTGATGTTATCGAAGGTAGCTATCAAATAAATCTCGAGCGATCAAATCAAGCTCAGCAGGGATATATTTTATACTCTTTTGCATCAACAGCTCCTCCAGGATTTCTAATCGTTGAGGACCCAACTAATCCAGTTTATATGCGATGTCATAATAATTCGCTAACGATAATTAATTTCAGACTCACTGACCAATCTAATAATCTGATTGATTTACGCGGCGAGGTTCAACAAAATAGTCTGTTTGTGAAGTCCTAAATGATTTTCATCGTAAAAATAATTGTTAACCCATAGCAGCAGAGGGGTTGGCGACAACGACCATGGCATCTTCGAGCATGCCTTTTTTTACGATTTCGAGGAAGCCTCAGTTTGCCGAATCGACGCATGTCCGATTCACTTTTCGAGGAAGCCTTAATTTTCCAAATAGATGCCTATAAAAAGTTGTCCGATTCGCCCCCTCTGCTGCTCAAAACGAACACATTGCCATATGATTATATAGTGAAGCTGTGTGTGGATACATATTGTGACAGTGACATTGAGACTGCAAAACGGACCCTGTTATCAGTGGTACAAACAGTTGAGAGAATGATAAAGAGGAAAGGTATGGTTAAAAATCTACAAATAATATGAAAGATATTTGGAATCTATTACTGTCCACAGATCCAAATGACATAGCTAGTGTTTGCGCTTTGGATCTTTCAAAGTTGCCACCGGTATCTTACAATTATGTCACTCTGCCACCAAATGTGTTATTTCTTAACAATTTCAGTTTTGCTGATGATATGTCATGATAAGTCCTTCTATAACAGGTTTAAGGAAATTATTAAAGATATGTGAGCAATACGCATTTGAGAATGATATAATGTATAATACAAAATAAATCAGTATGCATGGTCTTTCAGACACCTTCTTTCAAATTACCATCTCCTCCCCTTGTGTATCTTAACGGCAATGCTCTTATCTATGTCAACACTTATACGTATTTGGGTCATATTTTGAAATCCAATCGGTCGGATAATGAAGATATGATGAGACATTACCGATCTCTGTGTACTCGAACAAACATGCTTCTGCGTAAATTCAAGACTTGTTCATTGCATATCAAAATTAGATTATTCAAATCTTATTGCTGCACCATGAATTGCGCTCCTCTGTGGACAAACTTTAGTGAATGTATGAAAAGAAAACTAGTTATTGGTCATAATAATAGTCTTCGTTTTCTATTAATTAAGAAAACTGATATTCATATAAAATGTGATTTCTAATTGACAACATGAAGACTCACTTCATGACCTTAATTAAACCTGTAACCCAGAAAATCATATTTACCATGTATCTTTTAGAATCAAACAAATAAATATATAAAAGATGGAAATGTATTATAGTTAGATTCCTTTCAAAAGAAGACCAGTGCCTCCAACATGTTTGTTAACTATAATGTATTCAGTTTTGATGAAATAATGAGAAAGTATGTATTCTCAATGATGACAAGAATATCTAATAGTAAGAACTGTATTTTGAAATCTCTTTGGAACTATGACATTCATGTAAATTCAAATATTATTAGTAGATGGAACAAATTACTCTTTAAATGTGTCATTTAATTTTTATTATTAATAATGCATGACGCAGTTAATAGTTGTAGATGTTGCTGTGTGTATATATATATATATATATATATATATATATATATATATATATATATATATATATATATATATATATATATGTGTGTGTGTGTGTGTGTACTTTTATGTTTAAAATGTTTTTTTTTTGTTTTTTTTCTGGGTTTTTTTAAATAATTTTTTTTTTATAAAACTTTATTTTTTACTTTAGAGGTATGGACTTTGTAGTCTGAAATAAAGAATTCTTATTCTTCTTCTTCTTATTATTATATTTAAGCATGGTTTCAGGAGGTGGAGTGCACGAAGATCGTCCGTTCACTGCGAAAGCTGAAACTAATGTCACTGATAGCCAACAAGGTGAGGTAATTGGCACGAGTTATTGTTCTTTTTCTGTATATTTTATAATTGTGATTTATTTATATAAAAATAACACAAACGCCGAAAATTCTTTGCAACTAGTTTCGCATTTTAGTCTAAGCTTCTTCAGGCATGAAATGTTTTGAAAGTAACGGATGACGTCTTTTATTTTAAAACAACAATTACGTCATTACGTAACGTCATAAATGATATATACATCATCATAACAAACATGACATGATCGAAAAGATACACGAGTCTCTAATGAAACTTGAATTAATAAATAATACCATTAACTAGAGACAAACAGTCATACATATAATTATATTGCATAAAAGGATACATTTTATACAATTTTATTTATAATTTAAATTGATATATTGTACGTCCTTTATAGCAATGTTTATATATATATATATATATATATATATATATATATATATATATATATATATATATATATATATATATATATATATATATATATATATATATATATATATATTATAGATAGACGAATGTTAAACTTTTCTAGGTAAATAACAGAACTTCGTGATAGATCTAACCTATACATACCTCAGTATTATCTATCTAAAAATTAATTTTTACCAAAGCATTATTTTCAATGGAAAATTCCCTCTTTCGAGATTATGACCAACTTTTCGTCGAATTTTCTTAAGCCCATTCTTAAGTTGTTCATGAACAGGAATCTAGAGAGAAAAAAAGTCCATCCTATAATTAACAAAATTGGAGAGAAGCGAAGATTTGACGCTTTGTTTAGGTTGTAGCTCATTCAATAATTACCTATTCAGAAATAATTTATTAAGCGAGCAATCGTTCATGCAGTGCACCAGAAACGGAATAAATCTTTTCTTGTAGTGTTCATAATTATTGATACCAGGAACACTAAAATAAGTACCGTAGTCTAAAGTAGAGACGCATTTTAATTACTAATAAGTGATGAGCAATCCCTCAGGCAAACGAGATAGTCAAAACATTAAAAAATCCATAATATAAATGATTGATCTAGTATTTTTGGAAATGTCTAGTCTAGACTTGCTATGACCCCCTGGTATGTTTATGCATCACAGATCCATCATCAGCGATGATGTTAAAATTCATTTACCCAATCACCCCAACCCCTGCCGCGAGTCATTAGTAAATTTTCGTATCATTCATATTAGCAGAAATATATTTATCCTATAAATACGTGTTAATTACTACATGATAATCTTACACAAGTATATGCACACCTTTCTTGTATTATTTTATTAGCTTATGTCAAGTATGGCTTTTAAAGGTATCAATACTTTAGTAACTCAAGTAAGTCAGGTAAGTAAAGATTACCGTGAGTGAAGAGAGTCGAAATAAGCACAACCAACCTCGTGTACTTTTTAAGATTCAGTCTACGAGATGTTCTCTAATAGACACCATTTAGTCATATTCAATTAAAATAGAAGATATTAGATTCTGAGCTTGTAAAACATATTCCTATGCACACTTGTTTCCATCACACACACACACACACACACACACACACACCATTCCAAATGTTAGTGTCTTGTTTGTCACCGAGCGCAAAATGGGACAGGGTCCAATGCTAGCTGCATATATACGCATTTTCTTCGGGTATATTTGTTCGACTCATTATGAAGAATATTGAGAGAAGAAAAGTGGTTATAAATGCAGCAGCATAAATTACTGCACCGTTTAAAGTCCTAAAACTGCATGCAGAGGTATATGTTATTCTTAATTATAGACGATGGAAAAAGAGGTAATACTCGGGACGATATATTGAACCAACAGAAAGAGTTATGACAAATTAGGCCAAAATAATAATATCTGCAAACACCAAAACAATTTAATTAACCGTGAAAATGAAGTTAAAAAAAATAAAAGGTTCGCTCATCAAAAGTAAGTTAAGTGAGGACAAGTTAACGTTGGAGGAGTACGGTTTAGTGGTAAAAATATGAAAATTCAGCTAGACCTGGTTTCAAGGTTACCGTTGTATTTTGTAAATTTATTTGTAAATAATTAGAGGGTTTTGGCTTCCAGTCTTTAAATGTTGGATACAACATAATTTTGTTTTTATTAAAATATTTAGTCTTGGGAACTCTTTACTTGCATTCCAAAATCTTGAAAATGGGATACGATACAAAGTGGAGTGAAAGATTGTTCACGAGTCTGTTGATAAATGGATATGTTATTGGTGCAAATGCAAACATTGTACATAACCTGGAACAGTATTTTAAATACTGAACATTTCACCTGGCCTGGAAATTACAAAACGTTGAGCTCTAGTTCCAAGTTGTGTTTCCAGTGACAAACAGTCAAAAGTGACTGTACTAATGTAAAGTTTTGTCGTCTGACACAATACTCAAGGTCAAATTCAGCCTCAAAAGTTTTTGGATCTGCACGCCTGGTCTTCTCTTACTTTAAAAAAAGCCGTCGACTCCGTTGAGGTGACGCATGTTGGAAAATGCTCTCAAATCGAAAAGGCTGAATTTGACTCTTTTTGCATTTTGTAAGCAATGATGAATAAATATTGTAATAGTCTCTTTAATATGATGGGTAGGGAGTCTTTTTCTCATTTTTGTTTTACGAAATATGCTGCAAATGCAATTATGATGTACTGATGAAAGAATGTATTTGAGCAATGTAATGTGATTAGAAATGTAGAGATTGACATCTACCCTGATATTGGGATGCCCTTGCTCATGCAACTGCATTGCCAACTTCGGTCTTGCACATTATCAACTCTTTAGAATCTTACTTCTTATGCATTTATCACACATTCTCAATATCGACGTATGAATATCACTACGATGACAGCATGACTACCCCTTCCTAGACCCTTATGTTAGTGCAAACAAAATATGACAACAACTTTGTTGAGGCAACAGCGTAGATTTCGTTATTGATTACCTGTCAAAGACCAATCATTATCGTCATCATGCAAAAAGGGTTTGGCTGAGAAACGTCTCTTTAAGCAACTACTGCATTTTTTAATACTTGAAATCGCTAGCAATTTATATTTATATTTTGCCAAAAAATTACAATGACTATCAATGTCATAAAATTTCAAACAACTATTAATAACTCGCTCTGATTTACAGGTCACATGTCTTACTGCTAAAACGAATGCACTACTAATAACTCGTTGATATTTTACAAAATTAAAGCATAAATTCAATTAGATTGTTTCTTGTATTGTCTTTTATTATTAAGACTTACGTAGTTAAACAAAATGAGCATACAATACAAAGGTTAGTGCATTTCTATGGGAAAGTATAAACTCGTTTAACAACCTAGATGAAGTGAATGTCAAGTTCTATGAGGATTTTCACTCCATCATTGCTAACGTTCCAATGGCAAATAAACTCGTCATTCTTGGCATCATATCTGGTGCAAATGTCAAAAAGGTAGTATGTCCGATGCCGCGTTCAGCAAGGGCGATATGTCCAGTCCTATGGTGACAATTGTACAGTGCTTTCCTTACGAGACAGGAACCAGGTGGTTTACCTGGCTACTTTTACTTTACAACCGGCTGCTTTAAAATTAAAACAACCAAAAACCCAACCTGTATTCGGATTGGGGGAGATCTGCCAAACCCCTAACCTACATTCGCGCCTCACACTCCATTAAATCTAATGGAAGACCCTGATGATAGATATTTCAAAGGCTAAGATCAGTGCAGCATATAGTGGTATGGTTTTGATGGTAGATGTGTTTAGTTCTAAAGTCATTGAGTTAGTTATGCATCGAGTAAAATAATAATCCAGGCACAGAATCATTTTTCACTTAGCTGAATTAGCTTGGTGCCAAACACGGTGAAAGCTAAGACGTCAACAAATTTCCCAAATGTAACTGTTTCATTATCTAGTTAAATAATCTAAATTTTGAAACTTTTAAAACATTTTTTCCGTTTGTATGATAAAAATTATGTGAAACCAAATAAACTTTATTGTAGCCTTGGTGCCATCCATGAGTAAAGAACAATACATTCAACTGGATGGGAACAGGTACCAGGCCACTAATTGGCCATGAAATAATAACTGTATGACTATTTGATAACTCGTCAATTTTGAACATGTTGAAGATTATGGATACATTGCAAGGTTAATAATCGGAACACCAGTGAACAACCCAAACGTGTCTCAGACTGGGACTAATGTGTACGAACAGCCGAAAACCTTCGTCACATCCTTGTCCGCTTACATTATATCATGGAAAGAAAAGTCTGGGACTTGTACCTCCACCACCATAAAAATCCCACAATTAAGAGTGATAGATCCTATTCTTTATTTCTTTTCCAACAGAATTCATAGCGAGTTAGATTTAAAGTTTTGTTTTGCACTTTTTTAAAAACTGATTTGGCAAAATAGTTCTGACGGCGAAACATTGAGGACTAAACCATAATGAATCATTTGATTTGGCAGCTTTATAAATCGAGACTTATTCTTAAATGTCACTTAAAAAGCTCAATTATTCTCAGAAGGCAAGGACCATGCATTGTCCCAATTGTTACATGGAAGATTGCGTTCTTTTGGGATGGAGGTATTTATTCATTACAAGGAGCACTAAAAGCCATTGACAACTCTTTGGTTGTGGATCATGACCAAATATTGCACCAAAAGAACAAGGGCATTAACTCTACACTGTCAACACTGAATACTAATCTGATGTTTATGTTATTTTATTCTGAATGATGTACTGACGATAATATGCTTTCATTGTACATATTCGAGATATTATATAATAATGTATATCTAAATTCTAACTTTTTACATGTATACTTGTTAAAAACTTTTTCGATGAAAATCATAAACTGTCACCTTACATCCAATATAATTTACACTATATAATATTAAATTTTTCATAAGAGTATGAAAATTATTCTACATCTGTCTTGCGCCATTCGGTGCAAACATTTTGTATAAATAAGTTTTGCAGACTCGGAAACTAATAACTCTTCCAAAAGAAGATTAAGATCGTTATGTTTTGTACGCGAGAAAACCTTTATGGAGATCAATAGTCGTTTCATTTTATTATCCCTTTCATAAACGAGGGTAAATTAATCCAACTGTATAAATCACAAGTGAGTGTGCTACAAAAAATGACTTAGCATGGTGTTTTAGAATGCATACCATGACACTTCCACATTTCATTATGCAGTTGGAGGCAATAGCAGTGCCCATTGAGACAAGTTTACTTTAACTAGAAACGAGAATTATAATATTATCAACGGCAATTTCTTAATACAGGTCAAAGTTTTAGAATATTCTTCTAATTCTTAAAAATGTTAATACATGAATTTAGCAGGTTTCAGTTTCTGTTCTTATGAATTTAACTAAAATTTTACTTTTTTTATTTTCCCAGCAGTAACACATGGTATAATTTTTGTTTTTAGTTGAAAACCTTATTTAATTTCTTGCCTTTTAAACTGATATATGATTTCAATTAATCAAATTTTAGCAAGAAAATACTGACAAACTACCATTGTCAACCTCCAATTTTAATCACCTTCACCAAATTATGTGTTCTCGCCAGATTAATTTCAAGAATGTATTGGAATATTTTCCTTTTCCTTGCATTTATTATATTTACATGGATACACACATATGTCTTACTGTAAAGTGTTTGCAGTTACATATAGACATATGAATATAAAAATGTATCTATGTGCCTATGAATGTAATAGCAGCTCACCATCTCCATTCTTCCACCGGCACGTTTCCTGTTCCATTAATTTTGTGATGTTTCAACATCATGATCTGTTATATTAATTCATTGTTAATGTCTTTTCAATGCATTGTGTGCATTTGGTAAATTTTGAAGAAGGGCAATCTTAAATTAGTTGGACGAATATCCCTTTCCATTATACGAATGCTCTGGCAGTAAATTATGTTAAATCAAATCAATTCAAGTTATTGTTAATGAATATTATTACTATTCATACTACAAATTATCATCTAATGCAAATATGTATAATGAATGAATTTCTTATTTATTTTTGGTTTAATTTAATGCCGTATCCATAAAATATAAAGCTATAAAATATAAAGCTAATTTTATATGTTAGGAAATTTAGAAAGAGTCGATTTTACGAAACTAATCCATGCTGTCTTAAAGTCTTGTGATTGCTGTAATATGACGTCTACATTGGATATTTACTCTGGTTTAGAAATAAAATCTAACATAGCTAGAAGCAGAGATGTAAATGCAACTGATATAATATATACACGAACTAAAACTATCAACCTTACTAAACAATGCTGATGAAAATCGGTCGCAAAATTAAAGAAATCTTTAATTTAAAAAACAACTGAAGGCAAAAATAAATGCATACAGTGAAATCAGAATGGAAGTCTTGTATCATTATCGGTGAACCGAAATGGTAGTCTTTACTTTTTGTAAGATATGATTTTCAAACTGCATAAAGAATAGTATTTCATAATACTGGGCCCGATAAAACGAGAGATTGATCGAACAAATTTCTGAATCCATAATATAGCATGAAGCATATTTTCAAGATGTGATGACAGTATAAATAAAAATTCTATACAATATTCACTGAGCAGAGGGTCACCAGCTAAAGATTAATTGAATTTTTTAATAAAAGGTTCTAACAGTTTTTAGCTATACAACTGCCATAAGGCATCAACATCAGTTCTTTTGTTTCTTTACACTATTATGTATACGATATTTATTAGTAAAAAGATTTTTGTTAAAAAACCTCATGGATTACATATACAAAGTAATGTTTTTTTATATTAAAAAAAACTATTTAGAGTTCATAAATTACCTGTTTGTAAATTGTAAGATAATTATGCAACTGAGAAATTAAACTTTCTTCTTAATTCATTTCTTAAACAGTTTAAATAAAATGCCGTAATACACACAACTAGAATTTTCAAGTTGTGCACTATACAAAATCACATGTGAGAAAGAATCAAGACTGGACCATTCACAAAATAATTCAGGTTAAAAATTGTTCTATTTATGAAAAACCAGATTTTAAAAAAAAAAACTAGTAACATATGAACCCATCCTAATGATTAATACCCAGTCTACCGTTAGCAAAATAATTCTGTACTACAATCAGATTGCAATCAGGCACATACGTGTGTAAAATACCAGCATCTCACTATGCACGTGTTCTCATCAGTCATGGAATGTAAGTTTCGTACACATAAGGACATTTGGACAGCAATACTCAATACCCAAATGGATGACGAACATTCATATTTCTCTTCTCACCGCAAAACACGGATATTGATAGAAACATGTAGTTAGAAAGAGATATAATAAATCACAATAAATGAAATGTGATGAATTTAAGCAAATATAGTCATTACGTTTGGATTTGTTCACTGAATTGCGTGAAATTGGTGAATTGGGATAATAGATTGCATCACCAATCGTCTCCACAGCGTTGTATTGTAATAACAAACTGGAATTATTACCAACATGTGAATTCCAATCGCCGCTCAAAACTGTTTCTTCATATTCCAAACTTTTAATATCATCTTTGTAGTTTTTCAAACATTTAAATTTGAAATATCAAAAGATAGCCTGTTTTCAACCCAGATATAAACTCCAGCGAGATATATATCATTTTCAAAATTAAAACAAAAATGTTCGTCAAGTTTTATCCAAATTGATTACAGTAGTAGCAAAATGGTTACATAAAAGTTTTATGCCTAGATTTGTGGGATTTATAACAAATGAAACATTTTCGAGACTATTCCTGTTCTAGAATACACCATATTACATGTTGTGCAAAGGTAATGCTTTCTGTCAGCAAGGCCTAAACAATTAGAAGTGTTAGTCCCATTTGGTATTACACTTACGCCAAGACTAACTCAGACAGCAACTTTTCAGCCCATTAGATTCCTTTAGCCTGGCATTGAGCATAATCTTGTGCAACGATACTAAGAATATTTCGTGTTGTGTACGACAACTTCATCTAAACAAGTTTTATATGTGCTGAGTCCATTTATATATTCCACGTGAAATAATGAGTTATTGAAACCGTGGTTTAATCAGCCTTAAAGAACTGTTGAAAATGAACTGTTCCTTGCCTAAGTAAGTTACCATAAGTTTCACATAGCTAATACAAAAGGATTGAGATACAACTGTCATGCAAGTGAATGGAACTTCTAAACACAGACGAATATACATCTGAGACATTCGTTTAGTCCTCGAAATGCATAGAAAAGTATTTGAATCCAACTGTAATATGTCATGCACTTCATGCTTGAAGCGATTTTGTGCAGTAATTCAGCTTTAAAGATTTCACCAATCTCAAACATTAGTCTTGCTAGTTGACAAAACTTGAAGTAGAAAACAGCCTCTGAAGTAAGCGTTAACAAAAGGTGTTTCACAACATATAAGCATTGCAGATATGTACGTAGTTTGATAAATCATCTGCCAAACCTGTAATGATACTTATGTGCACTTTGGGTCTGATCTCACCTATTCTTTACATCGTACAACTTAATGCAGACATAGTTATCCACACGAAATCTGTGCAGATGTTAATACACTAATAATTGCTTTAGATAATAAAACAAATAAAAGACCTGCTACTATCACCCAGTGAAGCCAAATTTTTAAACAAGCCAGTAAGATAAATCTCACAAATTCAACTGTTAACAATTATCGTATAAGTCACCTTGAAATTGATTACATGCATTGAAACAATTTTTGATAAGTCAACTTATTACAGTTGGAAAGCTTGGCACATGGACTAACGGATTTCACAAAATGTCAGTCGCTAGGTAGGTACTTTTGAAGGTCAGCAGGTCTAACACATGCAAAGGTATTACGATTTAAATATAACAGCTAAGTTGAAATATAAATAGGTATTCAGTATTGGTCAAAAATAACTTCAAATAGTAAAGATTAACATGTCTACACGAAAAAAACCTAAACAGGCCTTGAAATTGGCTACATGGTGGAAATGGCAGACTGTGACAGATTATGGCATCAAAAGTTAAAAGAATCTGCATCCAGTTATGTAATAGAAGAATGCTGTACATGTAAAGACTTAAGATGCTGAAAAATGTACTGTGCTGAGATCATTGAGTATAAAGTTCCTTGAACTTAAAGCTGATTTATCAATATAGTAAGTATGGGTTACATGATGCAGAAATAGTTTCCATGACTGCAAGTTATAAAATTGCTATGCAACTCCAAAGTTTAAATCATTTTGTTGCCTTGTTATGTTCTTTCACAATTTTACTACAATTATTAAAAATATATAGGAATTGCTTTTTTTCTTCATTATTTGAAATGGACAGAATTAAAAATCACATCAATACATGTCCAAAGAATTCATACTGCTGCAATACAAAAGGATAAAACCTTATAATTATGCTAATTCCAGAGGTGCCGTGAGAATTATCTTTGTAAGCGAGGGGCATGGTTTTGAACAATTATATGCAAATAATGAATTGGTTTGATTTTGACATTTATCACTGGTTTTCAGCACAATACATGACTGCTAGTATACTGCTGAAGGAAGAACACACAGGAAGCTTATAGCAAGTTATTAGATACCAATGCTGGCTGAGCCAAGACTTAAACCCATGAGGACAGATGTGATTCATAAAGTCAAGCTCTTTAAACCACTTTGAAACATACCGGTATACAAGAATTTTCAGAATAAAAGAAACCACTAACAGTGGATATAACCTATAAATAACAAATTTTGATGCAATGGATTTATCTCCCTTGAATTGTTAAAAATTCATAGATCACTTGCATACGACTGTCTATACTGATTTTGGAATAGCCATTTAATTTCATTTAGTGCCAGTATTATTTTCACTTATTCTTCCAGAAATTACACAGACCTTAATTCATAAACAACCAAGCTATCAAGGTCAACCCACTATCCTTTAGTAATGGTGACTTGTTTCCACCTTATTTGGGGCATGCGAGTTAAAACCAATGGTAAACTGCAGTTATTAGTCAATAGTCAATAGCTATTTTTGGTCATGTCTGATCTAGCCCGCCTGTAACAGGATAGTGCTGGTCAATACTTGTTTGCCATTCAATAAAATGTTCATTCAAACATTTGACCCAAACTCCAAGAAGTTGTCAATCTGGACTCAAAGATGGGTCTAGAAATGAAGGCACCTGCACACATATGAATGTGATGATTTTGCATTAATTTAATATTTAGTTACAGACTTGAAAAAACTACAGTTTACTTTGGAGTCAGCCCAGTGTGTATTATATATTTACTGTTTCAATTGAATTTTAGCTTTTATTTTTTCGGTCTGCAAATAAATCTTTCAAATTGCAAGATTTTTAAATAAGGAGTCCAGAACTCCTATTTTGGTAAAAATAGGGTCCCACCAGTCCAAGTTGCAGTCTATACCCAGAAAATGTGGAACTATGCAGATTAGAAGAACCAGTGGTTTATTTTTCACATCCTTTAAGCCACTACTAACATATAGCTCTACTTTGTCCATCACAGTGAAAATTTTGTCAATGCAAGGAATGGTCTTATTCTAAACACTAAGCCAGGCACCAAGCACTTTCTACCACTTGGCTACAGTCCCATCCGTACTATCAACTGTAGTACTCTTCTCAATCTCATTACAGTCTTTGTCAATTGGTAATTTAACCCCAAAATACCTTTGCATTTTGTCCAAATCTCAATGCGTCTTGATTTTTGGAGTCACATGCACTACATGTACTTACTTGGCTACACTCATAAATGAACACAACAATGAAAGCTACAGTTGTTTCATTTGATGTACTCTTATAATGACCACATGTACATCTCTCAAGTTTTTCTGCTTTTGACTTTAGCCACTGTAATTATCTGCACATTTACCTACAGCTAGTCAAAGTGTTTGAACTTGCTGCCCAGCTATTGCATATGTTCTTTTGAAGTACTATAATAAAGACATCTGGGGGTCTTTCAACCACTTAATTCCATCATTGTATATAAAAGCACAGTTAAAATGATCCATTGCTGCCAACCCTCCTGGCTCGCCATTTGTGAATATAGGGATAAAACAAAGTAAATTCTGACAAATTCCTGAAGGGATCTTCAAATCCAGGAATCTGTTGGAGTTTGGTCTCCAGCTTTTAAGGGTAGATTGTGCACTGGTAGCTTGCCAGTCTTTCACTGATGGCTTAAAATATTCCAGATCCAGCTGAAATCTGCTGCATGTTTTTAATACTCCTAACCTCTAAATGCTTTCTGCTTCCAATACGCTTCCTAATATCGTCTCTGCCCTATGCTAAAATTTATGGCACACTGCATGCAAAAAGCATGATGCATGTCAGTGGTTGATGGCTGAATGCACAGCCAACTTTTGGTATATTCAAACTAAACTTCACTTTTTGTGCAATACATTTCTTTATCCTTGCTGGTGAAGACTTTTTCAAGATGCTATGCCGAATGGTAATTTAAATCAGTGTTGATGGCGCATGCACAGTGAAATTCCAGTTCGGCCCCTGTTAATCTCTAAAGCATTTGTAAAACTACTCTTATACTTAAAGACTAAAATTGGCAAAAATGATTGCTACCAGGCCAACTTTACCAATCAGCTATAGTTCCAGTAATATTGCAACCAGCAGTACCGGACTTTCAGGAAATGCTGATATCACAACTTGCGCCTAATGGGAAATCTGTGATTTTATTACAGATTTAAAATAATTGATATGATTTTTTGGCATGTGCACGAATCCATGAATCGCTAAAAAAAGGTCGCGAAATTCACACCAAAAACGTGAGGGTTGGCAGCTTAGATGATCAATCGATCAACACATTTTCCCACTTGGCAGGTGGCTGAAGGTGGATTGGCAATTCTCTTAAGTTGCTGCCTAGCTATTGTGTGCGTATAAAGGCCTCCCATATAAGTGAATTTCTGTACCACAGATTGAGAAATCTGCATCCAAATACACATGATAAAGTATATTAGTGTGATGCAAACCAAAGTCAGAGTCTACCAGACTGATCATGAAAGCTCTGATGAACTAATATGATTTTAAAACTCCCATGAACTAATTCAAACATTTCTGGAAGGTTTCTATCAACCTTTTCTAAAACATACTTTTACACTTTAAATACTTGCAGCAATAGAAGCTTGTGTGGTTTTTCAATCAACTTGTTAAAAACCACAACTCCTGGCTACAACAAATATAGGTTTTAAACCAGAGACCTTTTCCATGCAAGTCGCAGTTGTTTTGATGCCATTCTTCAGCACATGACAAGATACATATGGTGGCCAATGCAACTGGTGGAGATAGAACCTAAGAAAACCCAGGTAAAAGCCACTAAACCATGGGAAGCGGTGATATGGCAGTGATCGGTAAAGGTAAGTGCATTAAACAATTTGACCACCCAAGGAAATGCGTCAAATTAAATTGAATTCAACCAATATTGATACAGCAACAGATCTTGGAATGGACAGAAGAACAAGTAAGTTCAAATGTAGTTGCCAAAAAAAAAAAAAAAAAAAAAAACGGAATTCTTCTTTGAAGCCAGCTTTATTCACATTAATCTTCATTCTGTTCCTGTAAGCAGAACAGCGAAGAGTCAATGACTGTTTACTTTAACTTTTTCTTGGGTCTCAGATTGTTGGTGTGCCCACATTTCTTTTTACGGCAGTTTGTGGCACGGGGATGAAGCCTTGCATAGCATCTGCAATAGAATGACACGGTTGAAGTGCTTACTGAAAACTGACAAATAATGGAATTCCAAAATAAATCCACTGCATAAATAATGCAAACTGAATCTGCTGTAATCTTACAATGACAAAAAGACGAAGAGAATTTAGTCAATGCTATATATGCCAAATCAAAATTATGATAATAAGTATCGATGTAACAAATACAAATTTTGTGCTTCTTTTATTTAATGAGGCTAGTAATTATTACAATTTCAGTGTGTTCTTTAAGACAAGGGATGAAAATAACGTCAAATGTATTGATGAGGTGATGTATCGACATTTTTTCCCATTTTTTTAGGGGTGGGTGGGTGTTTAAAGTTTTACTTCTGATCATACAAGTATCCATCTTTCACTCAATGCAAATAGGGATTAATGTCAAGACCTACAGAAAGGAAGTGTGGGGTGGGGTAGGAGGAGTATGAGAGATAGTTTACTTTCTGCAGATCATCTTTTCACAGTTGTACTTTGAAGCCAGGGCTCTCAAACTGGGTTCAATGATACCCCCTCTGAGACGCAGCACCAAATGAAGAGTGGACTCTGAAATGAAGAAACTATAAATACATATGTGAAAAGCAGCATATTTACATTTGATACACCACTACAAGCACCAAAGAATCAGGCATATTGCCATGGCATAATGAGCCTATCGCTGTTGTGTTAGCTAGAAGGTATGCAAAACAAGACATTTATTAAGTAAAAAGCCCAAAATCAAAGATTTATGGGGCTTGAACAAATTTAAATTGTACTTGTCCATCAAGGTAGCTGACCTGGAGCTTCTCAAGCCCTGCATACAGTTTACCCATCATGCACTGTACACAATACCAGATCTGCTTAAAATACCACCCATCCAACTGGACTGGCATTTTGAAAGTGCTGTGCACTTTCTGTCTCTACTAGCAAATGTGTGAATGAGTCAAATTTTCTAGCCAGTGATTTGGATGTTATATATATATATTTTCAAACTTTGTTAAAATCATCATTCAGTTGTCATCCATGGTTTGAAAAGTTAAACTCTGAACTTCACATGCAGCCAATTGGGCTATTAAAAAAAAAAAAAAAAAAAAAAAAAAAAAAAAAAAAAAAAAGTACATGTATATTCATTACCTTTCTGAATATTGTAGTCTGAAAGCGTCCTGCCATCTTCTAGCTGCTTACCAGCAAATATCAAACGTTGCTGATCTGGGGGGATCCCTGAAAATAAAAAGTAAAAAACAAAGTCATCAAATCATGTGGAATGTGCGTTGTGGGGGAGGGAGGGAGAGCTAAAATTTCCAATACAATGTTACTAGGCAGGCAGTGGAGAAAAAAATCATGTAGCCCTTTCTTCATTTACCATTTCAAGGTTGAAATTTGTTGTAAAAAAAATGCTATGCCTCCGAGTTGTGAATCATGACAGCTAATCTTGTTTTATATTTTGATTGAAACAGTTGTCTAAAGCAGTACAAAAGAAGCAAGAAAAATAAAGCTTTCAATGTAATTAATTTATTACCTAGTGTAAAAAAAAAATTCTTAACTAAAGTTAAATACGCACACAGAAAAATTACTATAGATAATGAAGACAAATGTTTTAAAACAAAAGGAAGTGAAAGTTGATCACAGACACGAGTCGGACTTTACAAATCTTTCACAGCACAAAACAGGAAAATACAAGGTAAAGTGTATTTTCCAACCTACTAGCACTAACTGGTAAACTGCATGACAAAATATAATTGTATGGAATACCAAATAGGCAAACCATGCCAAAAGTTCTAAACATACACAAGTAAAGTTCTGTAGCCAATATTTTCTCTACCAATACCTTCCTTCCACATGTCCCCAAAGTTCTAGCATGATTGTGCACATCTACAGAACACCCCAACTGCTACGTTGAAAAAAATGTGGGCACACTTAATTGCACCTTACAATTTCACTTCTTCACAAATACCTTCCTTGTCCTGGATTTTAGCCTTGACATTTTCAATGGTGTCAGAGGGCTCAACCTCAAGGGTGATGGTCTTCCCTGTTAGGGTCTTGACAAATATTTGCATGTTGACTTGGTTTGTCTACACCTAAAAAATATAAGAATCAATTCAACATTACTTTTCAAAAAGTATTCGGAAAAAAAAGTCTAAATAAATAGTGGAACCTGTCTTGAAAGACTACCATTTCTTTCCCCAAAAATGATCTCTTAACACAGGTGGTCTCTCATGACAGATCGTAAGACTACAGAATCAATAAATCTATGCAAGGTGAGCCAGGTTTCTCAAGACAAGTAGTCGTTAATAGCAGTGGACTCGCAAGACAGGTTTTACTGAATGTGATGAACATTTGCCAGCTGATGTGATTTCGACAGGCCACATGTCAGAAAGCTAAACTTGACCAGTTATATGGTTGCTGATTATGCAGATCTTACTGCAAACAAAACACATCCAGATATGTCACTGCATTAAAAAACGGGAAGATAATGGTCTATGCTGACCAATCTACACCAAAGTCCTAACAAACTTCACAAACCCAAATATACCTGGTCATTATGAAACATCAGATTTGGGTCAATGCTACCTGCATATGGATTTTATTGTCTATCCAAATTATTCTTGCTTGTGCACTCTGCTTTTATTTCTCTTCATTGCTTAGTTCTGAATTGGCATTACAAATGTAGAAATGTAGATCTGCCTTCCAGTTGACTTTTTCTTCAACTTTTTGTTTGCCAGCATAATGGAACAGTTCCACACAATAAATCAGTGAAAGATTTAAAAGACAATCAAAATGATTATTACATGCTCAGATATGAGACAATGCCAATAGTGCTTTTTGCCCACAAGTTATTTGTGTTGCAAGTACATGTTTACGAGTACCATCCCTCCTCCATCTGAACTGAATAGTTTGTTACCAATAGCCTTTAATATAAGTAAGACAAAGCAATAAAGAAACTGGGAGTAAATATGGCCATTACAATAGCGGTCTTGTACTTAAATTGTACATGGGGGCAAGTAGCTACAATGTTGTGGTCTCATCTTGACCATGTCAAGGTTAGAAGTGATTCTATACCCTATGATGCAGTAAATAAAACAACTGTTAAGACAAAAAGATGACACAAGTAAATATCTATTATGAGTTTTATTTTTTCAGCAAATCTGGCTAATGATAACATTAAGCCTATACAAGATCAACTATATTAGAATGTTCACTATAGCCGTACTTTTGACCACCCAAATTGATGAGCAACAAGAGATTCTCACAATAATTTGCTTTTTTTAATAAGACATATCATGTTTACATTTCCAAAAAGGATGCAATGTCCTTATATCACTCACTGAAAAACGAGGCTGATTTGTATTGTTTTATTTGGATTTTTAACGTAGCTTTTAACTCCTTTTCAGTCATATCGCTGTCTGCAGTGAGGCAGTTTATAGTGATGTCCAGCACTTGGGCATCATGCCGCAGACATGTAGCATGATGTCCCACCCAGTCAGATTATCCTGACACCAGATGGACCAGTCCTAACACTAACCTCTTAATGCAGAGTTCTAATCGAGGCAGCTGTTAGTACCATTTTATGAAGTCTTTGGTATGACTAGTCTGGGGATAGAACCCATGACCTCTCGCTTTCGATATGGACGCATGCAAATATTTTCCCACATTCTAACAATATGGTCTAAAACCATAGGGTGTGAGTTTACATGTGGCTGCTACACATGGCCTAAAACATTTTTTTTTAGTCCTCAGTGTACGGGTACTAATATTAGAACTTTGGTGATGTATGTTATGAATAAAAGCGAAGACTTTATCAAAACAATTCTCAGTTATCGAACCCTTAGAACAGTGATGTCCAACCTTTTTGACACCATTGGCCACTATTTTTTCTCTTGAAGCCCAGGCAAAAAACTTGGAAGTAACGACTATAAAAATCACAACTGTTTAAAAAGATACATCATGAAAGTAGGCCATTTATTTATTTCAGAAACATAAATGCACAAAAAATTTCTCGCGCTCTGGCGGGCCGCTTAAAATCAGCTCGCGGGCTGCAGGTTGGACAGCACTACCCTAGACTTGGTCAACTCGTGGTGTTGTGTATTCACGTATAACTTTCACTTTTACGGATAGGAACAAGTGCCCAGGCTGTTGAATTATTCATCTTAATTGAGTTATTTTATTTCATCTTACGGCGAGTTTAAAATGAGTCTATATTATATTCAGTTTACAATATTCCATTTCAGCGACACGCAATAAACACTTTTCCCCACCCCTCCCTTTCCACTTCACCGAAAAAAGTTACTCTCAACGATAATATAACATTAGTAACGATTACAAGATCACCTACAACACCTAAACTATTGCTGAAATTTGTTTAATTAATTATGTTTATGTTGCTTTCGATGAAAATCGAGATAGTTTCTTATCTGACACGGGGACGCATGGACGCGGCCATCTTACCTCGACTGAAAAGGACGATACAGGGTTTACACGTGATCACCAAGGGTTTAGTTCCTTTTACTCTCGCCAGATGGCAGTGCGCACTATATATATTTTTAGATCTGGCACATTGTGACCTTTAAACTTAGTGACCTTTCCGGTACTTTCCGCCTTTGTTCGAACCATTTATTTGATTGGCGTATACCTGTTCATTGAGTAAATAACGGCAGATATGATTGGTCAATTGGATTAAAACCGCCGCCGCGCACCTTGCGATTTGGTAGCATCGTCTGTCAACAGCTTTTTGAGTATATTTGTAATGGTGCTAATAGAAAGGGAATTTCTGACGGATATTTTCCAAAGTAAATGGAGAGTTTATTCTTAGCAGTTGGATAGAATAGATGCCATGATTTTGGGATCACCATGTTGGCTTGGGGACTTTATAGGGACCGCGAGCTTTGGTGGACCCAAAGGGAAACGAGGTAAGCCGAAAATCTATAAATAGATTTATATGACCGCCCCCTGTATTACTGGCACCGTGCGTTAGTTCTTGTTTACATGACAGCGATTATAGCTTTAATAATTTGTACTGATTTTAATGTAAATGTAGAGTTTGTTATTTTGACGTTTATTGCAGAGCAAACATGTCTCTTAAATACCAAAAGGAGTTGGAAACTGCATCGCTTTGACCATTCGTATTTGGCAGTGTTGCGCCTGTGGCCTCAAATTGAGGCTCAATAAAAGTGCCTGTGTCCCTCCATAGTTAGCAAATTCTTAGATCTTTAGTATTGTAGGGTGACAGTGGGACCTAAATTGCCTTCTTCCAATTTGCTGTCATTGTATAAAGTCGTGGATTGTTTTGTTTTTTGAAAATAAATCCCACCCTATTAATCTTTCAAAATGTACGTATATTGTCAGATTTAGGGCATTTAAACATTTAACATACATACCTTGCTATTTGTCTCTTTTTCTTTTAAAGAAAGTTAATTTGATCTAAATGTGACGATTAGAGTTTATACATTTACGGTAGTATCTATGAACAATGGCAATGAAATTAAACTGTTTCATTTGTGAATGATAAAATAGTAAGTACATGTTGTTCAATAAAAGTTTTTTCTCTCTCCAAAATATAATCAAATGAGCATGAATAACAAGGAAAGTTTGTGTATTAAAAAAATAATACACACTGAGCAACTCCTGTATGATGACACAAAAGTTTAAGTATTTTGTGCAAATGTAATTATGTCGGCTAATCATGGGCGTAACTGTGCATGGCCAACCTACATGCAAACACGTGTGGGTCGTGCAGTGTTAATAGTAATAAAATTACATGTTGCAAAGTGCAAGAATACAAGTTGACAATTAACAAACAAAGCTACCGGATCCAAATACCATGCTGCTACTCCATTTTTTTTTTTACATACGGTAAATCTGATACATCAGGGTACTGCAATGTTTTGACTATGGTTAGTGAGATTCCAATTTACACGTGCTGTAAAAGAAAAAAGAACCAACTCAGCGTAATTGTACTTAATTCTGCCATTTATTGAATGACGTCGAATTTTTCCGTGTACATGTATTGAATTGGCAACGATTGTCTGACAGGTATAACAATAGTTGCATGCAGCATATTTTAATTAGTTTTTGTTGTTTTTGTTTAATTCTCGCCTTTCAAATGTTAGCACGAGCATCACCATTTTCTGAGACGCCTAAAAATAGTTGTATGCAATACTTGACAATTATTTTTGTTGTTGTAATTTCTGATCTCTCTAATGTCAGCACCATCGAAGTTCACTTAGCGGTACGCTTATGGACTTGTATCCACTATACGCATCTCCCGTTCACTATTGTTATTCATAACTTTTTGTGGGTTTATCGCACTGTATTAGGACATTAGCACACAATATGATTGATATACGTGGCGTGCAGTATAACTGGTGGAAGAAAACCCCAGGTAAGAACCATTGACCCACGAGAAGCTATTGGCAAGCTTTCTCACCTACCCATATTGGTCTAGCACGAGACTCGAACCCAGTCGAACATAGGTGAGATAGCTGTGATGGGTAAAGGCGAGCGCTTTAGAAAACTTGTCAGAAAACATCCTGTCATTACGATCTTTCAGATTGGTTCAAATGACGCGGGTCCAAAAAGCAAACATGGCTATAGTTACTAATATTAGAAAAAAATATTCGAAAAGAAATGCTCAACAGAACTTGACCAGGTTTGACAGAATTTGTCCCCAGTAAAAATGATGCCGATATGCTGTAAAAATGATTGCCGTTACTAAATTAATTTTTGTAGTGACTTTTGGAAAATTGCTGAACAGAAATTGGCCAGATGTAACAGAAAGTATGCGTACAGTAAAGGGTTCTAATATTCAAGGTTCCTGCAGTCATTGAAATCCTGAAAAAGTTTGTAATATATAGAAAGAAATTTCAAGGGCTTTCAAGTTCTAAAATTTTCATAAGTTGATACAAATATTGGAAAAGTCATGAAATTTGGCTTAATTTACATTGATACCATTTTTGTTCCAACCTACCTAACTTTGATAATGGATTTGTTTGAGTAGGTTCCCCAAAACTCTTTGGACTACATACGTTGATTTTACCACCATCTGAATTCATAGCACTCAGAAGAGAATCTAAATTTGATTGGTTCGTGCAGAAGTTAACGTATCATTAGATTGGATGAAGGATGACCAAAACTAGCCATAAAATTATTTTTGTTGTTAAATACAATGCAGTCGGGCATTTATGCGCACCTAAGCTTCCGTCACCAATACTGAAGTAAAAAACATACCAAATTAACCACCGGACACACCGGCTACAACCCCTGTGTTTTCCTGACTCGCGACATGTCGGCCTAATCGGTGCGTAGCTTTTATGTTTATTAATCGGACTATGGAAATGAAAATACATTACTTTGGACTGTTTCTGTCAGCATTTTGGTCTGAGTAAATAGGTCAGATTTATAGCTAGTTTTACAAAATTCAACGTAACAATAAAAAATAATAAATAAATAATATAAAAATATAAATATAAATAAAAATAATAAATAGCAAGATATACTAAGCAAACGTAAACTGATTGTGAAATTGTTTAAAGTTAAGCATTTATAAAAAAAAAATTACGCTATTATGTCAGGAGAACCAACAATGAATAGGATGTAATGTGTTTATAACTTCTCGTTTATGGTGGAAAAAATTACAAAAGAATTTAGAAAAGACTAAATGCCGGGGAGTTTCTTGAGAATCCCATTATAAGTTGATATGTTGTATAGCAGACGATGAAACTACGTGTGTGACATCTTTCAAAATTGGAAACTTCGATTAAAATGCAGTATTGTTTTAAGGTATACATTTCCGTCTTTTATGTTATGTATTTATTTATTTTTATTGTAAAAGATACATTGTAAATAGGATTTTCTGGGTTACAAGGTCAAAACGATTTAGGGAGCGTGTCCTCATGTTGACATTTATAAATCACATTTGATTATGCTGCTAAGGTAGAAATGTGTGATAATTTTTGTACACTTTATGAATATCACTTCCTTCATAAAAGAAATATCGTTCTTTCTTGGTACAAATTGGATATTCGACCAATAAAAAAACATGTGATCTAATGTTTACAGGAATATCGTATTGTTGGGCAGAATTACCCGATGCGCAGAATTGGCCATCATGGTGTTTGATGTCTTAAATTTACGTATTACGTACTCTTTAAATTAGTATATTTTTTTAAATGTCTGAATCTTTCGGGAAGAGTAATTGATTTGCATTTTTTAAAATAGATTACAGCAACCCTGAATATTTCTACTTTAGCAATGCTGCCAGTCCACGGTTTGTTTGGTAGTCATATTTACCGAATATGTAAAAACAAACATGACACTATATTATCACACCCCTGACCACATACTTTAGCAAGATTCGACAGAAAGCAATCTTGCATAAGGGTTTTGCTGATCTAATACCTACCATGAAATTGGGCTACCGTTACCCCCCCCCCTAAAAAAAACCAACAAACATTTCAAGAAATTCATCTGGAAAAGCCATGCAGTCGAATTGAACCAACTTTGAAAGCTGGCATGAAGACTTTATATTTACTTAACTTTATATACTTAACTTTGTATTTACTTAACTTTATATTTGCTTAACTTTATATTTAAACCTCCCCATCCCAACATCACTTAACAAGACTGGACAGAAAGCGACCTCGCATAAAGGCTGACAAATCGTAAGAGCCAATCTACCATGAATATGGCCACCTACCCCCCCCCCCCCCAGTAAACCAATAATTGAAAGATATTTTATGTGAACAGCGGCTCGGCTGAATTGGACCAACTTTGAAAGCTGGCATGACGTCTTTGTCAGAACCGTGCTAATCATTAACTCAAGGTCCTGCTATAAAGGTGAAATTCATGGTCGACATCGCCAAAGATTTGTCTTATCGGGGACAAAATAGTTGTTGTCAGTGCGAAATAGTGTCCTTACAACTGCACATTTTTAACTCGGATTCCCAATAAAATAATCTTTTAAATAATATAAACGAGTGCGAGGAATTTCAACAAGGCGAATCTATCGTCTCGAGCACTCAAAACAACACACACCAACACGTGTACAAGACAATTATTGTTGTCTTTGCTGCTATATAGATCGATATTTTGTAATTTTAAAAAAAAATTGAAACTTGTTCTTCTGAAAAGATAGGCGGAGAACAACTTGTTGGTCTACTACTCTACTGTATCACATGTTAAGCGCTGACAGATTTGCGTACAGTATATATCTGATTCTTGGGGCTGCCGTAGAATGTGTAAGTTACACAACAACTGGTAATGCATAGAAAAGCAGTGGAGACTTGATGATACTACGGATACTAGATTACGGACTCCTGGAACTAATTACACTCCTGTAATAAAAACCTATGAAAAAAACCGTGATATAAAATTTTTAAAAAATTACAATTTCTAAATAAACTAATGAGGACTATATTGGATGGACCTATCCTTCATGCAAGAGTCTGTGCGGAAAAAAAACCAAACATACTGTCAACTGGGAAAACAAACTCCCGAATTTTAGGATCGTTTCACGCCAACCTCTCGATTTCATATTATCTCCCGATTTTTGCAAAGAACTCTTGATCATTACATATTTCGTCATTAAATAGAATTATTAGGACAGAATTTTTAGTAAAAGTAATAAGATTGACATTTTCTCTAAATTGTAGTAGTAATTTTCTACTTAAATATATTAAGATTAATTTATTTCTATATCACAACTATTAAATTCTGTCCTAATAGAATGTTTAATTTAAACGTTATTCAAGTCAAGTTATGAATGTTTCAAACCGTACAACAATACCAAAATCAGCAAATAAACCACAACTAACAGTTAACAGCAACAATAAAATTGTCTACATGCGTGAACACCTGGCATTACTGTACCGTATATAAACGTTAATTACCATCATTACATTAAAAGAAGAAATGGAGAATCAGGCCAGTTTATGTGCCCTCAGAAAATTATTCAGAAAAATATATTATTTAGTAGACAAAGTTAATTGCATTTCGAGTTCAGAATAAAACAGGGATATAAAAACGGGGGGTGGAGTAAGTTGCCATTATGTACGGTACATGTGGCTTGAGATTACGTCTATTGGTATATCTAGTTACGACAAAACAGGGCATCATTTATTTGCCAATCAGTTGGTATTTCTTACATAATATAACGTGGTTTATTTGAATTACAAGATAGTCGCAATGATAAGGATTAACAGTCAATTAGCCACAGTGCCGGATTATCTTAGTAGTAAAACTATAGCATATGCTAAGAGCCCTGCACTTTCAAGGGCCCCGCGCTAAATGCTTTCACGCTATCAATTACCTACATGTAAATAATACTATTACTGAAATGTCAGGCTTATTTGTCGTATTATACGGCAGTATAACTATTTATGGGTTCAAATAATTTATTTTATCTTTTTTGGTGCATTTTTTTGTTTTGTTTTAGTTTATATGCTACAGGCCACGCACTAGCGTAATCCGGCGTTAGTCAGGCTGGCTTTCTTACTTGTTTACTTATGACTAACCATTAGCTAGTGTGCAGTCTGGCCATAGCTGACCAGAATATGAAGAGAGGGCATGTCCTGGGAGAAAATAAGCCAACTTGAAATTTTGCTCAAGTCACCCTAATGCTTGCACATTGCAGTGCGCACATCTACCATTCGCTTAGAGGATTGTTGTTGTTATAGGGTTTAGCGCAGTTTTTCAGCACTAGATAGGCTATACATGGCGGCCGTTATTAATGGTAGAGGATGAACCTGGGAAACCCAGGAAAGAACCACCAGCCAACGGGAAGCTACTGGCAAACTTTCTCACATACCCACATTGGCTGAACCCGACACTCAAACCCATGCAGGCAGAGGTGAGATGGCAGCGATCCTAACTGTGAGTGCTTTAGACCACTTGGTCACTTGGGGTTACCGCTTAGAGGGAATGTTAATGGAGAAATGGCACATTATCTGAGAATTTTGTGCGGAAGATCAGTCAATATTTATTGAAAATCTGGCTTAAAAAATGCCGCCTCGTCTCCTCTTCGATTTTAGGTCACAATCTCCTATTTTTTTCAATCAATCTCAATACTTGGCTTTTGTAAAATTGACAGGTATGGAAAACCATTAAAAATATCTACATGTATTTAGTAATGAGTACCTCAATGTCAGATGTTTAAAAGGACTGAAATACTATCAGCATACCATAGTCACTATTTCTTAAAGTTAAAAAACAGGATATATCCCTCAAAAGATTATATATATATATATATATATATATATATATATATATATATATATATATATATATATATATATATATATATATATATGGGATTTACGGCAACTTTAAATTAATCATAGCCTTACAGATCCATATGTTATCTAGTTTATGTTGATTACGTTTATTGAGTTTCAGACTAAAATCTCATTTTATTTCATAGAATTAGTACCTTGAGTTTTTAAAGCTGCAATAAATGCATTTTGTTTAAATTACTTCCTGAACAGACTGAAATATATACATTCTTTCCATCTCAAATGAATGTCATTTCACAGACATTCAATAACATTGGCAAACAAATTGGTTTCCAGTTGATTATGTAATTTTGATGATGTCTCTTTCTTGAAAGGTAACATGCAGCATATACACCCTTATGAGTCCAACTACAGACTGCACAGACCCAGATTTGCAAACCGATGAGGCACTGGTAGATATGGGTCTGCACATTTTGTACAGGACTAATAAATGCAGGATTTGTTTATTTTTGATTTGACTTTTAATCAGGTATTTATGGTATATGTTTTCAAGATTTCGTAGTGATGCAAGAAATGAAAGAAGCTAGTTTTATGAATAATTGGAAGGTTGACATCTTGCTAGCATTAATTTGCCTCAATACATCTTCACTATGGTTCCGATATGTTAACCCTATCTACAATTTGGCAGATTGAGCAAATATCTCAGACTATGCTTTGGGTCTGTGAATTTCATTTGATGTGTCAGCAAGCCACCACATCCAGTAAAAAAACTTAAATTGTTCAAATTTGAACACTGTTCTTATATGATCAAAACAAGGAGAGCACACAGCTTGAATGGACTCATAAATAAGCAATTGTCCACTGCCAGTCCATGTTTGTATAAATACCTTTCAGTCAGATATGTCAGTAATGGCTTCCCTGTGGTACAGAGTCATACTTTTGATGGTAAACTTGAAAAGTATTATTTTGAAACCAATTGCCTCCACCATTTTCAGCCAATTTAGAGTGCACTGTTATTATGTACTGTTTGGTTAGTTGGCATTACAGAGGCAACTCATGAAATCCAATAGATGTCGCTACGACAAAGCATTAAATATCTTCTTGATCTGCCAAGGTGTAGATAGGGTTAACATATCGGGACCTTGGTGAAGATGCCTTAATATTACATGGTTGTAACTGAAAATTTGTAGAAGGTTCTATTTTTAAGATTTTAAAGGGATTGTGATAGTTTCATGAGAAAAATATAAGAACCAAATGTATAGACATTACAGTTGTTGTAACAACACATGACTAAAGAAACCCTCTTGTCCTGACCAGGTAAAAATTGGCTTGATGCAGTACATCTTTACCTGTCAACTACCTGAGCATGCAGAATTTCTAATTAAGATTGCATCTTGTTGTTAATCGCAAAGTGTCTCTAAGCTATCTATTAAAAATGTGTAAAAATAATGAAAATATTATGCTACAGGTGGAAGCATTGTGTGTCCTCATGGTTTGGATGGCAACTACAAATATAGCAGCTTCACTTCAGTCCCTTAGTTTCTTAATGTAATTTACAGCAACACTCTTCAGTAATCAAAATTAAAAAATTTAAAGATGGAGAAATATTTTATTTTGAATGAAATATAGCACATGTATTTTATTTAGTTCCACCCATGAGGGGTTAAGATTAAGAGAATATCAGAAATATGACTTTTTACCAAGTGTTATGTTAGAGATAAAGCAAATCTTAAAAGATTTTGACTTCCTAAGTGAGGGCACCTTCATATATTGTTGTAAGTATGTGATTACTTTTCAAAAACAAAATGTTGCTAAGTTACACAAGATATAAATATTTAATTGGGGTCATAATGTTGAATTCTTCATTTTAATTTTTTGGCTAGTGAAAATCATTAATATTTGCCCTTGAGTAGCTCTCAAAAAATGGAGACATTACTATCATGGATTACTTAGAGGAAATGGTGGTGAGAAATTGAGGAGAATCCCTATCATGTCTATCCAAGATTGCAAAACATAGTGTAAGACATTGTCTGACCACTCATAAGATTAAACAATTTTGACATTCCTGTCTCACTGTCATATATAAGTTGCAATGTGTGATAGTTTGTTGAGAAGAAAAATGTCTCCACATGAAAATGACACCAGTTTTGGATTCATGAAAAGTGTCAAAAGTTATATGCAGATGCAAAGGCTAATTTTAAATTGTATATTTCTAGAGTTACAAACCTGTCTTAGTATATTATCTATGTATTAGAATCTTTTTAAACCCAACATCTTGACTTCAAACATGTATTAGTATGTTCAGGATGTTAACTGATTTAAGTAACAAGTTGGTACCTTGCATGGTTTCTTTTTGGGTGGAATTAAGTAATGGAGTGGAGATGACTACGAGAGCACTCAGTGACCTGTAAAATGAGAACATGGAGGAGCAGCTGATTGAACGTTTTCATCGGGTGGTGGTGTGGTGGTGGTGGTGATTTGCATGTATTTCCCCTGGAGCAGTGTTTTATATATATATATATATATATATATATATATATATATATATATATATATATATATATATATATATATATATAATGGCACATGCAAAACAGCTTCCCACTGTTTTAAGCTAACCAAAGTCATCATCAATGAAGAAACAATTTACATATCGTAAGGTCTTGATGGATATTTAATAAAATATATTAAATGCAACGTTCCCTGTAAGCGAATGGTAGATGTGTGCACAATGCTCGCTGCACTGCGCAAGCATTACGGTGATGAGCAAAATTTAACGTTGGATTGAGCAAAAATTGACAATTCAGCTGCATGGGGATGCCTGAGCAGCTGTGCATGCATGCACGTGCAGCTTAGAATGAACATTGATTAGATGTTGTTTCCAAGTCTAGGGTAGTTAGGAAAATTGTTAATTATTTTCATCATGGATAATTAGGTGAATAATTGGTTGTACAAGTTTATATTAATGTACTGCTACTGATGAGTTGTTATTATTGATCCATAACCATTAAAATCATTAAATCATTGTTTTTGTTTTCAATGCATTTTGTGTCAAATTGTTGCTTGAGCAATAGCCAGCATATGTTTTGCTAATTAAACTGCATATACAACTGAGCACCAAACAGTGCACTGTTTGATAAAAGTTTTTCTCCTGAATTTATCAGTCGATTAATTTAAGTAATTGCTAATCATAAAAGTCAATCTCAATACTAATGGTTGTTCAGATTATGGAGTTATGATTTATAAAACATACAAAAGGACACTTGCCATCCTTTTTATGTGGCTTGGAGGTGGTATTAGACAATTGCCATGTAATCACTTTGTTATGAATCATTTGTTGGAACCTTAGCAACAGAAATAGCAAAACCAACAATTTTAGTAAACTCCAATGAATCATTTAATTAAATAGTAAGTGAAAAATTATAAGGAAGTTTTAGTATTTTTAATTTATATCCCATATAATTCTAAATGTGCTATCAAAATTCCAAATGTGGAGAGTATTCTGAATGAATTCCAGTCTTAAATGTGCTGATGTGCTAATAGTGTTGATGTTTTAATATGATATAGTCATGAATGAGTTCTTAATAATCCCCAATTATATTTTACCAAAATATCAATGAACACTTATAATTACAATGAATAATTTTTATATTAAAGATTCCATGCCAATAATACAATAATGTATTCTGATTTGCAGCATAGAAAATTCTAGGAATATGAAATTTATACAGACACCATTTATTGACCTTGGTGCATACATGTACTTAAATACTGAAATGTATATGTGCTTCATATTTCCTTACATAATGTTGCAGTTTTTTGCATTGAGTTCAGATATATAATTGTCTTTGACACATTTGCAAATGCATATATGTTGTCATGGATTCACTGTCATATGTGCCTTTATACTATCTGGTGAGTACATGGTGTTGAAACTGAGTACAGATTGTTGAAACTGAGTACAGGGTGTTGAAACTGAGTACAGGGTGTTGAAACTCACACTATACATCTGTACCAATGTGTGGTTCTCTCAATAAATTAAAATATTGCATATACAATCTGTCTTCACTGCATGTACATGTATATTTCATGTTTAATATGCACTGATTTAAGATGGTAACTGTGCCAATGAAGCATGTACTGGTAGTTTAGCAGCAGTTTTTATTACACCACACCACCATATTTTATGGGTGCATACATCAGTTTCAAATGGCTTGGTTATAGAACAGTTTAGCACAAAGCACAGTGACATTTCTGGATCCTGACCATCATGCTATAGTTACACTGTATACTAGTCACATGTCCAATGTTAGAATATGTTTTTAAGTTTGGAATAATTCAAGATTTAGACACATTTAAGATAAAAAGTTATAAGATGCACTCGTTTATTGTCTAGTTATTTAAGACTTTGAAAGTAAGAACATAGTTAAAAAAAAATAATATAATCCTTCACTGACAGCCATATAAAAGTGTTGAAAAGAGATCACGTTGGTGGCATTTAAAAATCACTGAGTGCTTTTTCTATAAGCGTATATTCTCTGCAGTGTAAGGGGATAATTGAGGTTTTTCCCACACAATACAGCAGTGGATCAAAAATGCGAAAAACAGCTTTATTGTACACCTTTTGGATTAAGTAATATGACATTAAACATGTAAGCAATTTTAAAAGGAGTCTTTCAAAGTGGTTGTACAAAGTATTATCTCAGATATTTTTTTTAATGAAAGTATCAGACTTTTTTGTTTCTTCAGTTTAATTTGTGTTGAGATAGACGATTGGATTTTGAAACAAAAGCTCACAAATAGTCGGATGTGTGAAAAGGTTTAACAATTTTCTGTTTGCAATTTTCTCTCATTTAGAACTCAACATTATCATGAAATGTTATGGCTACTGTGGCACTAAATATTATTTAATGAGTGTTGATAGAAAAATTAAAAAGTTTTCAGTTTGCAATTTTGTTTCACAAACAAATGTCAACAGCTTGTATACATTTTATGTGCCACTGTGGTATCACCAGCATTAATCTCCATTACTTCTTTAGCACCTGTGCTGAGAATTTCACTTTATTTTTTAAATATTTATTGAGCTGCTTAACCAGTCATTTGCAAGTGTAAATATAATTTCATTCAAATTTCCAACTTGACACGGCCTTTCAATTTCTTTTGCCAAACAAAGTTACATTCATTGATGTATGGGAAATTGCTACTTTTTGTCGTTGATGCTTTTTACTTGCATTTACTCATGAAAAATGAGGAAATTGCAGTACAGGCAGCTACAGGCACATTGTTACCTGTTGCTGGCAATGATTCTGTGACACCTAACAGGTTAACAGATCCCAGTTTAACAGATTTAAAAAATTTCAATTTGCAGTTTTCTGAAGTGTAAAACTCTGTCAGTTGGTTGTGTGCAAATTTATAGACCACATTGTCATTGAATAGGTTTACAGAGTATTGGTGTCACTGCAAACCAGATGTAGTTTTTTTGGTAGGGTTTAACGCCATTTTTCAGCACACGATAGGCTATACATGGCGGCCAGTATAATTGGTGGAGGAAGAACCTGGGAAAACCCCCGGAAAGAACCACCGACCCATGAGAAGCTACTGGCAAGCTTTCTCACATAACTACATTAGCCGAATCTTAGAGTTGAACTCACTCAAACAGGTGAGATGGCAGTGATCCATAATGGAGAGCGCTTTAGACCACTCGGCCACTCGGGGCCCCACACATCAGGTGCAAACATGGCAATCCCTGTCTGTTGTCATGTTCTTGCATTACAGTGTAACCCCACAATAATGTGCCTCACAGTAACTTGAATTCAGATATAACATGTTCATGTTGTGGCTCCCAAAAATTTCATATATTTAATTGCAGATGAAAAAATATTTTTTGTTCAAAGTACATGTACATGTATATGAAATAGTGTATAACAAATTTGTTATCATGTTTGGGAAGAGATCGCATATGAATTTAAATATAATATGATCATGGTTCCTGAAATTTTGAATACATGTATGTGCCAAGAAGGAAGATTTGGAGGCATTTTGTTTGATAAAAATATCACTTCAAGTTTAATTAGTAATAACACTGCATATTTTTCAGATACACATTTTTTAAAATATTTTTTGTTTTATTCACAAAATTACAGTGCATGGCTTTTGTATAGTACACTCAATGTTGATTATTGAAAATCCACCTTCTAACAGAGGAAATTAACCTGTGAACACTATTTCCATAATGGTCATGATATAGTAGTCCTTGTGGATACCCACATCATGGCTCATAGTGGATGGATTAAGTTATATCAAGTTTAGTCATTGTGGATACCCACATTGTGGCTCATAGTGAATGTATTAAGTTATATTAAGTTTAGTCATTGTGGATACCCACATTGTGGCTCATAGTGAATGTATTAAGTTATATTAAGTTTAGTCATTGTGGATACCCACATTGTGGCTCATAGTGGATGTATTAAGTTATATTAAGTTTAGTCATTGTGGATACCCACACCATAGCTTATGGTGGATGGATTAAATTATTTTAAGTTTAGTCTTTGTGGATATCCATATTGTGGCTCATAGTAGATGTATTAAGTTATATTAAGTTTAGTCCATGTGGATACCAACACCATGGCTTATGGTGGATGGATTAAATTATTTTAAGTTTATTCATTGTGGATATCCACAATGTGGTTCATAGTGGATGTATTAAGTTATATTAAGTTTAGTCATTGTGGATACCCACATTGTGGCTCATAGTGGATGTATTAAGTTATATTATGTTATATTTCCCCAGTTAGAAAGTCATTGCTGTATAATTATGTAATAGCGGAAATCCACTACATCATTTATAACTTGCTTATTGGCTGAGCTATTGTAGAATGTAGACAACTCTTTTTAAGCTGTACTCTGTGGTATTTAATATTCAGTGATGCCCCTAATAGAATGCATTACTAACACATATTGCAAGAGATGAAAACAAATTCCAGACAAAGAATTCTCAGAATATTAAGTTAATTAATG